>JAJHZJ010000580.1:6450759-6981757 GCA_023548195.1 Bettongia penicillata ogilbyi
TAAATGATTTGCTATGGGTCAAATTATTCTCCCCCAAATGTTGCATATAAAATTCCCTAGTGATTGTACCAATAAAATAATCATACAAACCCTGTCCTCCCTTCTCCTCTGAACACCCAAAATAAAATGAATAGAAGCCCTCTTGTCTTTGGAAGGATGCTATACCATTTTGTAATGAGCAAGTTTAGTCTAGAAATTTCCATCAGGTTAGACACCTCGCCATGACCTAAGCATTGGGGCCATGTCTCAACCTGAGAGAAAAATCCATTTCCCTGCTAAACAGAGAGAAGTCATAGAAAATTGAACTTAACCTTTTGTCTCAGTTTAACAACATAAAACATATGTTTGAGTTCCCTCCTTTATAAAATGTAGGGGTTAGACTTGAATTCCGACATCACTTCCAATTTTTGACCCTGTGACTCTAAGAACGTCAGACTATTTATTTATCAGGGAAAAGGTTCGTAAGTAGATCTCTTTTTATCATTCTTCTACAATTCATGTATTCAGGGAATTCAAGATTTAGTATTCAAGCTAATCAGTCAGTCAGTCAATAAACTTTTATGAAGTGCACAAAGGAGATGCACCAGGCACTATGTGATGCTTTGGAGATACAAAGAAAGAAAAAAAAATAGTCCTTGGCCCTTGAGAATCTCACAGTTTAATAAAGGAGGCAACATGCAAACAGCTATATACAAACTATAGATAGAATCAATTACAGTTAATGTCCTAGCATATATAATGCTTAAAGATGGATAATTTTGATGAAAATAAAATCAATTATAATGTCTGAAGATGGTATCATTACATATACTTAAATAGTTACTTAAAAGTTCCTAAACCAGAAAGCAATTAAAAGAGTATCAAAAGTTTGTTGGTTTTGGCTGTCCTTTGTACTCAAAGTGGACCAAAATTACATCACTATGTTGGGGCCAAGGTACAGTGTGTCCAACTGTGATTGATCAGATTAATGCAAGTTCAGAAGACACAATAAAAGCACAGGTTGGACATAAATAGGCTATATGAACATGTGCAGTAGAGATGTCTACAAATTCCTGCATCTCATTTCTTTTGAGCTACTGCAATTCTACTTGGCTCATAGGGCACAGTATCTTCTTTGATGTGGACAGGCCATGCTAGACATTTCTGTGCCAATGTCTCACAACTGATTCCAAAGTTCTTCATGGAGACTTGGAAAGTGTCCTTGTATTGCTTCTTCTGACTTCCATGCTTTCCTTCAGAGAGTTCTCCATAAAATTGTCTTGTAGTCAAATGTAAGTTTGGCATTCAAAAAATGTGGTCAACCCATCAGAACTGGACTCTCTGCAGTAGAATTTGAACACTTGGCAGTTCAGTTCAAGAAAAGACCCCAGTGTCCCATAGCTTATCTTGCCAAGTGATCTTTAGAATCTTCCTAAGACAATTCAAATGGAAGCAGCTCAGTTTCCTGGCATGGCTTTGGTATAATGTCCAAGTTTTACTGGCATACAACAATAAGGTCAGCACCATGACTCTGTAGAACTTCAGTTTGATAGGCATTCTAATATCTTCTTTCCCCTATACTTTCCTTCAGAGCCTCCCGTACACTGAGCTAGCTCTGGAAATGTGTGCATCAATCATATCATATATACGGACATCCCTGGGAAGTATACGGTCAAGATACATAAATTTGTCCCCAGCATTGAAAATTTCTCTATTTGCTATAACTAATTGTTCAACATATAGATGGTGTGGTACTGGATGGTGAAGAAGCTCTGTTTTCTTAGTGTTAATTGTCAGGCCAAAATTAGCACAAGCAACAGAGAATTCATTCATACTTTGTTGCATCTCGGAGAGGCTTCACTGAGTGCACAATCATTTGTTAAAAAAATCACACACCAACTTTCCCTCCAATTTAGTCTTGGCTTGCAGCCTCTTCAACTTAAATTATTCATCATCTGAGCAGTAACTGACCTTGATGCTATTTTCATCCTCATCGAAGTTTTCTGACTACATCATTGAGAACATCATGCTAAAAAGCCCTGCTTCACTCTATTAGAGATTGGAAAAGTGGAAGAGCATCATCTATTGTCCAGAACCTTTGCAAGGATGATATCATGAACCTGGAGTACAACACTAATGAACTTCTCCAGGCAACTAAATTCTGCCATGATCTTCCATAAGCCCTCATGACTGATGGTAGCAAAAGCTTTAGTCGTCTCTTTTAACATGATATACAGATCTCTGTTCTGTACTTGGCATTTCTTCTGGATTTGTCAAGCAGCAAACACCATATTGACTGTTCCTTGGCTCTTTCTGATGCCATACTAGATCCCAGATGGTCATCTTCCAGGTGAAAGATCAGCCTATTAAGGAGGACTCTGGCAAGAATCTTGACAGCAATGACTAAGAAAGAGATACCCTACCCCCACCCTCTGTGATTATCACAGGACAATCTAGTTCCTTTACCTTTATAGAGATGGTCAATGGAGGCATCCTTGAACTCCTAGGGGATAACCTCCTCTTGCCAAATAATCCAGAAGAATTCAGTCAGCTTTTAAATGAGTAGTGGGCCCCTTGCTTTGTAAATCTTAGCTGTAATAGAATCAGCACATGAGAAGAGCCTAATCACATTCAAAACCTCTTCTTCAGTTGGAAATTTCACTAGAGGGGGATTGACTTCAACCTGATGTATATGGTCAATGGCTTTAGAATTGGTTAATGATGGTCTGTTGAAAACATTGTAGAAGTGTTCAGAGTCTCTCCAGGATCATGTCCTTATCACTGATAGGTCTTTAGTCCATAAATAGCTTTCAGGGAATCATAAAAGTGCTTCAGAATTTTACAATCAGAATTAAACTCAATTTCAACTGCCTTCTTACTGAGCCAAGAATCCTGCATCTCTAAGCTTTACTTGCATTTTACTTTTGATGGAGCTAAACTCTGCCTTCTTAGAGACAAATTATTCTGCTGGCAAACTGTGAAATTTTCATTTTTTGCTTAGCAGTTTCGGAATTTCCCCATCATTTTTATTAAACTAATTTGATGTTTACCAGGGTTCTAGTTCAAGTAAATGTGCTGTACACCAATCTCTGAAAGTTGCCTACTCCTTTTCTGCTCTACTGTTACCAATTGTATGTTGACTCAGCTTTCCTTCTGGTTTAGCAATGAACTGTTAAGGCTCTGAGACACAATCTAAACTGTTGACATTAAGTCTTCCAGTAGTCATTTTGCCTTGGGGCCACTACTTTTGTTAAATAAAAATATTTAGCTTGGACAGGATAAGTCTATGATCAGTCCAGCACTCTGTACCACATATTGTCTTTGTCACTCTCACATCCTTTCTGTCTCTTCTCCTTACAATGACATAGTCTATTAAATATCAACATTTGCTGTGAGGATGCATTGTGTTTAATTAACAAAAGACAGTGTTGGTGATGAAGTTATGAGACACACAAATCTTCAGCACTAAGTGATGATGGCTGTTGATGTTTCCAATGTCACTGCTCTCAAAGGCTCCCTGACATCTCTGAAAATCTGTGCCTACTCTACCATTAAAGTCATCATGAATTACAAACTAGCCTTCTTTGGTAAATTTATGATAAGGGTCTCCAGGTTTTCATAAAATTTTTCTTTCACTTCATCATGGTGGGAACATAGATACTGATGATGGTGGTGTGGCACTCTCCTACCAACTGAAATTACATTGTCATGAGCCTGTGATTTACTCCTTTTGGGAGGCATACAAGTTTGTTGACTAGATAGATTTGTTCGTAAAACCTCTGCCAGTTTCACAGTGCTCCTTATCACTGAGGCAACTCCAGGAAAACATATCTAATTCAAACTTCAGTAAGCTAACCATCATTTGACAGCTTTGTTTAACTCAGGGCTGCTATTTGGATGCAGTACCTACTGAGTTCTCCCATAACAAAAGCTACTCATCTTTCAGGTTTAATTGATTTTGTCCATAACAATACATTCCATGTACCAGTAATTAGTGGGGCCATCTTCACAAGATTTTGTACTTTTAGTGTGTGTTTTGACCAAAGGGTAAGATCCCCATCTGCCACAATAAACAAGCCAGGGTTGGGTGAATTAGATACATTTTATGGAACCTTTTCTTTCCCTTTCCTCATGTCAGGATATAAGCAATATTGTCCTTTGAAACAGCTACTCAGACATTCAATGGGCTGGCTGCCAGATGCCACCATGCTTCAGTTCAATGAGAAGACAACCCTATGGCCTGGGTCACCTATGTGTAGGGATGTCACTACAGCTTCTAGTGAATCTGTACTACTGCTTTATCATTTGCCTGTCACCACAGGAATTCAAGGTATGCAGAAATGATAAAATTGTATGGGTGATGTCTTTTGACTCACATAAATTGGATGTAAGTGAGGCAGAGTTGCAAATTCCAATGGCAAGATATAAGTAAAAATGACTGGCAATGGCTCAGGATGACCTTGGCATCTGTGACATCTAACCAAGCTCTAAGCTTTCCACAGCATATGCTTCTGCCACCGTCATAGCTTTGGAATAAATTGTCTCACATTCTCCTATTCCACTGGAGAAGTCTTCGCATAGTTGAGGTAGAATCTCCCTTAGCTCCCTTAAGGTAGAAGCTCCTTGATGGATTTGAGGTCCCTTGGTTACCCTCAACCTAGTTTAGCCCATCTGCTGAAACAGTTTACTGGTGTGTGGTCACTATACATGCTACAGTTTCTTGGAGTCACAGGTGAGAATTGGGTGGTAGGTAGACACACCAAAGGTGGAAAGCAGCCCTGAAAAGGGCTCAGCAATTATGCTTAGCAGCATTCAATTACCAGAGGTATTAGTCCGTCCCAACTACCTGTACATGCCAAAAGGGAAATGGGAGTTTTGATAAAAGAAGCTAAAAGCATGGTTGAAAATTTCAGCTAAAACAACATCAAAGTATTAGCAAATGTGGACATTGATGAAGTTAATTTCTAGCAAAATCAAAGGTAAAGCCATTTTCATATGTTAAAGATAAGGCTGAACTTTTTGAGGAAAGATGGTTGGCTAGTATTCTGGAGTACTGGAAATTGTGAATAGAAAATCTACAAGTGGGTGCCCTGCATTTTTCTGTACCTTTGCTAATTTATTAAATACGTGTAATTAAGCAACATAGCAATTTATATTTTATTCTACTTTTATAATTTATATAACATTAGAATACTGGAAATTGAAAGAGACCTTATAAACCAAGTACAACCCCTTCATTTTAAAGATGAAACTAGGGGAAAAGAAAATGAAGCAGTTTCCTTAAGATGTCACAGAAAGTTCTCTACAAAGTCATTACCAAAATTTCCATTAGAAGAACTGCATATAAACTTAAGGTGTGATGTTTATATCATAATGCATAATTTGTAGAAATTTCTCAGACTATTCACCTTCTTACCACCACTATATTCAATACAAGAGACCTAGGGGCCAGTGTTAATTTGCTCAGTGTCATATTAGAAAAGACAGGGCAGGGGAAAAAAGCTTTATCTAAGCAAGGTCAATGATACATTAGTAACGGAGGGAATCCACAGGAAACCCACAGTGTGATGATATTTTCTCAGTGGTGGCTGGATCATTCAACATTACAAAAAAAATCCCTGGATCTCTCCCTAGGTGCACATATGTTCATCATTAGCCACCCTGAGTAAAGAGGAAAGGTGAGCTGACTGTAGGTTCTGCAGACATACTCACACAAATATTGATAATACAAACCACATTGTAGGTATCTCTCAAAGGATGTACTCAGAGCCATTTCCAAGTCTACTGTATAATCTGGCCCCAAACACTTTCCCTCAGTTGCTGTTGCCCAACTTTGTGGCATACAGTAAGACAAAGAGAGTGTTCAAGCAAAAGCAAAGCTTTTAGTTTTCTGTAGACTGGTGGTCTCAGCACCTGGAACAGGTATGGAGAGCCACATCACTTATCTTCAACACCCTTGTCTTAATCCCCTTCTGGAATTAAAGGGTGCAGACCTTGGCTGATGTTTTTGTCTTCACTGTCACATTATTCATCATTCACACCTGACTCAGTAACAGAGCTTCTATAGAAAGCTGAGGTCCCAGGCAGCTAAGCTACTATGAAGCAATACTTTGGTTATAAGTGCAGATGTCTCCAGCTTAAAAAGTGAGCCATGTAGGGTCAGTATCTATGTTTATTTGGTTTGGGGTAATCCAGACACAGGGCCATCCTCTATGCTTGGTATCTGCCCCCCTACTACTGCTTTCCAAGAGAGATAAAGCAGAATTAAAAACAAACAAACAAGGGACGTCAAGAAAACTTTGAAGAGAGAACAAGGGCAGTGCTCCTTTAGGGGTGCCAATTGAAAAATTTCAAATTCTAAGAAACTGGCTGAAAGAAAACTGAGGTGGAGTCAGCAGCTCATCTTGCTTCTCTACCTTAAATTCCAACTCTCTCTTATCAGCCCTATTATGCCATGTTCTTCCGATTTCAGTTACTTGACTTCTGGAACAA
Source organism: Bettongia penicillata ogilbyi (assembly GCA_023548195.1). Lineage (NCBI taxonomy): Eukaryota > Metazoa > Chordata > Mammalia > Diprotodontia > Potoroidae > Bettongia > Bettongia penicillata. The sequence goes on from JAJHZJ010000580.1 coordinate 6,457,231, forward strand.
TACAAGAAAATATCTGGACTGTTTTGAGGTATCTGGGTGGTGCAGTGGATAGAGTACTGGGTGTGGATTCAAGAAGACCTGAATTCAAATGTGACCTCAGACACTTCCTTTACTTCTGACACAAGGCAGAGTGACAGCCTCTGCCTGTCAGTGTCCCTGAATGTAAAATTGGAATAATGGCAGCACCCATCTCCCAGGGCTGTTGTGAGGATAAACTGAGTTCATATTGGTAAAACACTTTGAAAGCCTTAAAGTTAGCTAGCTATTCTTATTAGCACCTTGGAACACTTCATTATTCCATGACTAGAGACTCCTAAGGATACATAGTACATATGCAGGGTGTGCACTGAGAGGGAAAAGGAAAGCATCAATGGTAATGTTCCACTCTCTGCAAGGAGTACTTTCACACCCAGGTACACTGGTTTACACGCTATACACTGATGCTAAGAGAGCCAATGACTGTTTTTCTTGCCAATGAAAACAAAGATCCTGTTGAAAACCATTCAGCCTGCTGGATTCTGAGCTTATAATTCAACAAACATCGATGAAGTGCCTACTTTGTGCCAGGTACTATCCTAGGTCCTGGGTTTACAAAGGAAAAAGTTAATCGACTTATAAATATTTACTAACACCTACTGTGTGTCAGGCACCTTGCTATGTGCTGGGGACATAAAAAAGAGGTAAAAGATAGTCCCTGCCCTCAAGGAGTTTGTAATCTAATGAGAGGAGACAATTGGAAAACAAATATATACAAAGCAAGCTATAGAGAAGAAGAATTAGGACATACTTAAGAAAGGGGAGGCAGTGGAATAAAGGAGGTTTGAGCTTCCTGTAGCAGGTGGGATTTTAGTTGGGATTTAAAGAAAGCCAGAGAAGTCAAAAGTCAGAGCAGAGGAGAGAGGACATTCCAAGCATGGGGGGTAGCCAGAGGATATCCACAGTCAAGAGATGGAGTTTCTTGTTCATGGAATAGGCAGGAAGCCAGCATCACTGGACTGAAGAGTGTATGTTGGGGAGTAAGGAAAGATAGGAGGGGGGTAGGTGATGAAGGGTTTTGAATACTAAACAGAGCATTTTGTATTTGTTCCTAGAGGCAATAGATAGCCACTGGAGTTTATTGAGTAGGGAGTGAAATGATCAGACCTGAAATTTAGGAAAATCACTTTAGTGACTGAATGGAGAATGTACTGGAGTGTTGAGAGACTTGAGGCAGGCAGACTCACCACCAGGCTATTGCAATAATCCAGGTGTGAAATGATGAGGGCGTGCTCTAGAGTGGTAGCAGTATGTGGGGGTTATAAAGAGAGAATTTGCAAAGGTAAAATTGGCAGGCCTTGGCAACAGTTTACATATAAGGGGTAAGAGACAGTGAAGAATACAGGATGAGTCCTAGGCTGTGAGCCTGAGGGACTGGGAGGGTGGTATTGTCCTCTACAGAAATAGGGAAAGTGGGGCCTAGGGAAAGATAATGAGTTCTGTTTTGGACATACTGAGTTTAAGATGTCTACTGGACATCCAGTTCAGGATATCTGAAAGGCAGCTGGAGATTGAGATCAGCAGAGTTTCAGCAAATTTGGGAATTATCAGCATAAAGATAGTAATTAAATTGATGGGAGTCAATGAGATCACTGAATGAAGTAGTATAAAGGGAGAAGTCCCTGCTTATATTCTACAGCTCATGCACAGAAAAATATAAACCGGATACAAAAGTTATACAAAATAATGTTAAGACGGAGAGTGTACAAATAACTAGGGAGATCCAGAATGGCTTTGAGCTAATCTTTGAATGAAGCTTCTAAAAGGCAGAGGGGTTAGAAAGACCTTACAGAACTGAATGAGCACTTACACAAAGGTAAGGAGACTTGAGGGGCAGCGGGGGGCAGGATGGCATATCATGTATGGTAAACAATTAGCAGGTTAAGTTGGTTGAAATGAAGAGTATGTGAAGGGTAATAACATGAAATAATACTGGAAAAATAGAGTCTTCATCATGAAAGTCCTAAATTGCCAAGCTGGGGACTATATATTTTTTGTGACCAGTGTTTACAGATACCCTTGCTCTTCTGTTTGATACTGTCTCCCTAAACGTACCCTCTTACATCCCATCTCCACTTCCCTCCCTCCCAACTTTAAACTGGGCAAGAATAAAACTTGTTACTGCTGATTCATTTGAAATGACAGCATTTCTATGCTTTAAGAATGCCCCAAGCAACAAGTTCTTCTCAAGGAAAAGAAAAAGAGCCGCACTGTGGAAGTTCTCACATACTTTCAGAGAGGTAGCATGAAATGACACTATTGCAGTAAATTTTCTTGTTTATCAAGTTGAATTTGGGAAGACTCACAACTGCCAAAGTGAATAGGCTGTTAGGACTATGCCTAGTTCCATTATCCTCATTACAATTTATTTGTCACTGCTCTCTTAAGGATTCCCTATCCCTGCCCCCATGGTTGCTACAAATAAAATTACAGTGTTTTGAAATAAACTTCAGGACAGGTCAAAAGAATTTGAAAACATTACAAGAACATGTGGCCTGCAGCTTCAGGATACAGAAGTATGTGACACATCCCCTACTTCTTAAGAATGTTTTAAGTAACTTTTCTCTGAGTAAAACTTTAATTCAATTCCAGTCACATTAGACTTTCTTGCATGACTTTTAAAAATTTTACTTCTCCCCAAAAGAGAAATACAAGTAATTTTCATCCAGGAATATCACTCATGCTGCTATTCTGGTCTGGTTTGGTCTTAGAAAAACACAGAGGAACAGCTAAATTGTTTGAAATCTATGTTATGAATTCAATATTAGAGAGTCACAAAAATTTCTGTAGAGTGTTCGTTCCCCACTGGTGCAAAAAAGAATCAGTATGTTTAATGCCATTCCATCATTTTATTATATTATCACCGTATTATGATTTCAGCAATTCTACCTCTATAGTTTGTTCCTCTTCTAATGGAGGAGGTGAGAGAAAAAGGAATAAACATTTTAAAGCACCTACTATATGCCAGGCACTGTGCTAAGCCTTCTTCCCACATGACTCTGTGATGGATGCTTGGTATGTCCTAAATTCAGTGGTTTTAGACCACAAATGCATTGTTCCTTTTCTACTTAAAAGAATCTATGTCCCACATTAGGTTTCATGCCCCATTTCTTCTATTCTACATACTGTTATTGAACTTACATAGAAACTATTTAGTTAAAATGATATTATTCATGTTTTCCTCATATTCAATTCAAAAAGTCTATGTTGTAGAATACACTGCTCTAATGATGGAAAATGGAATATATTTCAGAATTAGGAAATTGGCATCCAAAGCACACCTATTAACAGCATACCAAAGCACACTTATTAGCCAAATGATCATAAGTAAATCAAAAAAATCTTTCAAAGTATCAATTTCTTCATCTATGAAAATAATTACACTTTCATTGCTGACCTAACAGGGATGCCATAAGGAAAACAGATTTAAACACATTAAAATGCTTTCCGAATGTAAATTACAAATACAAATTTAATTACCTATGATCTAGACAATGATCTTCTCTAGTCATTAATACTTTAAAAACTCATTAGTGTCTTTTGTTGTGAATAGAAGAAATAACATTATTGTTATTTCTAAATATATCACTTTTCTTTTCCTCCCTAGAGAGCTCTCTCTTAAAAAAGAATAAAAAAGAAATAGAAAAAAGTTAAGCAAAACTAACCAACATATCAGTTGAATCTGTCAGTATATTATACCTATAATCACACATCTTTCCAAAAGAGAAATAGAAGTACATTTTCATTCTAATTCCATAGCATTTGGTTTTGTTTGGAAGTGCTTTCTATTTATATGGTTGTGGTAATTTTTCTAGTTCTCATTTTATTTTGCATCACTTCATATAAATATCTAATGCTTCCAAACAATTTTAAAATAATTCCTGAAATCAAATTCTGTAGCAGTAGAGTCAACAAAAGGTCAGTGTGAGATATTTTTCTAGCCCAGCACAACCTAGGAAATCTGAAAGAGAAATCTTTGACTCTGGAACACAGGCTAGCCTGGAGCCCATGTGGATGAAATACACTAGCAGTGGGATCACTAAGGAACTCAATATGGCTAAACTGTTTATCTTTCTGTATTAGAAGATGATACATGTAACTCCTAAGAACTTTATTATTATTAAGATAGTTAGAAGGATTTCACATAGAAAGAGGGCTGGGGAGCGAGTTGATTATATTGGGATGATGTAAAAAATGGATAGATGAGAAAGAGGGATGCCCTAGGTCAAGCAGGAAAGGGAAAGGAAGAAAGGGAAAAATTATATTATGTAAAAGACCATAATAGAATAAACTACATTCAATAAAGTGCTTTGGAAACAGAGATCAAAAATTAATTGAAAACCAGATATTCTAATTCTAAAGAATGAAATGATCAAAGAAAAAATCAAAGAAACAATCAATACTTTTGTTAAAGAGAATAGCAATGGGAAAACATTCCAAAATTTGTGGTATGCAGCAAGAGCAGTTTCTACATCTAGAAGCGTATGTGTATTCTTAATGTATTTTTTGCTTAATTTGAAGATCTTTCCCACCCATTAATAGGCCCATGTGACCTGCTTAAATCATATGTGGTAGGAAGAGCTTGCTGAATGGGTGGAAAAGGAAGAGGTGGAGCAGGAAGGGTGGAACAGGAAGAGTTGGAGTTAGAGCAGAGCTGAGAGGAAATTGTTCAGACTAGTCAGAGCTGGGAAGGAGAGAAGAAGCATACAGCTAAGATTTTGAGTGTTGGTTTGTGAGAAGGCTTGATAATGTATATAGACATCTTGGTTACTATGATGGATTTCTTCGTTGTTATGCTGGATTTGGCTTTCTGGTGGTGGCAGTTAGCTTTCTGGTATTTGAATAAATGTTTTGGTTCTGTCTTCCATGTGGAAAGTCTATTATATGTTGTGATTCAGAACTGTGCTGGCATATTCATAGCTGCCATAGGTTCTGTGAATATAACACTGGTGCTACGTTATATGAAAATAAGAGAAAAAGAACAGGTCAATGAATTAGGAATTCAGCTTAAGAAAAACTAGGAAAATAACAAATTAAAAGCCCTCAGTTAAACACCAAAATAGAAATTCTAAAAATCAAAGAAGAGATTAACAAAGTTAAAAGTAAAAAGAATTGAACTAATAAATAAATCTAGTACCTGGTTTAATGAAAAAAACATTAAAATAGATAAACCCTTGGCTAATTTCATTTTAAATAATAAGAATAATTTAAATAATAAGAAAACCAACTTACTAGTATCAAAAAACCCTATGTTAGAGAAAGAAATTGAACAAGTTCTAAATGAGCTACCTAAAAAAAAAAAAAAAAAAATTCCCCAGGAGCAACTGGATTTACATGTGAATTGTTCCAAACATTTAAGCAACAATTAACCCCAATGCTATATAAACTATTTGAAGCAAAGAAAAAAAAAAAGATTTTCCTACTAAATTTGTTTTAAGAACACAAAATAGTTTTGACATCTAAAGGGAAGCGCAAAAACAGAGAAAGAAAACTATGTACCAATTTATTTTATGAATATCAGTGCAAACATTTTAAATAATAAAAAGATTACAGCAATATATCCCACAGATTATACTTTATGACCAGGTAGGATTTATACAAGAAATGCAGGACTGATTCAGAGTCAGGAAAAGTACCAGCATAATTGATCATATCAATAAAAATAAATCATTTGATTATCTCAATAGATGCAGAAAAATCCGTGACAAATTACAGTATCTATTTTTATTAAAAACACCAGAAAGTATAGGAATCAATGGGAAATTTTCTTAAAATGATAAGTAGTATCTATGTAAAGTCAAGAGCAAGCATTATCTGAAATGGAGATCAACTAGAAGCCTTTCCAATAAGATCAGGAGTAAAGCAAGGATACCCATTATTATCATTATTATTCAATACTATACTAGAAATGCTAGGCATAGCAATAAGATAGGAAAAGGAAATTAAAGGAAGAACAGGAAATGAAGAAACAAAACTATCACTTTTTGCAGATGATATGATGACATACTTAAAGAACCCTAGAGATTCAATGAAAAATTTTGTAGATACAAATAATACCTTTAGCAAATTTGCAGGATATAAAATAAACTTATGTAGATCATTAGCATTTCCATATAGTATCAACAAAATCCCCAGCAGTAAGAGATAGAAAGAGAAATTCAATTTAAAAGGACTATATACCAGTGCTTCTTAAATTGTGGGTCTAGACCCCATGTGAAGCCTCAAAACTGAATATAGGAGGTCATGAAAACTTTGAAAATAACAAAAAGCTTCTCAAAGGGCAACGACCAAAAATTAATCCAAACTCAAATGTGCAATGAATCTAAGGTGTTTCTTGTAGCATTTGCTAGTGTTGCATTGCACAGCTTCACTACAGCCCTGGTTCTGAACACACAACATGCACACTTTGCACTGCACATGCACATGCCATCACACCATGCAGAGTCAACTAACACTGACAGGAAAATCTTGGCTCTGATTTGAGACTATTGTATGTTATGAATTGCAGTGCTTTTACTGTACATATGAAGTTTTCTACTATTACAGAAGCATAATAGTTTAATTTTGGAAAACAAAAACTTTTACTATTTTCCTTTCATCACTACTTTCATGTAAGTATCAAATTAGTATATTTTTGGATTGTATTGTGTTAGAATGTTTGATTTTTAAAATTGCTGTTATCTCCTTCTTTTATTGAAACAAGTGTTTAATTGCATCAAGTAAAGACAAAAGTCCTTTACTAATATTTTTCCACCATCATCATTGTATGTGTATGTAAATGTGAACACCAATTTTTTCAGTTAAGCATAAACAAAGGTAATTTCATACACTAAAGCTAGTATTTGTATCAGAAATTATTAGCAATATTTAGGAAATTTATTTAGAAAAAAATATTTTTTTCAGTGATGGGTAACTGGATAAATTTAGACAGAAGAGGTAAAAATAATGATGACAATGTGGCAGAGTCTTCACTACCAGGTTGTAGTACAGCTAAAAATGGACAAGATAAAGAAAATCTGTCAAATCATTTTTCAATATGGATTTACTTCTAATTTTGATGATCATGTGAAGAATTCTCTTTACTTATTTGTAATGAAGTTTTGGCTGTAGTAAGTATGAAACCAGTGAAACAAAAATAGCATCTTAATACCAAACATGCAACATACTGTGATAAAACAAAGGAATATTTTGCATAAGTTTTAAAATCTTCAAATAAAAATTATGCTTTGAGAAATTTTTTATTGTCAAAAAAATTATTTACTTGCAGCTTATGAAATTTTTTATTTAATGGCAAAAACTAAAAAGACTGACTCATTGAAGATCTCCTGTTACCTTCTGGTATTAAATTGTCAGAAATCGTTCCTGGGAAAAAGTATGAGGATGACATTCATAAAATTCCTTTTGAATAATGTTATTTCCAAAAGAATTCTTAAATTAGTAATAATCAATTTCAGTAGCTTATTAACAGACTTAATGGCAGCCAAAGTTTACAATGCAGTCAGATGAAACAACTGACATTTCTAAACTTGACATAGTTGTTACCTTATGTAAGATGTGTTTATGAAGGAAGCATACATGAGAAATTACTGTTTTGTTGCTCTTTGGAAGGGTACATTTTACAAGAGGGCAAGATATAGATAGATGGATAGAGAGGTATTTTTATATACATCTATCTATCTATAGTCAATGAATTTTTCACAAATGAAGGTTTACAGTGGAAAAATGCACTGAAGTCTGTACAGATGGGGCTGGAACAATGATGTGCAAGAATGTTGGATTTGTAGCAAAAGTTAAAGCTGGTGGAAATGAACATATCACTTTTACTCACTGCATCATCCATTAGGAGGCATTCATAGACCAAAAAAAAAATAATCAGAATTAGAGGTTTTGCTTTGAGATACTATCAAAATCAGTAATTTCATTAATAACCATGCCCTTAACAGTTGTTTGTTTTCAAACCTTTCAAAAGACATGAACTCTGATTATAGAAGTTTATTACTACATACAGAGGTAAGGTGACTTTCAAGAGGGTGAAGTTTAAACAGATTATTACTTTTGAAAGATGAAGTTATATTTTTGACTGAGCAGGAATCTGATTTTATTAACTTATTTATGATCATGTATGGCTTTCAAAACTGTTATTTGTGGGATTTTTTTTTGAAAAATTGATGATTTAACCATGTTACTTCAAGGGAAAAAATGCAATATATTTATATTAAAAGATGAAATTGAAAGTTTTACTAAAGAAAGCTAACCTATGGAAGAATTTAGAAATGTTTCCAGCTGCCAGTAGTTTTTAAAATTGAAAATAGCGTTCCCAAAGATTTAATTATAGGAGTTAAAATTGATCATCTGAAGTACCTGGAGATACAGTTTCAGAAATAATTCCCTTCAAATTTTGATTCTAAAAAACTAAATGGGGCTCATAAACCATACTCACTAAAAATCAAAACCGTCAACCATCTGCCATTAAAAAGTTCAGAGGAATTTTCTAAGTTATCAAGTGACACAGGTTTAAAACATAAGTTTCCTTAAAAAATCATTAAATGAATTTTTACTTGGGCTTAGGACAGAATTTTCATCAATTTATGAAATGTCCCTAAACATGCTTAGGCCATTTTGTACTACTTAGTTATGCAAAGTGTTGATGATTATAAAATCCAAACATCAGCCAAGTCTGAAAAACTTTGAAGATGCTCTGCATCCTGCAATATCAAATAGCCTGCCAAGATTTAATTATTTGTGTAAGAAAAAACAATCACATCACATTGCACATAGTATGCAAATTTGCTTTTGCCTTTAATAAATGGTAGAATTATATTTATATGAAAGAATTGTTTTAAAATAAATTTATTTATGACTTATCAGTAAATATTTGATTTACCTACCTATTTTATATACCTACATATCTGGAGTCACAAAAAATTTCTTGGGCAAAGAAGGGACACAAGTGGAAAAAGTTTAAGAAGCCCTGCTCTAGACAATGCAAGTGCCAAGACAAAACCAGGGACTATATGAAAGTAAACACAAAACACTTCTCACACAAATAAAGACAAATCAAAATAAATGGAAAAATATTAATTGCCCATGGGTAGTCCAAAGCAATAGAATAAAAATGACAATTCTTCCTGCTAATTTATTTATACAGTGCAATACCAATCAAACTACCCAAGAATAATTTTTAGACTTAGAACAAATAATAACAAAATTCATTTGGAAAGATAAAATGCCAAGAATATCAAAGGAATCGATGAAAAATGCAATGTTAGGAGGCCTAGTAATACTGGATTTAAAACTCAATTACAAAATCATAGTTATCAAAATAATAGAGTGGTAGATCGGCAGAATGAAATAAATACACAATACATTGTTGTAAATGACAATAGTAATCTGGTGTTTGATAAACCCTAAAGACTCTAGTTTCAAGGGTAAGAACTCATCATCTGACAAAAATTGATGGGAAAACTGAAAAACAGTTTGGCAGAAACCATGAACAAACCAACATTTCACACTGTATATCAAGATAAGATCAAAATGAATAAATGATTTAGATGTAAAGGGTAATATCCTAAGTGAATTTAGGAGAATACAGAAAAATGTGTCACATCTATGGATATGGGAAGAGTATGATTAAATAAAAGACAGAGAGGATCACAGGAAGAAAAATAGATAATTTTGATTACATGAAATTAAAAGACTTTTGCACAAACAAAACCAACACAGCCAATGTTAGAAGGGAAACAAAACTACGAGGAAATATTTAGAGCAAGTTACTCTGATAAAGACCTCATTTCTTAAATATTAGGAAACTGAGCCAAATATGTAAATATAAGCACCATTCCTCAATTCAATGAGAAATGGTCAAAGGATATGAACAGGCAGTTTTCCTAATTGCATGTAAAAACAATTTTTAACATTCATTTTCAAAGTTTTGAGTTCCACAATCTCTCTCTTCCCTCTCCCTCTCCACCCTCACTGAGAAGGCAAGCAGGTCTATATAGGTTATACATGTGTAGTCATGCTAAACACTTCCATAATAGTCATGTTTTGAGAGACTAACTATATTTCCTTCTACTCTATCCTGCCCTCCATTTATTCTATTCTTTCCTTTAACCTATCCGTCTACCAAAATATTTGCTTCCCACTGCTCCTTCCCCCAATCTACCATGGCTTCTATTACCCACCTCTCTTACACCCTTCTCCCATGCTTTCTTAGAGGGTAAGATAAACTTCCATACCCAACTGAGTGTGTATGTTATTCTCTCCTGAAGCAAAATCCAATGAAAGAAAGCCATGCTTATTCCCACTCACATCCTACACTCACATATGTGTGTATACATATATATACATACATATATATATATATATAATCTATTTATTTTTCAGTTGTCAACATTCACTTCCACAAAAACTAGAATTCAAAATTTTCTCCCCATCTTTCCCCACTCCCCACCCCAGGACACCATGCACCCCACTCACCCCTTCTTCCCGTCTGTCCTTCCTTCTATTAACCACCCTTCTTCCATCCCCCTTCCCCTCTTTTCCTGTAGTGCAAAATAGATTTCTATACCCCATTGCCTGTATATCTTAATTTCCAGTTGCATGCTAAAACAATTTTTAACATTCATTATTAAAGCTTTGAGTTCCATATTCTCTCCCTCCCTCCCCACCCACTCTCATTGAGAAAACAAGCAATTCAATATAGGTCATACATGTGTAACAATGCAAAGCACTTCCTTAATATTTTTGTTGTATTTCCCTGTGCCCTATACTGCCCTCCATTGATTCCATTCTCTCCCTTCATCTGTCCTCCCCCAATAGTGTTTTCTTCTAATTACCCCTTTCTCCAATTTTCTTTCCCTTCCGTTATCTTCCTTCTCCTATCCCCTTCCCCCTTGTCTTCCTTCTGGGTAAAATAGATTTCCATATCCAAATGAATGTATGTTATTCCTCCTTAAGTCAAATCCTGTGAGAGTAAGGCTCAATTATTTCCTTTCATCTCCCGCCTCTTCCACTTCATTGTAAAAGCTCTTTCTTCCCTCTTTTATGTGATATGATTTGCTACATTCCACCTCTCCCTTTCTCTTACTCCTAGTACATTCCATTCAACAGAAAATTTGATTTTTTTTAGGTATCCTCCCTTCATATTCAGCTCACTCTGTGCCCTCTATGTACATATATGTATATATACACATATATACATACACACATAGTATATATATATATATACACACACATATACATACATACCCCCACACACCTATATATATATACACACACACACATAAATACATATATATCTACATATATACACACATACATATATATGTATGTATATACACACAAACACACACACACATATATAAACATGTATGTAACATATATAAACGTATATGTATAATACCCTAGGCTTCAGAGATTTTATGCAGCTGTTCTCTGAAATATCTCTAGGGATCTGTAAGTTTTCAGTTCCTCCAAAGTGGCACAATCAAGGGACAGGAGTTTATTCCTCTCCTGGCCTGTACTCTGATCTATGAGCAACCACAAGCACTCTTTTCTGCCCTGGAACTATGAATAGAGTTCCTTCCCACAGCCACCATCAGCTTCACCACATCAGTGCTCTTCCCCACCCTGGCACCACTCAAGACTGAGACTCAGATCAGCTTCTCAATTCCCCCAGGGTCTTTAGGCTGAGGGTTCCAAAAGTGGAGGCTGCTGCCACAGTGCTGCTGCTGCCACCCTGGCACCACTCAAGACTGAGACCCAGACCAGCTTCTCAATTCCCCCAGGGTCTTTAGGCTGAGGGTTCCAAAAGTGGAGGCTGCTGCCACCGTGCTGCTGCTGCCACCCTGGCACCACTCAAGACTGAGACCCAGATCAGCTTCTCAATTCCCCCAGGGTCTTTAGGCTGAGGGTTCCAAAAGTGGAGGCTGCTGCCACCGTGCTGCTGCTGCCACCCTGGCACCACTCAAGACTGAGACTCAGATCAGCTTCTCAATTCCCCCAGGGTCTTTAGGCTGAGGGTTTCCAAAAGTGGAGGCTGCTGCCACCGTGCTGCTGCTGCCACCCTGGCACCAGGACTGAGGCCAGACCACACTCCCTTCTCACTAAGGAGAAAGAGGTTCCTTATTGACCTTTGAAGACATCTTTGGTGTTTGTCAGTTCAGAAATCTGGAAACTGCAGCTGCTCCCCATGATTCCGTGCCATGAAGCCTGCTTGAGTTCTGTCAGTGCCATCAGCCTAGGCGAGGCTGTGCTCTGCTCTGAGCCCAGTCCAATAGATATTTCCTGTTGGTAACTTGATTTTTCAGGCTGTCTTGGTCAGGAAATTCTGTTTCACTCTGTTATTTTGTGACCTCTGCTGCTCTAGAATTTGTTCAGAGTCATTTTTACAGGTATTTTAAGGGCTATTGGGGGAGAGCTATAGGAGGGCCATCTTACTCTGCCATCTTGGCTGCTCGCCCTCCTTCTTTCCTTCCATTGTAAAAGCTCTTTCTTGCCTTTTTTATGTGAGATGATTTACCACATTCTCCCTCTCCCTTTCTCTTTTTCTTAGTACATTCCTCTCAACACTTAATTTTCCTTTTAAGATATTATCTTTTCATATTCAGCTCACCTGTGTGCTCCCTCTCTCTCTCTCTCTCTCTCTCTCTCTATATATATATATATATATATATATATATATATGTATATATATATATACACATATATATATGTATACACATACATATACATACATATGTCTATATATAATTTGTATGTAACATAGATACATATTATATATATATATATACATATATATGTATACATACATTATGTGTGTGTGTGTGTGTATTCCCTCCAATTATCCTAATACTGACAAAGGTCTCATGAGTTACAAATGCCATCTATATATGTAGGAATATAAACAGTTCAACTTTAATAAGTCCCTTATATTTCTCTTTCCTGTTTTCCTTTTCATGTTTCTCTTGATTCTTACATTTGAAAGTCAAATTTGGTATTCACCTCTGGTCTTTTCAAGAAAAATGCTTAGAAATCTTCTATTTCATTGAAGTTCCATTTTCCCTCTGAAGGATTATATTCATTTTCTCTGGGTAGGTGATTCTTGGTTTTAATCCTAGCTCCTCTGACCTCCAGAATGTCATATTCCAAGTCCTTTAGTCCCTTAGTGTAGAAACTGCTAAATCTTGTGTTATCCTTATTGTGGTTCCACAATACTTGAATTGTTGCTTTCTGGCTGCTTGGAATATTTTCTCCTTGAACTGGGAACTCTGGAATTTGGCCACAATGTTCCTAGGAGTTTCTCTTTTTGGATCTCTTCAGGGAGGTGATCAGTGAATTCTTCCATTTCTATTTTGCACTCTGGTTCTAGAATACTGGGACAGTTTTCCTTGATAATTTCCTGAAAGATGGTGTCTAAGGTCTTTTTTTTTTGATAATGACTTTCAGTTAGTCTGATAATTTTAAAATTATCTCTCCTGGATCCAGTTTCTAGGTCAGTTGCTTTTCCAATGAAATACTTCACACTATCTTCTATTTTTTCATTCTTTTGGCTTTGTTTTATAATTACTTGATTTCTCATAAAGTCATTAACTTCCATTTGCTCCATCCTAATTTTGAAGGAATTCTTTTCTTCAGTGAACTTTTGGACCTGTTTTTCTACTTGGCCCATTCTGATTTTAAGGCATTCTTCTCCCATTGGTTTTTTAGACCTCTTTTGCCACTTGGGTTACTTTAATTTGAAAGGTTTTTTTATTCAGCATTTTGGTGAGTTCCTTTAGCTAGCTGTGGACTTGTTTTTTTTATGATTTTCTTGCATCACTCTCCTTTCTCTTCCCAATTTTTTCTCTACTTCTCTTACTTTATTTTCAAAATCCTTTTTGAGCTCTTCTGTGGCCTGAGACCAATTCATATTTTTCTTAGAGGCTTTGGATGCAGGAGCTTTGGCTTTGTTGTCTTCTTCTGGTTTTATATTTTGATCTTCCTTATCACCAGTGGCACCAGAAAATACCTCTTCATTGAGAAAGTAAGAATTTATAGTCTGTTCCTTTTTCCCCATTTGCTCATTTTCCCAACCTATTACTTGATTTTTGGGTTCTTTGTTAGGTGAAGGGCTCCCAAAGCAGCCTCCATTTCAGCAGTGACTGCCTCTACTCTGTGGCTGGCTCTGAAGTCAGTAGACATAATGTAATCTTAGACAGTATTTAAAGAGTGTCTAGAATGTACGTGTGTGTGTATGTGTGTGTGTCTGTGTGTCTGTGTGTGTCTGTGTCTGTATCTGTCTCTCTGTGTGTTGAGTAATATTCCCACTTTACTCTGCTCTGTTTATTTTTTTGGTTCCCCCATATTAGGAGGAAGAATACCAGACTAGAGAGGATACAAAGGAGGGCAAAGAAAAAATAAAGAACCTTCGGGTCAGGCTATATGATCATTTGAAAGAATTATGAAATGTTTAATTCAAAGAATATCATTAAACTGTGAACTCTTTAGGAGAAGGGAATAACTTTTGCATTTCTTTGTATCCTTAGCATTTAGCACAATGCCTGTAACATGCTAGGTACTTAATAAATGTTTATTGAGTGACTGTCTGATGAGAATAGACTTAAGAGGTATATGATAGTATAGTGCTGATAAGGAGCCTCTTCAACTGGCTATAGAGACATTCAAAACATTTGATCAACTTCAATTATGGTCTCTTGACCTCAATACTCTTGAGGAGGGGAGGGGAATTAAGTAACCAGAGAAAGAAGTAGAATCTACCACCCTGTGAGTTTGAAAGGTCCAGATGGTTGCTCAACATCCCATCCTTCCAGAGTTCAGGTTTGCAGCCAATAAAAGATTAATGCTCCAATGTATAGAGCAAACCTTTCCTCACTATCTTATTGCTCCAGAAGACAATTTTGCTACCAGTGTAGCATGCACTGAGGAGGAAGGAGCAACATTTGACTATAATCTCTGGCAATTCAGTCCAGTGATTCCTGAAACACAGGCTCATTCAATACTTATTCTGTATTTAGATACGAACTTGGTAGAACCAATATTATGCTACATGGAAACTGAGGTAAGTATGAACCTAATATTCCCTAGAGACTGAAGAGTTTTAGGGGGATCACACCCCAATGTGTTAAAGGAAATGTTTGCATGCTTGTTTCTGTTATATCTTGTGAAGTAAATTTTTTTGTAAAACCATAAACTCCTCAGATTGCCCTGAAACTACGAAGGGGTAAATGTAGTCTACTTGACCCTGAGAGAATAAGACCAAAGGCTACTAACTTATAGCTATAATTGCATAAATTCCACCTCAGATCCGTAATAGTTGTGATGCTGAGCAAGTCATTTTGCCTCATTTTCCTCACATGAAAACTAATGGCTTATTTGATGGTATCTAATGTCTCTTATATCTCTAACTCTGTGATCCTACGATAACTGCCTTCAAGTATGTGAAGGGTCATCATGTGAAAGAGAGATTAGTCATATTGTATTTGATTCCACAGGGTAACACTAGGATGGCTGAGCATACCCAACCCACAATACTTCCACTAACACACATACAATTGCATAAACTTATTTTTTGAGAGGTAATCACTTTAGTGCTGAACTTTAAATTCATGCCTATTAAATTTAAAATTATTAGATCTGATTTATCATTTCAGTAGGTAAAATAACTTTTGGATTCTAATTCTTAGCTTAGGTGGACATCCTTCCCATTTTAATCTCATGTTCAGACTTTACAAGTATGTTATCAATATTTTTCTTTGCAAAGCATTGATGAGATTGTTGAATTTCAAAGATTTCTGCAGTTTGTCATTAGAGATCTCATTCTAGGTTGAAACTGATCGTATATTTTGATGCCACCATCCAAGTAACTATGAATTTGCCTAAATTGTTTTGTGATCACACCTGCATAATCCACTTCCTCCCCCTCCCCCACCTCAGTATTCTAAAATATAATTCATTTGATGTAGGGGCTTGAATTTACTTAAAACAGCAGGATGCTTTTGAGAACTGACCACCAGATTTAGGTTTCAATTTCCTCTTAACTATGTTTGCTCTACTCTTACCCGTACAGCATGTATGCTTTTGCCCTTACTCTCACTAGAGTGGTTATATCTCCCTTCTCAGAGTTATAGAATATCTTAATGGCTTCAGGTTTCTCTTTTCTACCATGGACTTGAAACCTCACCAGCTGCTCCCCAACCCCTCACCATTTGTTAGGGATCAGTAACTAGCAGTCCTACTATCAGTTAACCACTTAATATCAGGTAGTTTTTACACAGGAATATTAACACCAGATAGTTTTCACACAGCAATATTTACTTTAAGATACAGCAAGAACAAAAGTATATTTCCCCCAATAATTTGGGTATGAATTCTCCCCTATTCCACATCAACAGACAGGCTCAAAACTTAGCTCAGTTCCCTCATCAGATTGGCCACATCAGGTTCGTGTCCAGATGAAGTAGAATTGCCAGATGAATCTTCCCATTGGTCTAGAATCCTGAAGGTTAACTTCCCGGAGCATCTTTTGCTGTGCTGGTTGAGTAGCCTGGCTTGAACTCTGATTCCCAGATTCCTGTGACTTGCCCTCCTGACCTTTTAAAATTCCCAAAGTTAGAAATTCTATTCACTTAAATAGATGCCACGAGCAAAGGAGTTGCTGAGATCTGCCAGAAATGAAGGAGGTAAAAAAAAAGTAGTTGAAGCTGATAGGCCTTTATAAATGCACTTCTAGCCAATCAAAGAGCCTTCTCTTCAACATATAATTAACTGATCAGAACCAGTTACAGAATGTCTACACATGCTGCACAGTAAGAGTCTAAGTTTCTTTCCTTGTGTGTCATCCCAATTCTCCTAGAGGTAGGTTTCCTAGGTTTTCCACATAGACAGAAACCATTCAAGTGTTCTACATGCACATCTGACCTCCTTTGTATAGCAAAAACATAATTTTCCTTGATGGATAAGATAGAAGCAAAACAGCTGAGGTTGTTTTTTTGTTTTTCTTTTTTCTCTGCTATAAAATTACATTACTCTCCATACTTTAAAAAAAGTCTTTACACTGAACATCATTTTAAAAGATTACATTGTCAATTCTTATAATAGAACTGTTTTCCATTATTGGTAAACAATTTTATATATGTCATAATGTGCAAAAATTTTGCTCAGAGAATTTAACTCAACAAATATTTATTAAGCAACTACTATGTAAAAGAACTGTGCTAAAGAATGAGAAAACAAAAACAAAAATGAAGAAAAAAATTCCTTTTCTCATGGACTTTGTATTTTATTGGAGTAGAGTGGGTAAGGTACAACATAAGCATATAAAAAATTATAATTTCAAGAGGTAGAGAGTTACAAACACTAGAGAAATCATGATTGGTTTCTGAAAAAGAGGTGGCACATAAAAAAAAACCAACTTGAAGGCCACTAGAGAATCTAAAGAGGGGGAGGTGAGGAAGGAATACATTCTAGCCATGGAGAAAAGCCTATGCAAAGACCACTTAGGTGAGAGGTGTTTTCAATCAGCAGGTAAATAATTTTTACATTTTACCCTGATGATTATATCCTTTTCATTGAAGCATAATTTGATGAAATATCAAATCATCCCAGTCTTTTCAGTGATGCTTAGATCAAGGCCTCCTGATGCCATGGTCAGCACCCTGCATGCTATCATATCGCCTCTCTCAGTTGAAGACTATTTGGGGATCTAAGAATCTGACCTGGATTTATCTTGTACCACAGTAGACATCCCAACTGTCTGACATTCCATCTCATAGAAAATACAATTTTCTGACATATCATGTCAAAGTTAATGACTTCCCCATGTTTCCTGTTTGAAAAGTGACACTTTACAATTGTGATGTATTGTTTCTAGCCAAACAGATATATACAGTGGGAAGCTCATTAAACACAGATATCAGTTTTAAGACCCAAACTGAAGTTTTATTTTAAGTGATTTAGTCTCTTCATCCCCATTTAGACTTTTAACAGAAGGGAACAGAATGAGAGCTTAAATTCATAAGTAATGAAGGTCTGGAGCTGTAAAGAGTCACTTTTGGAAAATGATGACCCATATACCTGAAAGATGCTTATTCTTATGTGTTGTTACTCAATTTTTTAAAAATTATATAATTAATAAACTCTTGATTGTGTTACTTATGGTGAAAATTGGGCTCATAATAATCATTACCTATAGGAATAAGATAATCTCTGTAAAATGCTTTGTAAACGTTCAAGGGATATATATATATATATATGTGTGTGTGTGTGTGTGTGTGTGTGTGTGTATTAGTTATTGTTATAAAAATAATGTTACTTAGAAAAATCCATTGTAAACTTGAGTTTCTAGACCATTACAATATTTACCTCAACAAAAACTGCTTATAAAACACTTATTTTTTGAAACAATGCCAGAAAAAATAACATCTCCAAAATTAAGACTACTTGGCTTTGGCACATTATAATAACAAGAAAGGACAACTTTTATTGGCAAATTTCCACAATAAATAAATGGTCAAAAGATGTAGACAAATGGTTCTCAAAGAAAAAATTGCAGATTGTTAATGGCTATATGAAAGATTGCTTTAAGACACCAATAGTAAGAAAAACACAAATCCAAAGAACTTTGACATTTTGACATCACAACCAACAATTTAGCAAAGATGACAACAAAGAGGAATAACAAATTTTGGAGGAACTGCATCAAAAAAGGAACAGTAATACATTATCATTAATTGTTCAGCTTTTCTGGATAGAAATGTTGAATTATGCTAATAAAGTACCACCTAAAATGTCCATACCCTTTGACCCAGAGATCATACTGTTAGGCATATGCTCCATGTAAGTAAAACAAAACAAAGCCAAAAACAGAACAGAAGGCCATGTAGACACCAAAATATTAATAGAAGCACTTTGTCTAATAGCAAAGAATTGGAAAAAAATTAGATGCCCATTGATTGGGGAAATGACTACAAACTGTGATACATGAATGCATTGGGATATTTTAAAATACATTTTTATTTATTATGTTAAATATTCCCAATTACATGTAAAAACTGAAATTCTTTTTAAAATATTTTAAATTTCAAATTCTCTCCTTTTCTTCCAATCTCCTCCTTGAGAAGACAAATAATTTTGCCTTGAAAACTTCCTTAGAATCCTGAGAATGTACAGGTGGCAAGATAATCCCATAAAGGCAACTAGGTAGTGCAGTGTATGAAGTGTTGGACTTAAAGTCTCAGGAAGAGCTGAGCTCAAATCCTACTGCAGATCCTTACTAGCTATGTGATATTGCATAAGTTATTTAACCTCTCTCAGACTCAATGTCCTTAACTATGAGATAATAATAGCAATACTTCAGATACCATCATCATTATTACCATTACTACCAGAACTACTGCTATTACTATCATTACTACCACTTCTATGACCACTACTACTACCAATACTAATAATATTCTTCGCTTCTGGACCCAAGACTTATTTATGAAAATGGAGTGTTGGCATGAAGATTTTATGAACTAATATGGGCTACTTATTCCTATTTAAGTTTTCTCGCCTACAAAATAAGAATAATAATGCCCACACAACCTACTTTACAAAGTTGTTTTAAGAACAAAATGAGATGACATACTTCACAACCAGAGATCCATTTATTCATTTCTAGTAGTGTTGTACAGTTATGCTCATCTTATTGTCCTGTTAAACATACATTCAAAGATTTAAATACATGTTATATATAAAGCTCTATCCTCGGTGCCAAGAGAGGTGAAAATATGATTAACTCATGGTCTCTTCTCTCATTGAAGTTATACTCTCACCGAAATAAGTATTCAATAATTAAAGAATAAGTATAAGCTATCAATATTTTCCAAAGTACCTGCAAGTTCTTGTCAGAAGTTTGTCATTGAATTTACTAGATACTCAAAACACAAAAGAACGTAAGCTCCTTAAGAACAGACTTTTATTTTTTGCCTATCTCTAGCACATAGTATGTATTTCATAAATGCTTGTTGCCTGAATAAATGAACACTTCAAATGCACAATGCTTCTCTTAACCATTCTACGGATTAAAATTGTTTTTGAAAGTAATGCTTAATTTACTCAAGAAATCATCCAGAAACACTAACAAACATTAACCCTAATATTAACAATCTTTAATAAACATTGCAATTTTATGAAAGTTTGAAATCCAATGTGTGTGTGCATGTGGCAGGAGTAATAATAGTAGTAATCTCTGTTCACAGATTAAGTAATGAGAAAAAAACTAATGCAAATTTGAAAGAAAAATATTAAGAAGATCCACAAATTATTATTTCATGATCCACAAAGTCACAGCTTGTACGGTTCATTTGATGCCTGAATCCAGAAGAAACAACAATCGTAAATGACACCAGCAGGTACTGAATGTCTTTCTCATGTTTGTCAAGTACTCCTGGAGCTTAAACAAAGCAACTGGGGATTCCCTATGCTGAAGCTGTGGTTTTGCCATCTGGGAGACTGTCTTCACCAAACATCACACATCACTGCCCCTTTTGAAGCTTCAGCTTTGTGGTTGCAGTATTTTCTTGCCACTGATACATGCACTACCATGAATTAATGGGTCCATATTGGTTTGTGTGACAAAGATTTGTTCAGTTGCAGCCTTCTTTAGTAGGAGTACAAAGTGATCATCTCGAAGGAAGGTTGTGCTGTTTATAGAGAGCAGTTAGGTTTGAGGGAAATAGCATTAGCCTAGCTTTCAGATGAACAAACCAAGGCATCAGAGGATTTATGGCTAGAAGAGCCCTTAGTCTAACTCCCTCAAACTATAAATGGGGAATGTGAGATCAGGGGCCTTTCAGTGTTTTACCTCATCTATAATGTGGGGAGAGGAGGGAGAATAGCTAGAAGTCTGGGACCTTGGTTATTTTTTTTTTATGTTTTGGTAAATGTGTTTCAATAGAATTGATTTCCTTTATTAATCCTATATATTTTAATTTCTGCATTTAAAAAGGTTATTTAGAAAAAAGGATCCATAAGTTTCATTAGATTGCCAAGGGATCTGTGCCACAAAAAATGGTTAAAAACTCAGTCTCTAAGGACCCTTCCAGGACTAAGATTCTATACCAGATGCTGGTTAGGGAGCTCTCCTCGATAGGCAACTTGGAAATTCAAGTTGTGTCAATAGGAATCAGGGAGGCACATTTATTATGACAGATCATTTTCTATTTATTGTGATAGATCATCTTAGAGAGGCAACATAGAATACCGAAACTGCAATCAGGAGGGCCTGGATTTGAATGTGACATTGTGTAATGCTGAATAAATCACATAACCTCTCTGAAACTCAACTTCCTCATCTGTAAAAAAGGACTAGTAATAGAATCTTCTTCACAGGGCTGTTGTAAGTACTCAATGAAATAATGTATATACTTTGTAAATCTGAAAGCTATGTAAATGACAATTATTGTTATTGTCTGCAGTGATAGGATTGAACTCAATCAAATTACGATAATGGATTCGGAGATAGAAGAGGCTTTAAAGGTCATTTCATTCAACCCCTTCATTTTACAAATTAAGAAACTGGGGCCCTGAGAGTTGAAGTAATTTGCCCCAAGTTAGTGGCAGGGACGGAATATGAACTCAGACCCTCTCACATTCCAGTTACAATGTGCCATTCTAACTAATCCCCCCTGCTAAAATGGTTCAGTAGCAAGAAAGAGAGGCAGCTGTGAGTAATACCATAGGCTCCTAGAAGAAGCAGCCCAAGTCCTTGGCTGTCCAGACACTTGGTAACAAGACAAAGTGACACCCCACAGGTTTCAAGGATAACTTGGCTGCTCAGTCTCTTACCCTACCACTCTAACTAGGTGCCCTATTTCTCTTCAATATATACATCCAAATAAACTGTACATCTTTTTCTAAATATAGCTTATAATAGTTGATAGCTATAAAGAATTTTAAGGTCCACAAAGTGCTTTATATACTTGATCCCATTTGAGCCTCATGAAAAATATCATTATACCCATATTATATATTAAGAAACTGAAATTTGGAAAGTCTAGTGATTTCCCCAGGGTCATATAGTGTCAGAGGTAGAATCTGAATCCAGATTTTTTTTTCCCTTTTGACTTCAAATCCAGAGCTTTTTTCACTATGCTACATTGATCTCATACAAAGCTAAAATAGCATACTATCAGAACTTTATTCAGTTTATGCATGTTTATAACATATCATGCAAATATGTATTTGCATATATCATGTATGATATATGTGAAATACATTATAGATAATATACATATATAATATGTGTGTTTTCCTCTCAACGAGATTTCATCTTAGGGCTCAGCCTTTTTGAAGGAACAACTTATTTACAAGGATATGTGTGTATGTACATGAGATGGGGGTAGGGTAATAGGCAAGAAAGTAGGTAGGTAGGCAAGTAGATCCAGATAGAAGAAAAATCAACCTAAGGAAGTCATGCACTCAAGCTAAGAACAATGTGGAAAAATGGAGTAGGGACTGAAACTAATGAGATAAAATGTGTATAAGGTAAATTGTTAAGGTTTTTATAAATGCCAAATATGAAAGACTCTGTGTAACATGGAGCTGTAAAAACCAGAATCTATGTAAGTGACTCAGGACTGTCACATCAAGAACAGTAATGAGACTTGACACTATTCTAAAAGCTGTGAAAAAATTGTAACATATGGGACACTCTGAGTCAGAGTAGAAACAACATGGAACCAGCACATTTACCTCTTTTTCCACATACTGACTTTCTGGCCAAGAAATGCAGACTCCAGAGAAGAATGGCTAAATATAGGAGAATATTGGTGTCATGTAAATGATACTGAGTGGAATCATAACTCAAGGACTTGGATTCGAGTTCAGCTTTGCACTTCTGTAGCTCGGTGTGAAAGCAGGCAAGTCCCTTTTCTAGATGATCTCTAAGATTCCTTCCAGCCCTAACTCTCTGTGAAACTTCATAATGTTTATTCAATACGTTAACTTAGCAGCCTTATCCTTTTCTAATCCATGAGATAATTCTAAATATAATTTACCTCCTTTAGTGCATGAGTTCTTACAGTAAAACTTTTATTTCCTTTTGTCCCCTCTACAACTCTCCTAAAATAGGTCATTACCAAAGATCACAAACAAATTTTGGAAAGTGTATATACAGTATCTATAATTTACATAATGTTTAGCAACATTTCTAATGCTTGAAATTGACTAGACATGTATTTTCTCATTATAACGATGTTATGGTAGCCTTTAAGAATTGTTGAGTCACAAGAAAAAGTTATCCGGACAAAATCAAATATTTAAATCATTTATCAGTTATGTTCTTCCAATATGCATGCTATGCCAATCTCTTGGACTAATTCCACAATCAATGTTTGTTTTTCTCTTTTGAGTTGCATACACTCTCTTTTTTGCTTTCATTTATCAACTTCTGAGTTATAGCCCCAATTTTCTCAATTACTTTAATGTTTGGTTCATAGTCTTCCCTTACAACTCATCAATTCCAGAGACTCCAGTGTTAATATTGATGACTTCTCTAATTATGACCAAATAATTCCTCAACTTCCTTAATCCCAATTATTTCATCATCCCCACTTCAGCTACCTTCATGGTCATAACTTAGACCTCAACTTCACTGAGCATCACATCACTTTCAAGATGTGAAATTTCCTCAGTCTCTTTCTTTAAGTATTGGTATAAATTATTGAGCACAGCTCAAATGTCTCTTCTTTCATGAAACTTTCCTTGATCAATAGTGTCTTGCCTTCTTGGACCTCACATAAGATTTTTTTTTTTTACTATGCCCTTATCATGGAATACTTATTTTTATGTGTTTATTTCTTATTCTTCTACCAGATCATAAACTTTAAGAAAACAGGGACTACGTCTTCCTTAAATTTTGTATCTCCCCCAGCACCTAACAGGAAATACTTAATAAGTGTTTGTTGAATGAATGAGTGGAAAGATAAAAGAAATATAAACCCACTTACTAGGATCTAAACAGTTCTTTAAAAACTTTGTCCTCTTACGCTACAGTTCCTATTAAAGGTATCAAAGTATAATGGAAAGGACATTAGACTTCTATCTGAGTACTAAAGACTGCAAGGAGCCCCAGCCTTCCATCTAAGACATAGACTGACCATATGACTTACATCAGAAAGATGGGCTCTGTTCAATCAATGTGATGTCCTTATTGAATATCCTGGTTGAATGTTCTTCCTGTGCTATACTTAAGTAAACCTCATTTTGTAAACCATTTTGTTATTTTTTTTAAAGTGTATTGGAACTGAAGTAGAGGGAGACCAACCAAATTTTCCAGATATGTGCTCATCAGAAAGTCACTGAACCTCTCTGGGCTTCAAGGTCTTTTTTTTTAAACAAGGCCTAACAATGCCTTTACCACTTTCCTCACAGAATTGTTGTGATGATTAAAATACTTTTTGTAAAGTGTTTTGTCAACTACGAGTTCTCTATGGATGTCAACTATTAATTGCTTTGTAAAGACTTCAAGGTAATTGAAAATGAATCCTCTTTTACAAAAAATAAAACTCAAAAAACCCCATATATTTTGTGTTTGAAAGCATAAAAGGACAGCACTTTAATTGAGTTTATGAAAATACAGGACATTTTCTTCCACTATGAACATTTCAATGAATTTGAATATATTTTCTCATCTGCCCTTTTTGAAATAGGTTATGGAAAGAGTCCAGCTTCAGAAACATATGCATAGAATGACATCATTTAGCCTGATTGCAAATAATCAGCAAAGAAATAATCCTGACCCACAGAATTGATTGAGCTGATTTATATTTATAAGATGCAACCCACACGTGTCTTTAAGCACACTTCCGCTCTATAGTTTCACTTTTACTTCAAACTCTTAAAACATCCTTTCTTAAAATACTCTCTCATAAGATAATAGGACCTCAGGATCTTAACAGTCTATAGGGCCTGAAGAATTATCCAGTACAATCTCTTCATTGTATAGATGAATTGGGAGTGGAATGCTCATTTCCCCCTACTTTCCTATATAGACAATTCTCATGTATTTTACCCATTCCCTTTTCCATACCACAAAAATGGCAAACTATCAAGATCCTTTAAGTATTCAGATTAGCATTACTCACTGTTAGCATATGCCTAGATGGCTAAGATGTCCACCATGTCTATTTTGTTCTTTTAAAGTGTAAAATCCTAGGGGAGAGGGACTTTTTAACTTTGTCACTAAGCTCAAGACAGCACCATAAGCATGTGAATACTCAATAAACTCAAATAAAGGTTATAATAAGTGATTTGTTACATTTAATTCCAATTACAAATAAGGACCCCTGCACACACCAAAAAAAAAAATCCTGTACCACTTCCTCTCTAATTTTAAAATTCACTAATTAAAAGCATTGTGAGTATAATGGATAGAAAGCAAGTTTTAGAGTCAAGAAGACCTGTTTCACATCCTGCCCATGCAATATACCAGCTATGAACACCTCCTTAAGTAATAGTCATGTTGACAATCTGTAGCAATAGAGAGATTTTCTTATATTAATGAAATCACATATTTGGGCCCCTCCCATTCCCTCCAAAATGTACTTATCATGTAATATTTCATATGTCATGTAATATGATAAGTGGTATCTGCTAGATTGAAGGGTACTGTTATAACATAGAACCTGCCCAGGCCCAAACTTAAAAAGTTTACCAACAGTTCCATTATAACATTTTTCCCTATAAATAACTTTTCCCTTTTCTTCACTCCTCTGGAAAATATTAGAAGAGGATTGATTTCACTGCCTTACAAAATTATTTTACTAAATAACTCCCTACAGATTTTAGAGCCAGTGCTTCCAACCAACCACACCCAATCTCAGGCAGCAGCTTAAGTAAAAAGATAGGACTTCACCACCCAATTGTCATCCCAAAGCCAGAGTAAATAGAAGGGCTTTCCAGTGTGATTGGAAGGTCAACACTATGGGGCTTTCTAATCCCAGCAACTGGAAGTCAGTTCCCATACAGAGGGCAATCTACGCCAAACTGTCTGAAGTTATAAGGTAGGAAATTTGGGGAAAAGGGAGGGAAATTAATTTGATAATATATATTTGCATTGAAGGACATAAAAACATATGTTTAAAATATAGCACATGCCTACTCAAACATGACTACTGAATTTAGAAGGAAAAAAAATTATGGGCATAGGGGAAGTCATTGCTCTGTTATCTAAAGAATACCAGTGTGGAAATAAATAGACTTGGATTCAATTTTTGGCTTTGCCACTAATTAGCCGTATAGATATGAGTAAGTCACTAAACCTCTTAGGGTTTTACTATCTTCTCTCAAATAAGGACCAGGAGCTAGGTGGCATCCAATCTTCTTTTCAATTCTTAAGACAAAGCAATGATTCTAAAACTTTATTCCCACAAGAATTTCTTCCAGATCTGAAATGCATGAGAGCATATGCTTAATAGAACTAGAGACAGAAAACAAATCAACACCTTAAATAAATAGCCAAGTAAATAAGAAGATGTTAGATAAGAGATATAACAACACCAGCAACAAACATTTTACCCTATGAATTCCATACACTGAATTGGAGAAAGGGTATCTGTTCCTATTGAATAAGGGATATCACCTGGATCAGGGGGAGTAAGACCTACTGTTTTTCTTCAGGTGATCTTACAGATAAGGTAAAGATCTTAGCAGGTAATGATTGGGGGAAAATACAATCTTCATTAAAGTGCTAGTAAACTGTTTATCTTCCCTCTTTATTCCAAAGATATTTCTCAATGGCAAGCACACATGTGTGCCTGAATTGTTATTTGTCATAAAAGAAATGCATTCAATAGCCATTTCAATAACTATTTACTAATGACGAAACTGAGGGGATTAGGACATGAAGTAGTTAACTGTGGGAAGTGAATGAACCACACTGACTCCACCTTGTAAGTCAATCCTGGAGCTAGTACGATTCCCTTTCTATTCAACTGTAGGTCCAGTCCAACTTCTCTTCTAAGGGAAAACTCTATTCAATTGTGGGAATTGGGAGAAAATTTTATTGCATTATTTGAACCTATCCCTATATACCTGTGAAGCTGGACCACCCCTACCTGTCACTTGGAGATGCTTAATTAATGATCTAGGTTATTCTGACTAGAAACCCAGTTAGATCCAAAGACTGATGAAAGGAATTTTCTGACAGTTGTACAACTCAGGTCACCCTTATACCTTATCTGAAAACTGGCTCCATATTGATCAATGTTATCATTTCCATATTCCCTTGATTGCTTACAGATACTTGAGTGGGACACCTCCTTTTCTGAATTCAGTGAATATCATCTATTCACTCTTGCCCTCCCAACTTAGAAAGTACCTAATCTTTCATCCAATGAGAAATCAGATTACCTAAGAATGTTGTGGTGTTTCCTTTTAATTAATTGATCTTATTTGATTAACTTTTTAATGTATAAAAGTCTGTTTCCTCCTATATTCCTCTTATATTCCTAAGATGAGATTTGGTCCTGTTTTTTTTTTTTTTTAGGCAGTTGGCATACATTGCTCAATAAATCAATATGCTGGTGTATGAATGTAATGAAATATTATTGTGCTATAAGAAATGATGAACAGGAGGACTTCAGAGAGGACTGGAAGGTCTTATATGAACTGATGGTGAGTGAAATGAGCAGAAGTAGGAGAACATTGTACACAGCATCAGCCACAGTGTGTGAGGACTGTTTCTGGTAGACCTAGCCCTTCATAGCAATGCAAGGACCTAAAATATTTCCAACTGACTCTTGAGGCAAAATGACATTCACATCCAGAGAAAGAACTATGGAATCAGAACGCAGAATGAAGCAGAATGTTTTCTTTTGTGTTACATTTTGTTTTGATTTGTTTTTTCTCATGGCTTTTCCCATTCATTTTAATTCCTCTGTATAATAAGACTAATATGAAAATGTGATTAATAAGAATGTATGTGTAAAACCTATATAAGGTTACATGCTGTCTCGAGGAAGGAGGGGAGGAAGGAGGAGGAAAAAATCTAAGACTTATGGAAGTGATTATAGAAAACTAAAAACAAATAAATTAATTTTGAAAAATAAATAAATAAAATATTCTTAGATCAAAATTTTGTTTTCCTCAGTCATTTTATCTTGCACCTATCACATTAAGAACCTACTATATGGAAGGCAAGGAGTAGTGGGGCATAGCAGATACAGAGCTGGACTGGATAAAACCAAGAAGAGCTAGGTCCAAATTCTACCTCTGAGACTTCAGCGTAAGCATAGGCACATGTCTTCGTCTTTCTGAGTCTCAGGCAAATTTGTAGTATTGATTCATCATGTTGGCCTTGGTGAAGAAAGAGAGACCCCACACCAGGAGTTCCTGTGCAGACAAAATCACAGGTCCATATATATATATATATGGCACAATTGCCATCCTCTTCCCTTTCACCTTATCAAAGTATAATTAGTTACCATGCACTGGGAAACTGGGAAGGGAAGATTGTATGATTTTATCTTTGTTCAAAAGAATACTTAAAAACAGTTGTGGGTAGATAACGCATATTCAGTAGGAAGAAATGATGGTTATATGAGCATAATTCAGTGTTTCATACTTAATGATTTATAGAGCAATATAATATAAATAACTTTCCCTACCTCCCATGAAAAAATTGGTTTTATGTCTGTAAATACACACTTAAAGTGTGACTCAAATACACACTTAAAGTGTGACTCATATCTATTTCACTGAGAATATCTAAAGGTTCCAACAACTCTTTGAAGAATCTGTATTATGTCCAAATAGTCAATAAATATTTATTAAGTGTCTACTATGTGCCCCCAATCTAATGAAGAATATAGAGAACTTTACATTTTGGCTAATGGGAATAGTCTTAAAGAGAATTATTTCAATCTAGAGGGTTTTATTTTCTCAGTAAGATACAGAGGACCTTGCTTCATACATAAATGAAAGTAGGCTGATAGAAGTTAAGCCACTTGCTCAAGCTCCCATAGACAGAGTCAAGATTTAATTATATATAATAGAACATAACTTCTTTACAAGTGCTATTTAATTGCACCTAGCATAGTGCCTGGAAAATAAAAAAGTACATATAAATATTTGCTGTTTTTTATTTAATTGATGGCATAAGCATGGCCTGAATCTGAAATTCACAAAGTATTTCTAAAAACTAGCTTGCAGGGATGTTCATTATTAAGGAGATACATGCAGAGGCAGTGTTGTTAAGTTGTGTCAAACTGCTACTCTTTTCCATTCCCCATATTCCAGCCTTTTTCTCCCCTTCTCCCATCAGAGGTGAACAGGGGCCAGCAGACAAAGAGATCTTAAAGTCCCTTCTTTAGTACATAAGAGAACAATAACATCTGACACTTTCCTAGACCTTCAGGCTTTATAGACCTATGCACTCTCATTAAAAATAATTCCCGTTTATATGGTTCTTTAATATTTATAAAGCAATTTCTTCACTAGTCTGTAGGGCAGTTAATGAAAGTATCATTCTTCCCATTTCACAGCTGAGAAAAATGAGGCTCTGAGAAGTTAAGTGATTTGTCCACAGTCACACAGCTATTGACAGGATGTGAACTCAGGACTCCATATTCCAAATCCCATACTTTATCCACTATACCACTACAATTTTCTTTTGGGCTTTCCATTCCCAAATTTTTGTTAATCCAAGTGAGTGGTCATCCAGCCTTTGCATGAAACCTCTAGTGGACAGAGAATACATTATCTCTTGGGGCAGCCCCTTTCACTTTTGAAGAGCTGTAATTATTAGGAAGGCTCCTTCTATTGAGTTAAAAATCTGCCTTTTGGCTACTTCTACCAATTAATTTTACTTCTATCCACAGGGGTCAAGCAAAACAGTTCAATTTTTCTTTCACGGGACAGCACGTCAAAGGTATGGAGATTACTATCATGCCCCTCTCAAGGCTCTGTCTGCTGTCCAGACTAAGCAGCTACAATTCATTCACTTTCTGCTCATATGCCATGAGCCTGAGGTCCTGTACCATCTCTTTTCTGGACATTTTTGGCTTATTAATTTCCTTCCTAAAATGTGGTGCCCAGAACTAAACTTGATACTACTCCAAATGAATCAAAAGCATCTGTTGTGTCAATTATTGCCAGAGAGTATGCTAAATGCTAAGAATACAAATACAAAGTTAAGAGAGCCCCTGACCTTGAGATCTTATATTGGCGTATATAAATACACCTAACTTATGTATGCAAAATTCATGTATGACAATAAGGTATACTGTAATGTATAATGATAACATATGATATGTATAATAAACAGAATAAATGCTTTCAAAAGTATTTATTCAAAAAGATTTTCAAAATAAGTGCATTAATCTTTCCATACTTTTACACAGTTGCCACTACTAGACAGATAACCTATAGAGATTGAAAACAGAAAGATCAATATGCAACAAAATATGAGTATCATTTGTGTAGTAGCAAAAAAAACTGGTTGCAAAGTAGAAGCTCAATAACTGGAATTAACTGAGCAAATTGTGGGACATGGATCTATTGGGACATTATTATAAGAAACAAGAAATGAGAATGATTCAGAGAAGCATGGGGAATCAAATGTAAGGATACAAAATGATTTTTAAAAAAAATAAGGAAAACAATATGTACACCAGTGCAAATGGAAAGAACTAAAAATAAATTTAACATAACTCTAATGACCAAGCGTGATGCTACAGAAGAAATGAAAAAGTATATCACCTTCTCTTCTTTGCCGAGAAAGGGGACTATGAGTGTAGAATGTCACATCTACTGCCAGACCAGGTTAATGTGTTGGCTAGTTTTGCTGAACTGTGAGATTCATTTCTCTCTTTTTTAATTCTTTGTTCTTAAGGAGGAAGGGATGATGGAGTATATTTAGAAATAAAAATGTTAAAAAAAAAAACCAATTAGGTTAAAAATAAATACATCGTGATCTTTTAATAAGTGAAGGAATCAAGAAAGGACTTGGAAAAGGTTGTGCTGGAGCTAATTAATAATTAGCACTTATGTACATTTAGTTTACAAAGTGTTTTACCAATATTATCTCATTATACCCTCATAACTATTCTGAGTAATAAAACGCTACTATTACCCTGATTTTACAAATGAGAAAACTGAGGCAGCAGAGGTCAAATGAATTGCCCAGGGTGTTGCATCTAGTAAGAGTCTAAGACTAGACTGATCTGAGGTCTTTCTGACTCTGGATCTAGTGCTCTATCCTCTGTGCTACCCACGTAACCGAGCCTTAAAACATGGGATTTTTTACTGTGATTGGACTTTTATCTTTTTTTTTTTTTACTGTGATTCAACTTTACCTTTCTCTATTCAGCACATGTTAACACAGCAGTCTAGGTGGAGGTACAAAGACTTAGTCATAGGTTTTCCAATTCCAAATCCATGGATCTTTCCATTTATCTGCAAGAGGCCTCAACCCTGAAACCCTGAGGTCAGAGATACCAAATCTTATACCAGATGTGAGATTCCTTAGTTTACTTTCACTAACAATAGAAGACCTGGGGCAAGAAAATGCTACCAGAATACTAATAAATATACTCTCTGTTCCCTACTTTTTCTCACAAGTGCATTATGTATATACTTTAAGTCATCTCCCTATCCAGCTAACATTTCCATTTCCAAAATTATTTATATTAACACAAAAAAAGAAATTTTGCCCAATCAGTGGACAACAATTTTAAAGCACGTATGCAGATGGCTCCATTCACATGTTATTCTTCTTCCTCCTCGTTCCACCATCACAGTCAAGGTGATGCAAAAGAGACCTGAAACATTCATGAATGTGAGGGCTAGAGCTGATTGTTGGAAAAGATGGAACTAATTGTGTTTTCACTGTAAAGCATCCAAGAAGGCATTTGCCTGACAGGTGCTCTAATGTGACAAAACAGAGGTAGCAAGATGTGGTCACTAGATCAGCATAGAAATACCCAGGTCATTTTAAAATATCCTGAAGCTCTCTTTAAGATTCTTCACTTTTACAATTATTTTCTAGCTTTATCCCTGGCTGCTAAGGAGAAAAAACAGAAATGAAATAATCCCTGTGCTCAAAAAGCTTATATACTTTTGGGAGGGCAAAATATATACACAGATTAAAACATACCAAATTTATGCAAATTGAGAGGAGAGAGAGAGAGACAGACAGACAGAGACAGAGAGAAAGACAGAGAGAGAGATAAAGAGAGACAGAGAGAGAGAGAGGATTGGGAAGATCAAGAAAAATCTCATAGAAAAGGTATACTCAGGCTATGGCTTGCTGGAAGCTAGGTATTCTGAGAATATCGTGGGAATAAAAATAATCCAAGAAAATTATGAAAAGAAATTTAACCAACTGGAAAAAGAGGTACAAAATCCTAAGGAAGAAAATAACTCCTTGAGAACTAGAATGGGGCAAGTGGAATCGAAAGACATTATAAGACAACAAGAAATTTTGAAATGCATTTCAAATATAGAGGAAGTCTCTGTCTAAAGAAAATATTCAGAGTGGGTGTGTTCATAATGGCAACCCCCAATTCATACTCAATATACTGCCATAGTAGGGGAAGGAAAGGGAAATGTCTTATTTATATTCATCGGATAGGCAACTTTTTAAAAAGACACCTTAAGTAACAGATGAGAGAGTCACAGATGAGTAAGACAACTGTTTAGGTCACATATTGCTGCTAAGACCAGGAACAGGAGCTAAATTGTAACATCTTTCAAAGAGTTCTCCTGGGGTCCATATGTGTAGACTGCTAAAGCTGTTAACGTACCCAATTAGGTTTTAATTTATCTTAGTTTCCTCAACACTGCCATTAAAAGTCACACCATACAACCGTTAAACCTTAACATGGCCAGGCTCACAGTTTTGTCAGGTGTTGACCAGTGAGTTTAACTATATACAAGCTGCAAAAACTGGACCTTAATCCAAGCTAAAAAGAAAAAAAAAAGTTTAAATGGGTCAGGAACATTTACCCCAGCCATCTGTTTGACGTATAATGTGAGGATATTCAAAAGTCTCTTAGCAAAACAAATAAAGGCTTCCACATTCCCAAGGACAGAAACCATTTTATCCACTTGTACAGTCCTTTCAAGAATGTAATATTTTGGCAGGACATGGATGTCAGAAAAGAAACAACCAATGAGATTTATAGTGGCTAATTTATGTCTGTGGCTGTTAAGACATGTTCCTGGGTAGTCATACTCGCAACGGGCAGTATTTTCCTTCCTGCACATTCTTATTGTTTCAGTTTATTACAGCAGTCCGCCTTGTGAGGTCATTTATTGCTTAGCACGAAGGTACAGCTGACCCATTTATTACAGGGAGACATCAACACCTTGAGTGAGATCACTTATTTCCCTTTGGATGTGCATACTGTAGGTGATGAAATCATGTATTTATCTACAACTTATTAGATTCATTTGATTGACTAGGGATCAATTTTTGTTTAACCAACTGTGCAGGTTACTGGGTAGGAAGTTTCTTGGTACGCCACTGAGATGTTTCAAAACAGCAGTTAAAATAATTATCCTAATATGGGACCACTGGGTAGTTCTCAAACACATGTTGGAGGCCATAAGAAGACAGCATTTAGAACCAAAAATATCAAACACATGGAAAACTCATTGGGCTCTAAAGACTGCTGTAGTTTCTTTATGAATTAGGAATGATACAGTAAATGTTTGGGATAGCTCAGGCCACCAGTAGGTCTTTCCTGCCATCAGTGAACTTGCGACCTTATTTCCTTAGAGGGCTATTAAAATGAAGTCAGAGGGCAGAAGAGTTATTTGCAAGTACCATTTTGACTTGTGTGGTCTAGAGAGCTAACAGATTTATCCATACGATGGACA
This sequence comes from Bettongia penicillata ogilbyi, assembly GCA_023548195.1. NCBI lineage: Eukaryota > Metazoa > Chordata > Mammalia > Diprotodontia > Potoroidae > Bettongia > Bettongia penicillata. Next base: position 6,491,134 of record JAJHZJ010000580.1, read on the forward strand.
ATGTAAAGAAGGTTAAAAGAAGCAGCTGGTTAATTAAAGGTTTGGCTCAAAACACAAAACTAGCCAAAAGAAATTGAGGAATCTTTCCATTTGAAAGATTGTGGCAAAGCTCAACCATCTCAGGTAGCAGACATTTCATCTTGTCAAGAATAAACAAGTTGGCACAATAGTCTAGCAAAACATTGAAATGGGTGCCTTTGGATGGGGGAATCCTTTTCTCTTGAGCAAGGAGTATGATAGAAGCTGTGCATTTGTCCCTTGGGTAGGGGTGAGAGGACAAAGAGACCAGCTGTGTTGCTCTAGGGCAAACATTTTGACCCTTCAGGGAGTCAGGCATTGATAAATCTGAAAGGGAATCATGTCCAGATTTCTTAACCTGAAAGAAAAGATGACTTCTCTGACACAAGGGCCTAGGAGGTGATGGGAAGGGCAGAATCAACTTAAAGGGAAGACAGAGAACTTAAGAAAAGGGAAAAAGGATATTTTATGAAGCAAAAAGAAAAGACTTTTCTTCTTTTTAAAAGTCCACAGCACTTTGTATAAATCTCCAACGGAATTCTTCATAATATTCGCCTATTTATAAAAAAATAAATCAATGTGAACATTATATTCCTTATGGTATGGGAGTCATTCTTCTTATAATGCATACAGAAGTGACAGGGATGTTGGCTCCTTACCATTAAAATGGATGAAAATTAAGATTTAGAGTTCCACAAGTCCAATCTACAAGCTACAAAAATGATTTTTGGATAGTCTTAAAATATATAGTTGTGAAATAGTTTCAGGTCATCAACAGGGTGGAAGGCAATGGAAAGAGTATGCCCCATACTGTTTTATTTATATCCCTTTTTGTACTTCCTTTCTACCTTGTCACCCATAACTACTCCCTTATTCACCAAAGAGAGAAATATTATTGACATGGAACTAAAGGAAGAGGACAATTTCCTTTAAGGCACCTCCAATTTCTTTAAGATTTCAAACTGTCCAGTCACATCATCTAGCCCTATATTGATTTGTTCATATACCTTATTTTATGATAAGACATTGGTATAATTCCGTTCATTTTCCCATCAGGATTTACAGTCAAGAAGTCTTGGATTCTAATCCCTTCTTGAAACAATAGCTACATGACTCCTGGACAAATCAATTAGTCTCTCTGAGTCTCAGCTTCCACATCTGTAAAATGGGCATAAGAATAGTTAGCAAATAGGAGTTGGTGTTTATATTTCACTTTAACATTTACATAGTGCTTTACTTGTTAATTCAATCAATCCTCACAACAATCCTGTGAAGTAGGTACTATTATTGTCTCCTTTTGCAGATGAAGAAAATGAGACACAGAGAGGTAGAGTGATTTGCCCAGTGTCACATAGCTAATAATCTTGTCTGAGACAAGATTAAAACTCAGGTCTTCCTGACTCTAAGTCCCACCCTATACTATCCAGATTCCCTTATTCTATACCTTTTAAGTCTGGGTTGAGGATCAAGTGAGAAGATGTATTAAAAGTCCTTTGCTAATTTTAAACCCCTGTTTTGTTGGTTGCTTTTCTTCAGGGACCAAGGTCAGAAACTAGGCTTGGACTCAGGGAGAGCTGAGTTCAAAGACAGCCTCAGACATTTATTTACAACTTACTTAACCTTTGTCTCAGTTTCCTTAACTTAACTTAATGGGAATAACAACAGCAACTGACTTGCAAGGTTGTTGTGAGGATCCAATGAAATAATATTTGCAAAAAGTGCTTAGCACAATGCCTAGAATATAGTAAGCAGCATATAAATCTTTCCTTCCTTCCTACACAGCTATGGCACAGTCACGTAGGAGAGTCATTCAGACCCCGCCCAGTGGTCACTCGGTCTATCCTCTGTCTCTCCAGATGTGCGCCAATTTCTATTTCCAGTTTACTTTGGGTTACATATTGATTCCCAGTAATTGCATAGAATCTCTAAGGTGATCAGACAATCTATGGATTAAGGGGGTCTTGGTATCTGTTGTTGCTGTCTTGAGGAGATCCCAAATAACTGAAAAGGTACAACTCATCAAAAAGAACTAATACATTTCTTATGCGATTATGAACAAGAGTCAGGCACAGTCTGGGGCTTTAAGGATTTATACTCATCTGGACCTTAACATTCATCAGTTTGAAAACTGAATGCTGAAGAAACCCTTTTGGAATAGCTCTGTTAAAGGACAGGTTTAACACTTCTCTCATAGGCAAATCACATGACATCAAACTTTCACGTTTAAGTTTATATTTCAGGAGGCAGACTATCATCATTTAGGGATAAAAGGAACCTGGGAAGTCATCTGGCCTCACCCTCTGACTTTGCAGATGAGGAAACAGAAGGTCAAAGAGAATTCTTTCCAAAGGTCACAACACAGTAAATATACACATGTATGTACGTATGTATGTATGGCACCCATTGCCCCTCCCATTCATGAATTGTGTAGAAAACTACTAAAAGATACTTATTGAATCAAATTCTTCCCCAAACCATAACTTGAAAGTCTCTGTTGGTATATTTACTTCTACTAATCAGCTAGAGGATACATTTCCACATAAAAGAAGTATTTAATGAAATAGTATGGTAATGAAAATAACAACATAACATGTCCTCATAACTGTCCCATAAATACACAAACTTTTCAGTGGAAAGTCAACATGTGGGCCATACTTACATGAGACACACATATTTGTATGACATCTTTGTGGACAATCACAGATGTAGGGAAGACATGTGGCTGGAGAACTCATGTGGAAAGGCAAATGACTCCTCTGATGCTTCAGAGATATCTAAGTCTTTTGATGATATCATCCCACAGTCCCTTGCCAGCCCTCCTCCCTATCCCCAGCATCACTTTCTACAGCTCCCTGTTGAGCTTTATTCCTTTGATGTCGGTTGTTTTCAGCTAATCAGCTATCAATAAGGATCTAGCGAATTAAGCTACATAAAGTCTTGAAAATTTAAAAATACTAGTAATTACTTCAGGCCACCTAATACTATACTTGCAGAATGCTGTAGTTTGCAAGTCTCTATCTTGTGGGAGAAGACTATAGTTTATTCAGTTTCTTCCTGAACTTCAGCCTTAGACTTCAGCAAAGAAGCTATCAGTACTACTTGTAACTCTCCACCATCCACTAAAGAATACTGTGCTTTGTGTGCCTCATCCAGATAGAAGACCATGCAGTATCTGAACCACTTTTAGGCCATGCTGCACCAAAGGTTGGCTAATTCTCAGATTAAGATAATTTCAGCTATCTGAGCTAGTTTCTCCTCTATTGCTTTTTCTGATTCCATCAGTTCAACTCTCATTGACATGTTGTCATTAACCTATTTTAGTTTTTCATTCTTATCATAATCTGCTTTATGTGGAAAGTGTTCTCAGGTCTTTTCTTTCTCACATACAAAAAGCAACCTCCCTACATCAGTATCTTTTATTCTACACAGATAACAAGGGCTGGACTGGTTATACAGGACCAAAAAAGATAACAACCCTTGTGTCCCTCAAGAAATCATAGCCTGGTCCTTATTACCTCTCTACAAATGCATTAAATATTTGTAAGTATTTAAATGACATTCATTTTAACATACTATATATAGAAATAAATATGTTGAATGAATGTATTTGGATGTAAATTGTTACATGGTGTTTTTCATTTTATTATTGCAAAATATTTTAAAGAAGTACTATTATACATTGATTTAGGACAAAATTTTTTTTTCAAAATCATTACATTACATTGAACAAGTAGAGACACAGAACATTGACATTAATTACCAAAGTCAGATTAAAGTAAAATAATAGCATTATTATTCAAAATAATAACAATAATAAAGCATGAAATACATATCTTTGCTTTCTCTTTGCACCTGGCTATTTGTCATTTCACCCAAGCCAATGTCATAGAGTCTAGATATTGTAGTACAATGTGCCAAGCAACAATATGTTGACACAGAGTGATGAACAAATGGTCTTTATATAGATTCATTTATGGAAACAGATGAGTTAATGATGATAATTCAAGACAGCGGTATCACACTACCACAAATTAAAGAAGGCTTATCATTAATGAGTTGCACTTAAGTCATTAGTGTATTCAGTGAAAGAGTAGAAACTGAGCAACACATCACTGTAGACTTCAAATTTATAGCAGATGTCATATGTCTAGCACAATATAACCTAATGGCCACAATTATACATCAGAATCTCACTATCTTGCATGCACAGACAGACAACACATTCCTATAATACAAACATAGACCTCAATATGTCCTTGAGAACTCAACTAATAAACTGTACTGGAATAGGACTGTCGCCTACAACTGCCTAACCATAACAACATTCCATTAAAAACTTAAGAACAATGAGTTTGATACACATCACCATAGCAAATACTCACAATCCCCAAATTGTGTATAAAAAGCTTTCCAAATATACAGACTTTGTAGAGGAGAACAAAATCACATGGGATCATGATGGAATACATGTCCCTGCCATACTACCAGATACGGGACTTGTAAGGAAGTTGCTACTGAAGTTAAATTTACCTCCTAGTATTCTTATTTTACTTATAAAAATTAGTCATTTAACTCTCCTGCATAATAATCCATGAATATGAAATGTAAAAAAAAATAGCCCGAGAATGAGCTGTCCCAGAAATATTTCTATCTGAACAGCATGAACATACTATCTGAACATCTCAACTGAACATAAAATGAAAAACAATAAAGATAATAATAATTTATAAAACACTATAATTATGTACATTTGGCCCTCATGGTCACCCTATGTGATAGTTACTATTATTTTGCCCATTTTAGAGATGAAGAAACTGAAACTCAGAGAGATTGAATTATTCTGTCCATGGTAGCAGAGCTAGTGAGTATCACTGAATGCTTGTTTCAACAAATCATGGTTTATTACTTCACAACCATTGTTATTTCTTCTTGAAATTCCATCGTATTTCATTTAGAAATGAAGAGGTATCCATTTACTAAGTTAAGAAAGTATATCTAGATACCTAGAAAAATCAAACCTCTTTTCTCATACTTTGCATAACCTGTTTTAATGGACTGCATTTCTGGTGAGAACGTTGCCTTTTTTAAATACCAAGCTGCTAGTGTGTGATATCATGACCCAGATGTTCAGGTGCCTTTGGAGGATAATTCTTTAGGAAATGTGGTGATGCAGAGGGGACTGAAGTTAACACAAGATAGCATCAGGGTAGCTGCACCTGGCCATACGAGCCCACCAAGGCAATCACTATTCCCCAGACCTTGGGTATCCTAATGAATGAGTCTGGAGCTCAGCAGTTGCAGGAAGGAACTCAAGCATAAAAGTCAATAACACAAGGCATAGGTTCCATTTCTCATCACATTTCCAAGAGCACCAGACATGTGTTCCTATTCCAACCATAGTCCCAACACCTAAGGTGGATCTCATGAAGTACCACCCAACTACTTTCAGCTGTTCTCCTGTGATGAAATGTTTCAGACATATGGTCACAAAGATTAATATCTGTGCAGACCATTCCCAAAATAGCCCAGAAATGCCTTGGGAACATGTGGCATAAAAGGAATAAAAATTCTGAGGCCAGCTTTTCCTCCAGTGCGAATCTCTTTTGCACACCTGGGTTTCCCTATGAAGTCAGCAGAAGTTCTTAAAGGGTAAGTGGTAGGCCACCAAACAGTTTTCAGAAAGGACAAAATTCAAAGATTTCAAAAGGAAGATCTGCATAGAAGTGCTCCTGGCAGACTAGCGTAGAGGAAGCAGCAACTGATTTCAAGTCAAAGAATATGGTTTTTCATCATGTCTCTGTTTCTTACAAGCACTACTCCCAGGCTTTTTTAACAGTCAAATGTGATCATTGAACTTGTTGCTCTCTAAGCTTCCTTCTAGCTCTAAATGCTATGATCTCCACCATAATTCAGGGACTGCTTGATCACTATTTATGCCTATGTTCTTAGAGTTTCCTCAAGAAGAAAGATTAGCAGAGTAGCGTAGTCCTTTCCAGGGTCTCTCCCAACCCCAGAGCATTCATAGAGGAGCACTGATTCCCCAACATCTACTTTGTCCTTTTCAGTGTCTTTAAATTATGATTTATTCAGAAATTCTGTGAAATTTACCTTAGGGTCATCTTTTGGGGGGAAAATATAATACATCTGAAGTGGGGGCCCATCAGGCTGCCTTTGCAAATGGCTTACAGAAGTTTCACACACTCTTGCTTCTCCAAAAATACTGCTTTTCAATGGTTTCAATTGTGGTTAGAAAACATGTGTCTTGTGTTTTGCAAAAGCAACACACTCAGATAAGTCTGAGGTGGCATTTCAAACTTAAACTTTGGCAGTGAAATAGTTATCACTCCAGGATACAAATTCTTTCAAAACCAAGACAGTATATGTGGGATTCAAACACAGAAATTCCCCACTTCCCACATCTTCCCCCTCAAAAAAAAGAAAAAAGGGAAAGAGGGAGAATATAATAAAAATTGATTTGAGATGGGAAAATTGTCATTTTTTTTAAATTACCCAGTTATGAGTACTTTTCAGGAAGAGAACTTTCTATTTAATTGCTTCACAAAGTTATTGCAGAATCATAGTAGGAAATATTGCTATGTAGTCTAATGATAATAATGCTAATTGTTATCACTATAGGTAGCATTTATATAGAGCTTTCTCAATTTATTCTCACAATTGTGATAGGTGCTATTATTATCTCCATTTTACTTATGAGGAAACTGACGCAGACAGAGCTGAAGTGATTTGTCCAGGGTCACACAGCTAGGTAGTGTCTAAGACAGGATTTGAACTCAGGTCATCCTGATACCTGGTCTAGCATTCTCTCCACTGAGCCTCCAGACGCAAGTAAGTGACATTATTTATACACAAAATCAGCGAGTCACCTACTTTGTCCTCATACCATTCATACTGTTTGTTACATTATATCATCATTACGACATCAATTTGAATATCACTTAAATGTAAAACTTCCCAGTTTATATCAAATAAAATGTAGGGGTATATTAAATAAAATGAAGGTGAGTCACAGATTTTGAGATAATGTAGACTATATCGACCCAAAAGGGTTTCTCACTGGCAATTTCACTACCTGGATGTCTTCTCTTAAAGCCTGCCATGATCCAGCTCCATCCTACCTTCCCAGATCTATTATACATTCCTCTCCTTTAAGCCCTCCATAGTCAGCTAAAATTACCCAGTTACTATTCTCCAAAAACCTACTTTTTATCTCCCACATCAGTGATTTTGCTCAGACTATCACCCATTACTACAATGAACTCCCTCCTTACTATTAGATCATGCAACATCTCCAATGGGAGCTCTTTCTCAATTCCCTTAATTGTTAGCGTTTGCTCCCTTCTCTAACAATTATGTTAACCTATTTTAATCTCTAGTAGCATGTAGTTCCTTGATATTAAAGACTAGTCTCTTATTTTGTCTTTGTATTTGCAGGACACAATAATCTTTGCACATGATAGGTACTTAATAAATGCTTGTTAAATGGGAATGAATGAGATGGAATAGGACGAAATGGGACAGGATGAGATGGGATAGAAGGGGATGTCTTGGTCTGTTCCTTGGAAACCTGCCAAATGGTGAATGTGCCTCAGAACGAGTCCATTCCCTAACCCTTATAATAACACAATCCGTGGAATGGGAGGGTCAACACAGACACATTCCAGGAGTCCAGGGACTGCAGCACATATGTTACCCACCACAACTTTAAGGGATTTGATGACAAACTAAGTAAAATTATTTTGAAGTGTTCAGAAAAATTGCCAAACAGAATCCTCCTTAAAGATCTGCCCTAAATCCGTTCCATCAATTTTAATACTTGAGTTAACCCAATATATTCTTTTTGCCACATTTCTCCAAGGTCCCAGCTATATCCTTTGATTTCTACATTGGATATGGAAAGGACAGTTCTGATCTCCATTCTATGTCCCCAGAACTTTTTGACTTGGGAATTAAGCCTTAGACAATATCATCTACTTTAAATCTTTCAGGTCCCCATAAGACTATATAATCTGATTTCAGCTGAAATAATGAAAGGTTGGGAAATCCTTAAGAGGTAGGTACCTTTCTTCTGAGGCCAGGGAAAAGAGCAGTGTCGACAGAGAGCAAATCTCTTAAGTCCGTGGTGGGTGGAAGGGTTTTTCTTGTTTTAATCCTCTCTGTTATGTCATTCACAGAGAACACACAGAAGAACAAGAGACATTTAGGATTTGAAGCAATGTCATTCACAACCCTCTAAGAAGGATTCTGTATAAAAACTGTTTGTCTTTCAAAACTTGACCATTCATATTCCTCAGTGGTTTGGACCTATTTCAGCTACCTCTCATGTATTGCTTTCATACAACAAGAAAATTAACTAAATTTTCTGATGGAAGTTATTTTTGCTAAGAAAAAGCTCACTTATAGGGATGTTTATAAAAATGAATCTCCTTACTGAAAAAAGATGAGAATTTTCCTTCTCATCTCTTTATTGAAAAAAATTAAAATAGTATGTGTAGACAGTGGAAAAGGTCATAGAGTTGAATTAATTGAAATTTGACCTTGGATGAAAGAAACAAATTTTCTAGATTCTATTCTGAGGCTATTAATACTAAATTCAATTTGACAAATGTTAATTTATTAAAATGTGTTAGTTATTATAATTAATATTATAATATTTATTATATTATTATGTAATAAAATATTTATTATACATATGAGGCAGCTGTTGGTTCAATGGATAGAGTGCTGGGGCTGCAGTTAGAAATACCTGAGGTCAAATCTGGCCTCAGACACTTACTGGATGTGTGATCCTGGGAAAGTCACTTAACCCTTTTTGCCTCAGTTTCCTCATATGTAAAATGATCTGGAGAAGGAAATGTTCAATCACTACACTATCTTTGGCAAGAAAATTCCAAATGGGGTCACAAAGTGTTGGACACAACTGAACAGCAACAACATATTATCTTCACAGAAATTATTTGACTTGACAGGATGCATTTTAGCCACATAAATATAATACCTACTTCCCTGAGTATTGCACCCAAATTTAAAATCCTGCTTTAGCCAAGAGAAAGACCCCACTAATCAGTGGATGTTAACTACTAAAATTTTTTTTTTAAATTTCTGGTAGCCAAGTGGTATAGCAAGTTGGAGGCTAAAACTGGAGACAGGGGAGATCTGATTTCCAATCTTACCTCATAGACACTTTCTAGGGATGTGTCTCTTAAAAAGTCATTTAACTTTGCCAGTCTCAGTTTCCTCACATATAAAATGAGAATCACATTAATAGTGTCTACCTCACAGTGTTGAAAACCTTAAAGCAAATACAAATGCTTGGCGTGGTAATAGTAGGAATGGTAGAAGTAGTAGTAGTAGTAGTAGCAGTAGTAGTAACAGTAGTAGTACCCTTTTAGCTGTGATAAAAGATTGCTTCAGTAGTAGCAACTCAACACAATTACAGAGAAATGAGACAGAGAGATATACTGAATTCTTCAGACCCACTCATAGCATTTCCCTGTCCTGACCTCGTAGCTCTCCAGAACTGATAGATCCTAACTGCATTTTTCCTGGAGATTAGTGGAAGATGAAAATGCCTAGCAAAGAGCCAGGATGGTGAGGAAAACTGTGCAGACTGGATGCCAAAGGTCCACATCTCTTTTACAGGTCTAACATTTCAGAAAGGCCTCCATAACCATTCAAATCCAAAACCATTCCTACTCTCAAGAAGTGGAATGCATATTACCATACATACATATATATAATATTATAGATTATATATAACATAAATTATATGTATAAATATAAATATTACATATATATTTAAATCTATAAAGCATAGACAAGGGATAACCTCAAGAGAGAAAGCACTAGATCCAAACCTAAGGTCCTCCTTGGTCTCCTCAGTAATTGGTCTAGTGAAGGGGTGTGGAACCTGAGGCCTCGAGGCCACATGTGGCTCTATAAGTCCTCATGTGTGGCCCTTTGAATCCAAACTTCAAATCCCCTTAATAAAAGGAATTTGTATCCATTGTGTATATGGCTATTGCTTTTCTGCAACTGAATTTTATCTGGCAATGTATCTCTTAAAAAAGTACAAATGCCTTAAACATTTCCACCCTGAATCCATGTGGGCATTCTGAAGTTAGAGAAACAGGAGGGGAAAGTCACAAGGTGATTAGTATCATTCATCGAGCTGCTTCGATGCTAAATCAGTCATTAAGCTTTTGGGGCTGGATGGAAAAACTCTTTAATCCTCAGGTGTGCTGTTAAGCCTATAAATTGCATGATTTCTAGAACATTTTATATTACAGTTGAAGCAGCTCCTTGGTATGTGCAAGAACATTTTCCAAAAGAAGTCAGTCATAGAAAACTTTAAAATAGACCCTTCTCAGCTCCATGCATTGTCCAGAAAGGAAGAGCAAAACTTTCTGACTTATGAAGAAATTCCTTCCAAAGGTTCTGCTGACTCAAAACATACTCCCATCCTTTATGACATCACTAGAATCCCTGGGTGAAACTGACTCTCTGTAACTTATAGCCACCAATTATCCCTATTTGGTCTATATGACCTTTATACCTTATTAGCGTAGAGAGCTGGTTGGTGGTTTTGGTTTTCAATTATATGAAGCTAAATGGAGGGGAAAAAAGGAAAAGGAAAAAAAAAATTGGTTCCAGTTTGCAGTGATTATCCTATCCTTCTGAAAAGGAAAGCTTCTGTATTACTCAAAGAAATCTGAGCTGTGCTTTGGAAATTGGGGTTTTGCATTTTGGAAAGCAATTTGAATTATGCAAATACAGTCACTAAGATGCCCATACCCTTGAAACCAGAGATTCCTTTACTGGCCTTTTGCCCGAAGTAAGGCATTGAAAAGGGGGGGGGGAAATTCTCCACGTACTCTTAAATATTTATTGTGACACTTTTTTGTGATAGGAAAAATCAGAAACAAAATAACTGTCCATCAATTGGAGAATGGCAAAAACAAAATCAAACAAAGAAAAAACTGTGGCACATGAATGTAATGTAATATTATTGTTTTGGAAGAAATGATACCTATGATGAATAGAGAAGTATAGAAAGATTTATATGAACTGATAGAGAGTAAAGAAGATCTAAGGAAACAATATCCACAGTAACTACGACAATATAAGTGAACAGAACTGAACATCAAAAAACCCTAAATAATTGTAATGAAATTATAAAGATCAAGCAAGACTGGAATGAAGATATATAAAGAGACACTCCCCCAAAATAAAAAAAAAATGCTTTTTCATTGACGTGAAAATATAACATATTACACAAATTTTGGGACTCTTAAAATATCTTGATCAGTGATGATATTTCTTTCTCTCTAAAAAATACTATCTGTTAAATGGAATAGCTCTGTGGGAAAGGAAGAAAGGACACATTTGAAATAACTATGATGATGTAAGAAACAGAAAATCAATTTAAAAAACTTATTTTAAAAAAAGAAAACTAAAGTTCAGAATTAATCCCTACTCCTTCTCATGCATATATCTAAAAGTAAAGCCTTATTATTGTGATACTAAAATGAAAGGGTATCATATTTAAAGCACAGCTCATATCATCCTCTCCATGGAGCCTTTCTCACTATTTCAGTGTTCAGTCATTTCTCCCTTCTCTGAACTCCTAGTGATCTGACAGTATGCACCCCTGCCATTTAACACTGAGTTTCACGATGCTTCTATTAATGTCTGTTCCACTATAAGTATCTTCGGAACAAGGACTTTATCTATACCTCTCCTTTGTTAAAGAGTACCTATAAAAATGGTACAGTACCTTGCATACACCAGGACTGGGTACAAAGTAGTTTTTCCATAAACACTTGCTGATCAAAATATGTCATATATAAATATAAGTTCTTAGTCATAAATAGTCATGGAAGTTTGAAAGTTAAAAAAAACCTGGGTTCAAGTCATGCTTCTTATACTTATTAACTTTGTGAACCTGAACAAATAACCTCTCTGTGCCTCTCACAACTTCCTAGAACTTATCTAATAAATCTATGACTATGTCTAGTGAAAAGAATTCCCTATACTAATAAAAGTATACATTCTTCAAATGTTCATGTATATATTCATACCTATAAATGTGAACTGGCAAAATAAATACTCAGCTTTTAATTGCCAGATATATATAGATACAGATATAGGTATAGAATATAGATATATGCATCACCAAACTACATTAGGTACCATATAAGACATAACAGAAGAGATTGTATTATGGCTCCTCTTGTATCCCAGCACTTAGCACACTTGGCACATAGTAGATGTGTAATAAATGTTCGTTGATTGACTATTGATTGAAGACAAAAATAAAATACTTTGACAACAAATCGATCTCCTCTTTTACTTGCTACCTCATTCAGTGTTTTCCTTTTCTCTACCAAGAGGGAACATCTGCCAAACAGCTACAGTAAATCAAAGAACAGACCATTTATGCATTAGTACGAACCAATGAATTAAAATCCCAATTGCAAGATATGGATGGTAAAAGGATACGAGTACTAAAACTGTGCCCACATTTTTACTATTTTATAAAGTAACAAAATGACAAAAGACTAATATGAAGCCTGTAAAAGAAGACTTTTCTAGAACTTTTCTCTTTTAAAGAAATAGAATCTTTGTGCCTTCTGATATCAAAAAAAAGGGTCTCCGAAAAATGTTTATTTTAGAAATTATACCCAATGGAATCTTTGCATTTTATAGTCTATCATGGGGGAATACTTTTTCATGTATCATTTAATCCTTTCTAGGGGTAAAGGGTCTCAGATCTTACATATGGTGACATTTCACTTCATGTAGAGAAAAGAAGGTAGGGAAATGTACTGAGATGGATAAAATTGAAGAAGACCCCAGAGATCAAAGAAAAGTATAAAAAAGACCCATACATACAAAAATATTTATAACAACTCTCCTCTTTTTATTATAACAGAGATTTGTAAACTAAGGAATATGGCTAAACAAATTAAAGTATATGAATATAATTAAATATTATGACACTGTAAGAAATTATGAAAGAGATAATTTCAGAGAAGTCTAGAAAGACTTGTACAAACTGATGCAAAATAATATGAAAAAACCCAGGAAAATAATTTATACAATAGCAGCATTGTAACCAAAACAGCATGGAAGGCTAATCAATTCAGGCAATGATCAGGATTTCCAAAGACCAATGATGAAGCATATTATTTGCACCTAGTGATAGAGAGACTTCACAATGCAGAATAAGACATGCCCAGTGTAGAAATGTTTGCTTTTATTATCTATATTTGTTACAAGGGTTTCGTTTTTCTCTTTTCCTCATTTTTTTCAGGGATGAAAGAGAGAAGGGAGTTAGGGATAGGGTTGTATAAACATTTTTTAAAAGAAAAAAGCATCGGCAGTTGCCACCCGGGAGTTTTCTCTTTCTTTATCTCTGGCCCCCATGGCCTCACAGAATCGTGACCCAGCCACCGCCAATGCCACCTCCTGTAAGGGGGCTGAGCCTTGGACGAGCGTAGCCCACGGGACTGTGGGCAAGAGGTTACAGCAGGAATTGATGACCTTAATGATGTCTGGAGACAAAGGAATTTCTGCCTTCCCAGAGTGGGTTGGGACCATCCATGGGGCAGCTGGGACAGTGCATGAAGACCTAAGGTACAAGATCACCCTGGAATTCCCCAGTGGCTACACATAACAATGCTCCCACGGTGAAATTTGTCACACCTTGTTACCATCCTAATGTGGACATCCAAGGCAATATCTATTTCGACATCCTCAAGGACAAGTGGTCAGCTCTATATGATGTCAGGACCATACTAGTATATATCCAGAGCCTGCTGGGAGAACCCAACATTGACAGCCCATTGAACATACATGCTGCTGAACTTTGGACAAACCCCACAGCCTTTAAAAAGTACCTGCTGGGGGGGGGCGGAGCCAAGATGGCGGAGTAGAAGGACGCACATTCACGAGCTCCGAGCCCACAACCCATGGAATTGAGGTAAAAGGAGAGCCCCATAAATTCTGAATCTCTGCAGGGGGTGCACAAACGTAGGGGAAGAGATTTCCGTTCCACTGAACCCTGGAGAACCGTCCCCGGGGTCCATCGCACCCCGGAAAGCAGACCCCACCCTCACCCCTGGCCGCGACCCAGAGAAGCTGACCTGAGCAGACTTCAGAGAGGAAAACTCCGGGAGAATCTCCGGCAGCCGGGAAAGTCCCTCTGCCCACAGAAGCTAAAGGTCAGTTAAAAAGAAGCCTGCGCTAGGGGAGGGGAGCGGGCCCCCTCGGGAGGAAGCGGCGGCGGCAGAGACGGGGCAGGAAGCGGCGGAGGCAGAGACGGGGGCAGGAAGCGGCGGAGGCAGAGGCGTGGGCGGGCGGCTGAGGCGGCAACGGCCCGGGACTCAGGAATCCCCCAGCAGCAGGTAGGATCTTCAATACTGAAGGTCTTTCCAAGCTGAGGGAGCCGAGCAGGGGAGACGGCCCTGCCCCCACCCTGCTCTACTGCTGAACGCCTCTGAATAAAACCCCCAAGGGAGCTGAGCACAGCAGGCGGGGCCCCCCACCCCGCCCCCACCCGCTCTGTTCCTGAAAGTCTCTTCAGAAAGCCCCTGAGGGCCCAAGCTAGGAAGCGGCCCTGCCCCCACCCTGCGCCAGAACTAAAGCTTGCCGCGGGAAAGTGCATTTGAATCTCAGAGGCCAAGTACTAGCTGGGCGGATCCAGGCGGAAGTGGAGAGGAATCTCAGAGGTCAAGTGACTGGCTGGGAAAATGTCTAGAAAGGGAAAGAAAAATAAGACTTTAGAGAGTTTTTTCCAACAAATGCAAATGATTCCGACCTTCGGATCTGATGGGGAGGACGAGGACGTATTTTTCCCATCAGGGAAAGATGTGGAGGGCGGGGCCTCAGTACCCCAGACACCCCAGGGGGGTGTTGGGTGGGCTCAGGCCTTGCAAGAGCTTAAAAAGGATTTTGAAAAGCAAGTTAGACAGGTGGAGGAAAGACTGGGAAGAGAAATGACAAAGATGCAAGAAGAGTATGAAAAAAAGGTCAATATCTTGGTAAAGGAGTCCCAAAAAAATGCTGAGGAAATTAACACCTTGAAAAATAGGCTCACTCAATTGGCAAAAGAGGTTCAAAAAGCCAATGAGGAGAAGAATGCATTCAAAAGCAGAATGAGCCAAATGGAAAAAGAGGCTCAAAAGCTCACTGAATTTAATAGTTCTCTCAAAATTAGAATGGAACAGATGGAGTCTAATGACTTTATGAGAAACCAAGAAATCACCAAACAAAACCAAAAGAACGATAAAATGGAAGAGAATGTGAAATATCTCATGGGAAAAACAACTGACCTGGAAAATAGATCAAGGAGAGACAACTTAAAAATTATGGGACTACCTGAAAGCCATGATCAAAAAAAGAGCCTAGACATCGTCTTGCATGAAATTATCAAGGAAAACTGCCCTGACATTCTAGGGCCAGAGGGCAAAATAAGTATTGAAAGAATCCATCGATCACCACCTGAAAGAGATCCAAAAAGAGAAACTCCTAGGAACATTGTGGCCAAATTCCAGAACTCCCAGCTCAAGGAAAAAATCTTGCAAGCAGCCAGAAACAAACAATTCCAGTACTGTGGAAATACAATCAGGATAACCCAAGATCTAGCAGCTTCTACATTAAGGGATCGAAGGGCGTGGAATAGGATATTCCAGAAGGCAAAGGAACTAGGACTCAAACCAAGAATCACCTACCCAGCTAAACTGAGTATAATACTGCAAGGGAAAATATGGTCTTTCAATGAAACAGAGGACTTTCAATCATTCTTAATGAAAAGACCAGAGCTGAAAAGAAAATTCGACTTTCAAACACAAGAATGAGAGGAAGCATGCAAAAGTAAACAGCAAGGAGAAGTATTAAGGGACTTACCAGAAATGAACTGTTTGCATTCATACAGGGAAGGACAATATTTCTAACTCTTAAAACTTTTCAGTATCTGGGTGGTTGGTGGGATCACACATACACATGTACACGCATGCACACACATACACACATGCATTCACATGCAGAGACAGAGAGCACAGATTGAACTGAATAGGATGGGACCATACCTTAAAAGAAATTAAGGTAAATGGTGAGAGAGAAATGTAGTGAGAGGAAAGAGGGGGAAATGGAAGGGGGTAACTATATGTCATTTAAGAGGCAAGTAGGAGATGTTTTTAGTGGAGGGAAAAAGAGGAGAGCTGAGGGAAAAAAACAAACAAACAAACAAACAAACAAAAGTTTACCCTCATCACATTTGACTAAACGAAGGAGTGAAATGCACACTCATTTTGGTATGAAAACCTATCTTACAGTATAAGAAAGCGGGGGAGAAGGAGATATTGGGGGGGATGATGGAAGGGAGGGCAAAGGGAGGAGGGAGTAATTGAAAGTCAACACTTGGGGAGGGACAGGATCAAAGAACAGAAGAGAAACAATGAGGGGCAGGTTAGGAGGGATGGCAATTCAGTTAGTCTTACACAACACGACTATCAGGAAGGTCACTTGCAAAGCTACACAGATATGGCCTATAATGAATTGCCTGCCGTACCAAAGGGAATGGATGGGGAGGGAGGGATGGGGAGAACTTGGAACTCAAAGTTTCAGGAACAATTGTTTAGTATTGTTGTTGCAACTAGGAAAGAAGACATACAGTTAATGAGGAATAGAAAGTCATCTGGCCCTACAGGAGAAAAGAGAAGATAGAGACAAGGGAAGGGAGGGATGACAGAAGAGAGGACAGATTGAAGATAGGGAAAATTAGATTGCTTGGGGTATTGGGGTGGGGGGAGGGGAGAAAAGGGGAGAAAATTTGGAACCCAAAAATTTGTGAAAATGAATGTAAAAAGCTAAATAAATAAATAAATTTAAAAAAAAATAAAAAATAAAAAAAAAAAAGTACCTGCTGGAAACCTGCATGAAGCAGGTGAATAGTCAAGAGCCCTGACCCTGGCTACCAAGCCCATCTTCCTTCATCTTATGTGTATGTGTATGTATCTATCTTTTTCCCTTCCTCATAATCTGTCTTCTTTCTCTTCTCTCTTCTGTACAAGACTCTATTATAAACTATTTTCCTTTTTCTTTTTTTTCTTAAGCTCTAGTCCAGCCCTCAACATTAATGTATAAATAAAAGTTTTGGTTTTGTTTTAAAAAAAGAAAAAAGGGGGTGGAGCCAAGATGGTGGAGTAGAAAGACTCACGTATACTAGCTCTGAACACACAGCCCATATATTTCCTGCAAGAAGAACTCCCCACAAATTCTGGAGCACTGCAAGGCGCACAGAAACACAGTGGAAAAGATTTTCATTCCAGACAGCCCTGCAGAGCCATCCTCAGGGGTCCGTCCCGCTCCGCACAGCGGAGCCCACCCCTGAGCTGCCCTGGCCACACGGCCCCAGAGGAGCAGATCCGAGCAGGCTACAAAGAAGGAACCTCCGGGGGCCGGAAAGGTCCCTCCACCCACAGGCGCTACAGGTCAATGAGAGAGACGTCTGGGCTGGCTGAGAGGGGAGTGGGGTGTCTCCGTGACTTGGGCCCCCTCAGGAGGCAGCGGCAGAGGAAGTGGCAGAGGGAGTGGTGGAAGGAGCGGCGGAGGCAGCGGCAGAGGCAGCGGCAGAGGCAGCAGAGGAAAAACTGGGAAGAGAAATGAGAGAGATGCAAGAAAAGCATGAAAAACGGGTCAATACCTTGCTGAAGGAGACACAAAAAAATGCTGAAGAAAATAACACCTTGAAAAATAGGCTAACTCAATTGGAAAAAGAGGTTCAAAAAGCCAATGAGGAGAAGAATGCTTTCAAAAGCAGAATTAGCCAAATGCAAAAAGAGGTTCAAAAGCTCACTGAAGATAATAGTTCTCTCAAAATTAGAATGGAACAGATGGAGGCTAATGTCTTTCTGAGAAACCAAGAAATCACAAAACAAAACCAAAAGAATGATAAAATGGAAGAGAATGTGAAATATCTCATTGGAAAAACAACTGACCTGGAAAAGAGATCCAGGAGAGACAATTTAAAAATTATGGGACTACCTGAAAATCATGATCAAAAAAAGAGCCTAGACATCATCTTCCATGAAATTATTGAGAAAAACTGCCCTGATATTCTACAACCAGAGGGTAAAGTAAGTATTGAAAGAATCCATCGGTCACCGCCTGAAAGAGATCCAAAAAGAGAAACTCCTAGGAACCTTGTGGCCAAATTCCAGAATTCCCAGGTCAAGGAGAAAATCTTGCAAGCAGCTAGAAAGAAACAGTTCCAGTATTGTGGAAATACAATCAGGATAACTCAAGATCTAGCAGCTTCTACATTAAGGGATCGAAGGGCATGGAATACAATATTCCAGAAGTCAAAGGAATTAGAACTCAAACAAAGAATCACCTACCCAGCAAAACTGAGTATAATACTTCAGGGGAAAATATGGTCTTTCAATGAAACAGAGGACTTTCAAGCATTCTTGATGAAAAGACCAGAGCTGAAAAGAGAATTTGACTTTCAAACACAACAATGAGAAGAAGCATGAAAAAGTAAACAGCAAAGAGAAGTCATAAGGGACTTACCAAAAGTGAACTGTTTACATTCCTACATGGAAAGACAATATTTGTAACTTAAAATTTTTCTGTATCTGGGTAGTTGGTGGGACCACACACACACACACACATACGTACATGCATGCATGCACACACACATACACGCACACACACATACACACATGCACGCACATACAGAGACAGAGAGCACAGAGGGAATTGAATAGGATGGGAACATATCTTAAAAGAAATTAAGGTAAATGGTGAGAGAGAAATGTAGTGGGAGTAGAGAGGGTGAAATGGAATGGGGTAAATTATATCTCATTCAAGAGGCAAGCAGGAGACTTTTTAGTGGAGAGAAAAAGAGGAGAGCTGAGAAAAAAACAAGAAGTTTACCCTCATCACATTTGACTAAAGGAAGGAATAAAATGCACACTCATTTTGGTATGAAAACCTATCTTACAATACAGGAAAGTAGGGGAGAAGGAGATAAGCAAGGGGTGGGGATGATGGAAGGGAGGGCAATGGGAGGAGGGAGCAATTTGAAGTCAACACTTGGGGAGGGACAGGATCAAAAGACAGAATAGAAACAATGGGGGGCAGGATAGGATGGAGGGAAATACAGTTAGTCTTACACAACATGAGTATTATCGAAGTAATTTACAAAACTACACAGATAGGGCCTATATTGAATTGCCTGACTTCCCAAAGGGAATGGGTGGGGAGGGAGGGATGATGAGAAGTTGGAACTCAAAGTTTTAGGAACAACTGTTGAGTATTGTTGTTGCTACTTGGAAATAAGAAATACAGTTAATGGGGAATAGAAAGTCATCTGGCCCTACAGGACAAAAGCGAAGATGGGGACAAGAGAAGGGAGGTATGATAGAAGAGAGGGCAGATTGGTGATGCGGAAAATTAGATTGCTCAGTATATTGGGGTGGGGGAGAGGATAAAAGGGGAGAAAATTTGGAACCCAAAATTTTGTGAAAATGAATGTAAAAAGTTAAACAAATAAATTTTTATTAAATAAAAAAAAGAAAAAGAAAAAAGGATCAATGGAGGATATTAACACACAAGAAAAAAGTAGTAGGAAGGACAGAAGGAATTCCAGACAAGCATGTAACTTTGAAAGTTACATGAAGGCAGGGGGCGGAGCCAAGATGGCGGAGTAGAAGGACGCACATTCACGAGCTCCGAGCCCACAACCCATGGAATTGAGGTAAAAGGAGAGCCCCATAAATTCTGAATCTCTGCAGGGGGTGCACAAACATAGGGGAAGAGATTTCCGTTCCACTGAACCCTGGAGAGCCGTCCCCGGGGTCCATCGCAGCCAGGAAAGCGGACCCCACCCCCACCCCTGGCCGCAACCCAGAGAAGCTGACCTGAGCAGACTTCAGAGAGGAAAGCTCCGGGAGAATCTCCGGCAGCCGGGAAAGTCCCTCTGCCCACAGAAGCTAAAGGTCAGTTAAAAAGAAGCCTGCGCTAGGGGAGGGGAGCGGGCCCCCTCGGGAGGAAGCGGCTGCGGCAGAGACGGGGGCAGGAAGCGGCGGAGGCAGAGGCGTGGGCGGGCGGCTGAGGCGGCAACGGCCCGGGACTCAGGAATCCCCCAGCAGCAGGTAGGATCTTCAATACTGAAGGTCTTTCCAAGCTGAGGGAGCCGAGCAGGGGAGACGGCCCTGCCCCCACCCTGCTCTACTGCTGAACGCCTCTGAATAAAACCCTTAAGGGAGCTGAGCACAGCAGGCGGGGTCCCCCACCCCGCCCCCACCCGCTCTGTTCCTGAAAGTCTCTTCAGAAAGCCCCTGAGGGCCCAAGCTAGGAAGCGGCCCTGCCCCCACCCTGCGCCAGAACTAAAGCTTGCCGCGGGAAAGCGCATTTGAATCTCAGAGGTCAAGTACTAGCTGGGCGGATCCAGGCGGAGGTGGAAAGGAATCTCAGAAGTCAAGTAACTGGCTGGGAAAATGCCTAGAAAGGGAAAGAAAAATAAGACTTTAGAGAGTTTTTTCCAACAAATGCAAATGATCCCGACCTTCGGATCTGATGGGGAGGACGAGGACGTATTTTTCCCATCAGGGAAAGATGTGGAGGGCGGGGCCTCAGTACCCCAGACACCCCAGGGGGGTGTTGGGTGGGCTCAGGCCTTGCAAGAGCTTAAAAAGGATTTTGAAAAGCAAGTTAGACAGGTGGAGGAAAGACTGGGAAGAGAAATGACAAAGATGCAAGAAGAGTATGAAAAAAAGGTCAATATCTTGGTAAAGGAGTCCCAAAAAAATGCTGAGGAAATTAACACCTTGAAAAATAGGCTCACTCAATTGGCAAAAGAGGTTCAAAAAGCCAATGAGGAGAAGAATGCATTCAAAAGCAGAATGAGCCAAATGGAAAAAGAGGCTCAAAAGCTCACTGAATTTAATAGTTCTCTCAAAATTAGAATGGAACAGATGGAGTCTAATGACTTTATGAGAAACCAAGAAATCACCAAACAAAACCAAAAGAACGATAAAATGGAAGAGAATGTGAAATATCTCATGGGAAAAACAACTGACCTGGAAAATAGATCAAGGAGAGACAACTTAAAAATTATGGGACTACCTGAAAGCCATGATCAAAAAAAGAGCCTAGACATCGTCTTGCATGAAATTATCAAGGAAAACTGCCCTGACATTCTAGGGCCAGAGGGCAAAATAAGTATTGAAAGAATCCATCGATCACCACCTGAAAGAGATCCAAAAAGAGAAACTCCTAGGAACATTGTGGCCAAATTCCAGAACTCCCAGCTCAAGGAAAAAATCTTGCAAGCAGCCAGAAACAAACAATTCCAGTACTGTGGAAATACAATCAGGATAACCCAAGATCTAGCAGCTTCTACATTAAGGGATCGAAGGGCGTGGAATAGGATATTCCAGAAGGCAAAGGAACTAGGACTCAAACCAAGAATCACCTACCCAGCTAAACTGAGTATAATACTGCAAGGGAAAATATGGTCTTTCAATGAAACAGAGGACTTTCAATCATTCTTAATGAAAAGACCAGAGCTGAAAAGAAAATTTGACTTTCAAACACAAGAATGAGAGGAAGCATGCAAAAGTAAACAGCAAGGAGAAGTATTAAGGGACTTACCAGAAATGAACTGTTTGCATTCATACAGGGAAGGACAATATTTCTAACTCTTAAAACTTTTCAGTATCTGGGTGGTTGGTGGGATCACACATACACATGTACACGCATGCACACACATACACACATGCATTCACATGCAGAGACAGAGAGCACAGATTGAACTGAATAGGATGGGACCATACCTTAAAAGAAATTAAGGTAAATGGTGAGAGAGAAATGTAGTGAGAGGAAAGAGGGGGAAATGGAAGGGGGTAACTATATGTCATTTAAGAGGCAAGAAGGAGATGTTTTTAGTGGAGGGAAAAAGAGGAGAGCTGAGGGGAAAAAACAAACAAACAAACAAACAAACAAAAGTTTACCCTCATCACATTTGACTAAACGAAGGAGTGAAATGCACACTCATTTTGGTATGAAAACCTATCTTACAGTATAAGAAAGCGGGGGAGAAGGAGATATTGGGGGGGGATGATGGAAGGGAGGGCAAAGGGAGGAGGGAGTAATTGAAAGTCAACACTTGGGGAGGGACAGGATCAAAGGACAGAAGAGAAACAATGAGGGGCAGGTTAAGAGGGATGGCAATTCAGTTAGTCTTACACAACACGACTATCAGGAAGGTCACTTGCAAAACTACACAGATATGGCCTATAATGAATTGCCTGCCGTACCAAAGGGAATGGATGGGGAGGGAGGGATGGGGAGAATTTGGAACTCAAAGTTTCAGGAACAATTGTTTAGTATTGTTGTTGCAACTAGGAAAGAAGACATACAGTTAATGAGGAATAGAAAGTCATCTGGCCCTACAGGAGAAAAGAGAAGATAGAGACAAGGGAAGGGAGGGATGACAGAAGAGAGGACAGATTGAAGATAGGGAAAATTAGATTGCTTGGGGTATTGGGGTGGGGGGAGGGGAGAAAAGGGGAGAAAATTTGAAACCCAAAAATTTGTGAAAATGAAAGTAAAAAGCTAAATAAATAAATTAATGGAAAAAAAAAAAAAAAGAAAGTTACATGAAGGGTTTATGATATACTTGAAAAGAAAAGCAATCTGTAAAGAATAAATATTTATAATTTTATGTATAATCTATTTCTTTCTTGCTATGCATGTGGAAATCCTTGTTTTAGTTTGATTTTTAACTACAGAATTTTTAAAAATTTTCAAGAAAAAATTCAAAGAGTGTTCATCACAAAAATCAAAATAGAAAAAAGGGATCCAATAATTTCCCTCCTCTTTCCATTAAATTCTGTACTTACACCTTGACTATTATTACAGAGCCATAATTAGGAATTATTGTGCTAGAGTAAGTAATATGAAGCATGATCTCAGTGGGTAAGGGATGGGACAGTAATCTGGCAATCAAGAAAGAGTCTACAGGACACTAGTTTGTATGGCAAGGGTGAAGGACAAGATGGTACAGTGAGCAACTTATACAATGTGACAGCTTGTTATTTTGACTAATTATTCTTGCTAACTAGAAGCAAACTGTTAGGTTGGAGGCAAAGTAGGAAAGTGATTAGAGCTTTGGGCCTGTAGTAAAGACAACCTGAGTTCAAATGCAACCTCAGACACTTGCTATGTGACTCTGGGCAAGACTCTTAACCTCTTTCTGCCTCAGTTTCCTTACCTGTACAATGGGGATAATAGCTCCTGCTTTACAAGGCTGCTGTGAGGCCCGAATAAAATAATATTTGTAAAGAGCACTTAGCACAGTGCCTGGCATATAGAAAGTAATTAACTATATATTTAGTAGGTATTTAAATATGTATTCCCCTTCCCTAGAAAGAGATTCTTCCTTAAAAGCAGGAAGATAGAAGTTTAAGTGCTCTCTTTTATACACACTAAGTGTGTGACCATAAGTTAATCCTGTCCATATTCTAGGAAACTTTCTAAGACTTAGTTAAGAAATAATAACTGTCCATCTGCACTGGTAGAAAGAGTGTTCATCCCCAAATTACATACACACACCAATGAAATCACAGATCTGGTTCCTCTTCCTCCCCTCCAAAAAAAAAAAACCCTAACACCCAAAAGATTAGGTGCTAAGCCTAGTTATTTCAACATTGATAAAGAACTGCTGTCAGCACCATCAAAGCGTCAGTTGTCACGCCTTAGTTATGGCTCTCCATTAATGTCTAACTAAGTGCTAAGAGCTACCCAAGCAAAAAAGAACTGCCATTTCCTTCCAACAGATGCACCAGCTGAGGAATGAAATGAGGTGCTTCAGCAACCTAGAGGTGGAATTACAGATTGCAAGACAGGCCAATTGCAAGTTCCCAGAGATGCCTGTGGGTCCAAACTGAATTTCAGCTTTGTCCAGGCCTTTAATAGGGGACACATCTTTGCTATTTATTGGGCAAATGGAGATAGCAAACTTTTACAGTGATTCAGCCAGCTGGAGAAATTGTACACAATATAAATTCTAATATACTTTATTTTGAAAAATGTTATTTTAATCTATGGTATTACATATGAACTTATTTTCTTTATTAAGGTAGTTTCCCCTTCATTTTTAAAACATATTTTTACTCAATTCATGGGAATATTCTTGTCAGTGTTTCCAGTTTTTGGAATGGGGAAAACTTACTCAATATGCAGCCCATGTATTAGATGAGATTTGATTCCCCACCAAAGGACAGTTTTGGGAAACCTCCCCCTTACCACCACCTCTTTCTGAGTATCAAAATGCAAACATCTCAGTTTGCAAAAGCTTTCACTGTATTTAGGAACTCTTCAAACAGAAAACTCCCCAAACTATTTAGAATTTTCATAATAGACCTCCCACAAATGATAACTTCTTTAAAGTAGAAATCTCCCCCAAAGATGCACAAATCTTCAAAAAAGAATACCCCTCAAATGATTGGAACCTTACAAAATCCCATCTGGATTTGAGTTCTAATAATAAGGGTCAAAACCTTGTCCATACCTAGTAAAAAATACTGTAGGAAAGCACATTTTTTAGTATTTCCAGATGTAGATGGAACATTTTTCTTTTTGAAATACAATGAGAAAACTTTTTCAAGCTATTTTGGAAACAATATATAGGCCAGAACAGGCAAGGAAAGCTATTTGAGAGTGGCCAGGCCAAAGAAATTTTAAGGCAGGTGACTTTCGAGATAGAATGGCAGAACATGAAGGGTTTTTTCCCCCTCCTCCCTCCAGTCCCATACCTCTCTTTTAAAAAAAAGAAATGTAATTAAAATATTAAAATTATGATGAAAGTAAGTTATAAAAGGGGGTTTCCAGTTCGGTTTCATTCAAACATGACATGAAAGGAAAGAAGCTACATCAGAATGACAAGGCAGCTGGAAAAGACATGACTAGTCATAAACAAAAACAAGTTTGCAAAGTTCTGGTTTCCTTGAGTGTGCTCGTTCTCTCTGTCTCTCTGTCTCTCTCACTCTCTCTGTCTCTGTTGCTGTCTCTGTCTCTGTCTCTCTCTCTGTCTCTGTCTCTCTCTGTCTCTCTCTTTCTCTCTCTGTATGTGTTTCTCTCTTCCACATACAAACACACATACACACACACAGAGAAATACACACGAAATGCCTTTTCATTCTTGAAAAGGCAATACCTTTAGCAATACCTAAAAGGTATTGCTCATCTGTGTTTGTTCAATTATAGTGATATTGCTATTACCAAAAACTTATAAGAAAACAAAGAATCCATCTCAAGCACCCACTTTCCTGTCTCTTATCTGCTGTTCTAAAATCATTCCATCCAAAAATCATTTATCAAGTGTTTACTATGTGCCAAGGCACTGTGCTAAGTAGTAAGAATACAAAGGAAGACCAAATAGTCCCTGCCCTCAGGAAGCTTTTCTTCTAATGGAAATGTAAACCAGGTATATACAAGAAATAGATTGGAGGCAACTTCCAAGGGAACGGTTTTGAGGAGACAAGGGAAAAGTCTCCTGAAAGAGGAATGATTGGAGTGAAGACATGGAGGAAACCAGGGGAAAAAAACAGGCAGAGATGAGGATTCCGGGCAAGGTGGACAGATAGTTCAAAGACATAAGAGGCAGAAGAGATATGAAGTGTCATATAAAAGAAGCAGCAAGGTAGAGAGTCCAGCTACAGTCATAGGGAGAGATAAGGAGTAGGGGTAAGGATAAAGTATAAGAAGACTGAAAAAGGTCACATGGGGGCCAGGGTCTATGATGGCAGAGGACTTTAGATTTGAATATGGAGTTAATTGAGAGCCACAGGAGTGGACTAGGGTGGTGGCTGCATGAATGGAGGGAAGAGTTTCATGTGAGAGACTTTGCAAAGGTTGAAATGAACAAATAGGGTATGTGAGCAAAGTCAGAATGAGTTAGTTGAGCCTGGCTTACTAGAAGGATGGCAGTGTCTTTGGAAATAATAGGGGAAGTTGAGAAGAAGGCATGGTTTGGAGGTGGGGTGAGGAGGAGGAATTCTTTTTTTTTTTTTTGGTAGATGTTGAGTTTCAGATGCCTACAGAATATCCAGTTTGAGATGTTTAAAATACAGTTTATGTGACTATAGCTTTGGAGAGACTAGGTAAGGTAGGCTATTCAGGGTGTCCCAAAAGTCTTAGTATGGTTTTAAGTTTATTAAAGCTGAAACTGCATTAAGATTTTTGAGACATCCTGTAGAGGTCTGGGAATCATTTGTAGAGAGTTGGTGAATAAACCCAGTGGAGCTGATAATATCACCAACTGGTACACTTTAGAGCAAAAAGAGAAAAAGGCCCAAGACAGAGTCTTAGGGGATATCTACTTTTAGTAGGTGGGATGTGGATAAAAAACCAGCAAAGGAGACTGAAGAATAGTCGGACAGGCAGGAAACAGAAGAGAGTCCTGAAATATGAGACAGACAGACAGACAGATGGGGCGGGGAGAGAAAGAGACAGGGAAAAAAAGAGACAGGGAGACAAGCAGAGAGAGACAGAAAGAGGGACAGGAGAGACAAAAAAATAAAGCAAAGCAGAGAGACATACATAGAGAGATGAGAATTGAGAAATATCATTAGTAACTGAAGCAAACTGGTTCAGTTGATTGATGAGGTGGAGAAAATTAAGATAAAGGAGTAGCAGTGGTAGTTCAGACAATCTGCTAGAAAAGAACGGGGAAGGGATAAGGGGTATATGGAGAAGGGTTGATCTTGGCAAGAAAAAGGGCCACACTTTCATCTAAGCCTGGAAAGAAAGAAATTGTGTGCTCCCTCAAGGCCTTATTTCTGTTCTGTATCTCTGGCATATGTGTACATTGACCTCCAAGAATTTTTATAGGTGTCTGTTACACGTTCACACATAGTTTATATCCACAGTATTCTTCAAATATGTATGAGTATTGAAAACACAAATGCAAAAAAAAAATTGCCAATGTATGACCAAATATTTGAGCTCTCATTACCATGGAAACTTTTTTTCTAAAATTCACATTTCACTATCTACATCATCTTCATTAAGTTCTTTGTTTCGTTTGGTTGGTTGGTTTTTTTTTAAGGTTAACATAGGAGATACATGCTGTCTCCAACTATCCTGCCAGTTCTCATTTCTTTCGACCCCAGTGATAGTATCCTTCCACGTAGATTTATTTTGCTTTGGAGGTTTTTTGATATTTTTAAAATAAGTAGCAAAATGAAGCTTGGCATGGTTCAAACCCTATATCTCAACATTTACCCTAATCTGAGGGTCGGTCCCAGGGACATTCTTCCAGAAGTTGTGATTATAATGTAATTATATAGGAACAAAGTTGACTCTAGAGCTATGAAGAAACAGAACAAAATCTTATCATTGTGATTAGAAATCTAACACTACAAAAGCAACGTATCTTTGTATTCTAAGACCTCCTCCCTTCTGCCATTATAAAGATATAAGCAGTTTGAAATAAGGACCATGTCTTTTTTTTTCCATCTTCAACATGCTTAATGCAATTAATGAATGAAAATGAACTGAATGAGTGAATAAATGAGGAAACATTTAAACATGTTCACTATGGGCCAAGAAATGTACAAATGCTGGGGATTTAAATAAAAAGGGAATCAGCCTCTGCAATCAAGGAGCTCAAGGGCCAGAGGTCTTTCAGGTATGTCATTGTGCAAATAGCATCGATAGGGAAGTTTAGAAAAGGAAAGAGTTTGAGGGAATGGGTTGGAGGGGATCACCCACCACTATCAGGAAGCAAAGGCATAGGCCTAAGAATTGCAGCAAAGCTAGCACTCTGGATTCCTTCTCTCAGGGGTGAAGATGGGACATCAGCATCTACCTAAAAGGGGTAAATTGAAATTTGTAGGAAGTTTAGGCAAAAGCAATCCCCACAATCCTTACACAGATCCTACAGTCTCAAGATAAGATCTAGGCAAGTCAAGGTTTTATAGTGAGTCCCATCATCTTTTGAATAGCAAACTCACAGAGTATTGTGGATAAAATATTATTGAGCTTAAAGTCAAGACCTGAATTCAAATTCTGTCTCTCATATTTACAGAACACTTTCCATTTCCTCATGATTCTCTGCCCTAAATCTTGCTCTCCTGATTTGAGAGTCCCACCAGAATTGCCATAAGGAATCCCCAGTCATGCTTGCTTCACTTCTAGCTCAACTCATTCTCTGGACCTCTTCAACAATTTGCCAGCATCCATAGTCATATATGGGTACCCTATTTTACATCCTCACTTTCCAGCTCCCCTTTGTCTTACCCTTCTCTATAAGAATGTAAGTTCCCTGAGAGTAGCAGTTATCTTTTTTGTTTTTATTTGAATACTCAGCACAATGCCTGGCAGAGAGTAAGGTTTATCAATACTTTATTCATTTAATAGAATTTTAGAGTTCGTTTTTAAAGATTATATAACCAACTCACACCTTAAAAACAACCTAAATGCAATATACCAGATGAGTGGTCCTTGAGCCTCTGATTGAAAACCACCAACCAGGAAGGAACTACCACCTCTTGAGATGAGTGATTCCACTTTGGGCAGAGCTCTCATTGTTAGGAAATACATTCTTACAACCTACCTAAATTCTTCTCTTTGTAACTTCCACCCATTGTTCCTGGTTTTTGGATCCTTCCCTCACAAGCTAAAGCAAGTAAGTCTAAGCCCTCTTCCCCATGGCAGCCTTTGAAGACAGACATCACATCCTCTTAGAGTTTTCTTTTCCAGGATAAACCTTCCCTGTTCCTTACAAGGCATGGACTCAAGGTCTTTCATATGCCTGAGTGACCTCCTCTGAACAATCTCCAGTTGATCAATGTCCTTTTTAAACTCTAATGCCAAGAATGGAATATGATATTTCACATGTATTAAGACCAAGGCAGCAAACAACGTGTGGTGTGTGTAACAGTATAGAGTGGAACCATTGCCTCCTTATTTCTAGAGTCATGTAGTTCTTCTTTTGTTCCATCACTTAACCTGTTCCAAATCCATCTTATTACTCTACTGCCCACAAGTTGCCATATTTTCTGTAAGAATGGCAAGAGATATTTTAGCAGATTCTTCACTAAAATCTAAATAACCTATTTCTAAATAAACTACCCATTTAGTCATAATGTTAAAAGTAGATGTGTGCGCCATAAGAAATGATGTTTGATGATCTTAGAAAAATATGGATAGACTTGCACAAAATAATGAAGAGCAAAATGAGAACCAAGAGAACATTGTATACATTAACAACAGTATTGCTTTAAAATCAACTTTGAGCAACTAAGTCATTTTGACTACAATAAATACCCAAATTAACTGTAAAGAACCTATGATGGAAGATCCAGAAAAATAACTGATAAATAGAAATATGTATGGATGATTTTACATATATATGTCTATGTATACATTTGTGTTTAATGGTAGCCATCTGTAGGGCAGATTGGGAGAGAAAAAAGGATAAAAAAGAAATTTACACGATAATTTTATTATATAATTAAAAAGTAATAGCAAGTTGTATATAATAGATTTGCAGCACCATGAGTAATCATCTTTTTATCATACTGTGTTATGGAAATGCTTGTTTTATTCCACAAGTTAAAAATTAAATAAATAAAATTTTTCAAAAATAGATATGTGTAGTCTGTTATAGCTTGTTTTGAATGAAGCCATGCTAACTCTTTGTAACCATTTCTTCCTCCTTCTAAATTGTCACTGGTTTCTTTAATAATCTGTTCTAAAATTTTGGCAGAAATCAGTCAAACTCACTGGCCTATAACTTCCTGGCTCTATTCTCTTCTAGTAAGACTTGGATCCTGGGCAAGTCACTGAACCTCACTATGCCTCAAGAAAGTCATAGGTGTGTTTGTAGTGTGAAGGTCACACACTGAGAGTTTCCCACACTGATGTAATCATAGCTCATCTATGTCTTCAGCTTGGCATTCAAAGTCTCCTATTGTTTGCCTTTACTTCATAGATTCGACTTTATTTTCTACTACTTATCAACAAAAAAGAAGAAGAAAGAAATCCTTTCATATAGTTAGACTGCTCTCTTGACAGTGCCTCAAACATTCTACATTCAATTCTAGGTCTGTGTTCTTGCTCATGCTATTCCAGCTACTCAAAATATCCAACTCCCTTCTTTCAGCTTATTTTTCTAATTCCAGTTCAATTCTTACCTTTTTTTCATACAGTTTTCCCTTGTAACTCCAGCTCATGGTAACTTATAGTTGCTATGGCGTGTATAATATTTAATATAAAATCAATACTTAATTTCCTTCTGGCTAGTCTGATTCATGTTGATAGGAGCTGTACAGAGCATGCACAAACATACTCTATCTGCTCTTGGTTGAGCACACAAAATCTTTGAGAGCCTGCTTCTGGCCAGATGTGACTCAGGGGCTTGCAATAAGAGATCATGAACTCAGTTTATGTAGGATTTCCCTGTTTTTCTTGTTCTGAAAGTTGAGTGAGAGAAATATTAGAGAATGTTCTTCCTTCCATTACTTCTCTTTATAGATGTGAGAATATTGCTGTCTCTGTCTCTTTTATATCTGTTCTTCCTAATCTTGGGCAAATAAGAATACTGTGATGGACATATAGAGGATTGGTGCTGACCTTAGAGTTCCAAAAAGTCCAGAGATTCTACCAGAAAGTCCTGAAGTGACCCTAGAGTGGCAATGGTTGAATATTGAGGGAGTTTCTACAACAGAAGTCATTAACTAGAGGCTTGGCTGGTGTGCGCTCTATCTACCAATAACTGGATACCAGTGGTGCTAGGACATTGCCAATTTGAGATGAAATGTAAAATGGCTAATTAGCAATATTCAAAAACTTTTGTATTCTCATAGGGATTAAATATTAACTTCTCAGTAATTGTAAATGTATTATAAAATTAATCATTCTCTTAATGTATGCTATTATTCTATGTTTATCATTTCATTCCACATAGCAATAAATGATATATCTTATTCTTGATCCATATTATACATTGAGTACTCCTTTTACTCCCTTCTTTTGGGAGGAGGCCCTGAAGTTGAGTCATATGGAAATCATCTCTAGCATCACTTGGGGAATGGAGAGCCATTGAGGCAATAAAGGTAATAATGGAGAGTCTCCCCAATTAGAGATCAAGACCTCCCTAGGACTGAATCTGGCACAAAACAATGGTTGGTAAAGGGTAAGGAGGGGTAAATTCTCCAGCCTCTGCAGGCTTACCTGAATAGTCATTTCAATTCCTAACTGCTAGACCTGTTGTGACTTATCTTTTCAGCAAGACGGTAAGCTCTTTTCAGGGCAAGACATAAGTCTTCCACTTTTTCTTCTTCTATAAAATAGGGTTAATAATGGTACCTACTGCCCAGGGATTTTATGAGGATCAATAAGAAATAAAGCGCTTTGCTAACTTTAAAGTTCTATAAAACTATTAGTTGTTACTACTACTACTCCCACTATTAGTACAACCACTACAACTACCACTACTATTTCTTTTGTATCAAACACAGGACTAGATTCAGTGCAGTTGTTTCTTTTAATCAGTCTATGTATGTTACTTGACATCCATTTGTTTTCTAATCTAACTTGTATCTTTTTACTCCTTCAATCACATATCCCCCTTTGAAAGAAGTGGAATTATCAGTAAGGTCAAGGAGGGGCTCTGAGGACTTGGCTGCCAAGAAAAGATAAGTCTAGACCTCATTACAGATTTAAGAGGATCTCTAGTTCATTTTTAAAATGAAGAAACTGAAGCTGACAGAAGGGAAAGGACTTACTCATTACATACATAGTAAGTGGCAAAGCTGAGAATTGAATCAAAATCTTCTCACATCAAACTCACGCTTTTTGCTATACCAAGTCTGGTCCTACTTACTTACTAGCTCCTGAAAGTTAAACATGTAGTTTTGATGATATTTCTTTGGATGTTGCTTTGCCCTTGTACCTCATCTAGGTTTGCATGTGTATCAAATTCTGAGTGGGAAGCAGACCTCCCAGGTCCCATACACATACCCAAGCAAAACCCTGAAGTTTGCATCATACCAAATAATGACTGAGAAATACAATGAGAAACTGCTACAAATGAACATCTTCCACCTCAGAATTGCACAAGGCCAGTAGAAAAGGGAGAAACCAACAAAACCAATGACAACAGAGGATGACCTCCCAGTCAGAGGCACATGTAGGCTACGAGGATCTGTGTCTGGAGGCAGCAAGACTCACAACAAGAAAGTCCTGGGAAGAAATCCTGAGAGATCTGGAGAGCCGCAGCAAGAGAGAGGTAGAACCAGGATGATGCCATATCATTCAGATGTGGCTAGAACAGGCCTAGGAAATCTAAAGTCTCAAACACCCTATCCTGAGCTGCCTAGGAGGACCCTGAAGGGAAAATTAATTATTTTATTAATTATACTATATACTCTCCAAATTTATTTTTTTTATTTATTTAACTTTTTACATTCATTTTCACAAATTTTTGGGTTCCAAATTTTCCCCCTTTTTATCCCCTCCCCCTACCCCAATACCCCAAGCAATCTAATTTTCCCTATCTCCAATCTGCCCTCTCTTCTGTCATCCCTCCCTTCTCTTGTCTCCATCTTCTCTTTTCTCCTGTAGGGCCAGATGACTTTCTATTCCTCATTAACTGTATGTCTTCTTTCCTAGTTGCAACAACAATACTAAACAGTTGTTCCTAAAACTTTCAGTTCCAAATTCTCCCCATCCCTCCCTCCCCACTCATTCCCTTTGGGAAGGCAGGCAATTCAATATAGGCCATATCTGTGTAGTTTTGCCAATGACTTCCCTGATAGTCGTGTTGTGTAAGACTAACTGGATTACCATCCCTCCTAACCTGCCCCTCATTGTTTCTCTTCTGTCTTTTGATCCTGTCCCTCCCCAAGTGTTGACTTTCAATTACTCCCTCCTCCCTTTGCCCTCCCTTCCATCATCCCCCCTCCCCCACAATATCTCCTTCTCCCCCGCTTTCTTATACAGTAAGATAGGTTTTCATACCAAAATGAGTGTGCATTTCACTCCTTCGTTTAGTCAAATGTGATGAGGGTAAACTTCTTGGTTGTTTTTTTTTTTTTTCCCCTCAGCTCTCCTCTTTTTCCCTCCACTAAAAAAATCTCCTGCTTGCCTCTTAAATGACATATAGTTACCCCCTTCCATTTCCCCCTCTTTCCTCTCACTACATTTCTCTCTCACCATTTACCTTAATTTCTTTTAAGGTATGGTCCCATCCTATTCAGTTCAATCTGTGCTCTCTGTCTCTGTATGTGTATGCATGTGTGTATGTGTGTGCATGCGTGTACATGTGTATGTGTGGTCCCACCAACTACCCAGATACTGAAAAGTTTTAAGAGTTACAAATATTGTCTTTCCCTGTAAGAATGTGAACAGTTCATTTCTGGTAAGTCCCTTAATACTTCTCTTTGCTGTTTCCTTTTTCATGCTTCTTCTCATTCTTGTGTTTGAAAGTCAAATTTTCTTTTCAGCTCTGGTCTTTTCATTAAGAATGATTGGAAGTCCTCTGTTTCATTGAAAGACCATATTTCCCCTTGAAGCATTATACTCAGTTTAGCTGGGTAGGTGATTTTTGGTTTGAGTCCTAGTTCCTTTGCCTTCTGGAATATCCTATTCCACGCCCTTCGATCCCTTAATGTAGAAGCTGCTAGATCTTGAGTTATCCTGATTGTATTTCCACAGTACTGGAATTGTTTCTTTCTAGCTGCTTGCAAGATTTTTTCCTTGAGCTGGGAGTTCTGGAATTTGGCCACAATGTTCCTAGGAGTTTCTCTTTTTGGATCTCTTTCAGGTGGTGATCGATGGATTCTTTCAATACTTATTTTGCCCTCTGGTTCTAGAATGTCAGGGCAGTTTTCCTTGATAATTTCATGCAAGATGATGTCTAGGCTCTTTTTTTGATCATGGCTTTCAGGTAGTCCCATAATTTTTAAATTGTCTCTCCTGGATCTATTTTCCAGGTCAGTTGTTTTTCCCATGAGATATTTCACATTCTCTTCCATTTTTTCATTCTTTTGGTTTTGTTTGGTGATTTCTTGGTTTCTCGTAAAGTCATTAGACTCCATCTGTTCCATTCTAATTTTGAGAGAACTATTAAATTCAGTGAGCTTTTGAGCCTCTTTTTCCATTTGGCTTATTCTGCTTTTGAATGCATTCTTCTCCTCATTGGCTTTTTGAACCTCTTTTGCCAATTGAGTGAGCCTATTTTTCAACGTGTTAATTTCCTCAGCATTTTTTTGGGTCTCCTTTACCAAGGTATTGACCTGTTTTTCATACTTTTCTTGCATCTTTGTCATTTCTCTTCCCAGTCTTTCCTCCACCTGTTTAACTTGCTTTTCAAAATCCTTTTTAAGCTCTTCCAAGGCCTGAGCCCACCCAACACCCCCCTGGGGTGTCTGGGGTACTGAGACCCCGCCCTCCATGTCTTTCCCTGATGGCAAGAATACGTTCTCGTCCTCGCCATCAGATCCGAAGGTCAGGATCATTTGCACTTGTTGGAAAAAACTCTCTATAGTCTTATTTTTCTTCCCTTTTCTAGGCATTTTCCCAGCCAGTTACTTGACTTCTGAGATTCCTTTCCACCTCCGCCTGGATCCGCCCAGCTAGTGCTTGACCTCTGAGATTCAAATGCGCTTTCCGCAGCAAGCTTTAGTTCTGGAGCAGGGGTGGGGGCAGGGCAGCTTCCCACGCTTGGTCCCTCAGGGGCTTTCTGCAGAGACTTTCAGGAACGGAGCGGGTGGGGACGGGGTGGGGGGCCTGCCTCCTATGCTCAGCTCCCTCAGGGGTTTTATTCAGAGGCCTTCAGTAATAGAGCGGGGTGGGGGCAGGGCTGTCTCCCAGGCTCGGCTCCCTCAGATTGGAAAGACCTTCAGTATTGAAGATCCTACCTGCTGCTGGGGGATTCCTGAGTCCTGGGCCGCTGCGCCTCAGCCGCCGCCCACGCCTCTGCGTCCGCCGCTTCCTGCCCCTGTCTCTGCCACCCGCCGCTTTCTCCCGAGGGGGCCCGAGTCACAGAGATGCTCCGCTCCCCTCCCCTAGCCCAGCCTTCTTTCTCACTGACCTGTAGCTTCTGTGGGCGGAGGGACTTTCCCGGCTGCCGGAGCTTCCCCCGGAGCTTCCCTCTCTGAAGCCTGCTTGGGTCAGCTTCTTTGGGGCCGCGGCCAGGGCAGCGCTGGGGGTGGGGTCCGCTTTCCGGGGCGCGATGGACCCCGGGGACAGCTCTCCAGGGCTCAGTGGAACGGAAGTCTCTTCCCCTATGTTTATGCACCCCCTGCCGTGATTCAGAATTTATGGGGATCTCTTTTTACCTCAATTCCATGGGTTGTGGGCTCAGAGCTCATAAATGTGCATCCTTCTACTCCGCCATCTTGGCTCTGCCCCGTACTCTCCAAATTTAGTGCCCCATGGCAAAACTCTGATTGTCCAGTCCTGGTTTTGTCTGGGTATAGAGGAAGGCAATTGAATAACTGGTTTGTTTAGAAGTCAAAATACAATACTAATTCAAAAAAGTTCCAGAACAAGAGTACCCTTCATCATAGTTTCTTCACCTTCATCCACAGAAATGAGATGGTCATATCTTACATTTTGCTTAAGGCTTTTTGTCATAAATCAATTCTTACCAGCTCCTACCAAGGCAAACTTTATCATGTTTTCTTAGAGTTGACGTAGCCTTTCGCTTTTGGTCAATGGCATGATCCTTTTTTTTTCCAAATAAGTCCCCCAAATAAATGGAGGAAAACTGGGAAGCAGGAAGGTATTTTCCTCTAGTTGACCAAAATTAATTTCTTCTTAACTGCGTTCTTTTTGTGATTGGCACATCGATACAGTCTGTTTTCTTTATTGGTAACATCCATCACCCCACGGGGAGCTCTTTTTGCCAAAAGGAGGGATATAAGAAAAAAGGAAAACACTGGATGAGCAAGATAGATCTCCCTTTTGGCATCTTTTTTCCTATTATGTTGCTTTCTTTGTTGCTGTCTGTCTCTCTTTCTCTGTCTCTATCTGCCTCTGAATGCCTCTGCATCTTTCTCTCTCTTTCTCTGTCTCTTTCCTTCCTTTCCTCCTCCCTCCTTTTCTCTTTCTCCCCTCCTCTTACTATGAAAATCACAAGATCTCTTGATGAAAGAGATGATGAACCTCAAGATTTGTATGCCTTGGTTTTTCTTAGCACCAGACAAAAAGGTTCAGTATCACATGTAACTGGGAAGCCAGTTTTGTCTTTGCTCTTTCTTCGGTTTGTGAAATGAGAAAGGCCCTATAAGATTAATAATGCTAAGCAAGCAGAAATACTTGGAAAACTTTGAAAAATATTTCTTATTGTGTTGACTTGTTTGGAAATTTTCATGAAATGTTTATTGTTGTCTTAATCTGCAAAACTTTGTATTTCGAGATAACTGTGATTCACACATGTGGGATTACATATATTTGAAATTTAACTGGGTGACATTGGGGAGGCAAGTGAAAGGACATTGTTTATGTCTCCTCAGGAACCACAGAGAACTGTTCTGAATTTGGGATGAGGGCTGTGGGCAAAAAAGGAAAAATGCACCCCTGCCTAGTTGCCAGGGATGGCAAATTTCAAACAGGGGGAAATGTGTAGCCCAGGCTTCTCTAGGAATGCCCAATTCTAACACTGAGAGGCCCTTGAAAGGGGCCTTTTGAATATGTCCAGTTTGTCTAACATGGAGCTCACTTCATCCCATACCATCTGGATGATGGTAATCTACTTTGACTGGTTGTCTGCATCTTTAAAACTAGCAAGACTAAGCCCATGCACTCTCTTTTCCTCCCCTTTTGTCTTTGCTTTCTCTTTTGACACTCCCTTTTTTCAGCTGTGCTCTTCTTAGTATCTCTTATCTTCTATACCCGATAGGGACGCCATGAACTGAAATTGTGAGAGGGGAAAGTACATCTTTCCCCTCCTATTTCTCTTTCCTCTAGATCCAAGAAATGGACCTAGGGGCAGTTGCATTTATTTTTGTTCTGTTTGTACTTGGTTTCATATGCTGGAGACCTTGGATCCAAGATTGCAGGTAGAGTGGTTGAGTCTGTGAATAAGTGTCACACCAAAGAAGGAGAAATGGACGAGTTACAGACTACATCACTGGAAGGAATAACCACATAGATGAGATAGATTGATTGGAGTATTGGAAAGTAAATAATTCTGTAAAGTTAGGATGAGTTCAAAAGACCAGAAATATGTTTAAACCAGAGAAACAAAGGGGTTATTAGATATAGAAACTGCAGGCAAGTCACTTTCTCATGGTTTGTTTCATTATTTGTAAAATGAGAAAGTTGTACAAAATCAGTGGTTCTTAACTTTATTTTGTATGTCATAGACCCCTGTGTTGAAGCATATGAAGCATATGCTCTGGTTTTAAATGCATAAACTAAAACACGGAGAGTTATAAAGGAAATTAATTATGTTGAAATACAGTTGTCAAAATATTAAAAAAAAGTTCAGATTCCAGATTAAGAACCCTTGGACTAGATAATCTCCAAGGTTGCTTCCAGCCCTAAATAGATGTGCAACATTAGAACTTTTACAAAGGAATATTTGCTTCTAAAGATATAATCATAAATACACTAAAATTACTTCTCTAACACATGGAAGATATAACTCCCTCCTCACATGTACCATCTTAGTCTCTGCGGAGAGGAAGAAGATAAGGTTTATAGCTTAGCTTGCTTTCTACAGAGCACCATCCCAGTTCTAAATCCAATCCCACTCTCCACCTCACCCCCCCAACCCACAGACTCACCTTTCTGGATTCAAATCTGGCCTCACACACTTACTAGCTGTGTGACCCTGGCCAAGTCACTTAACCTCTATTTACCTCAGTTTCCTCATCTGTAAAATGAGCTAGAGAAGGAAATGGTAAACCATACTCCCATAAACTGTCTTCTTCCCTCCAGGGGAGGAAGGAGTTCATCCAGCATGACAGGAGTCTTCCTCTAGTTCTCTTGATATTGCATGGAAATCAAAGGAACATATAGGATCCTTTTGAAATGAATATTTTTACTTTTATTCTATGACAAATTTATCGCATCCCATCCATGCATTCCTCTGATAGCATTATTACATCACTTATGTTACACAATGCCTCTTTTGTAATTTTTTGTTGTTGTCATAGTAAACACATTTTACTTTTAAGCCACTTGCAAAATATAAATTTAGAAGTACCATAAATGCTACAATTGTTTTTAATCATAACTTCCTTTCTGATAAAGAATTCTCCCCAACCACTATTTGAGGTATCAAAAGAGGAAATACAATTTTCTTATAGATAATTACTAGATGTTAAATGATAATAGCTAACATTTATATAGCACCTACTTTGTACCAAGCACTTTAAAAATATCTCATTTGATCCTCACAACAGCCCTGGGAGGTAGGGGCTGTTATCATCCCCACTTTACAGTTGAGGAAACTGAGATAAACAGGGTCATGTACCTCCTAAGTGTCTGAAGTCACAGCTGAAGTCAGGGCTTCCTGACTTCAGGCCCCAAAATCTATTCACTGCAGCACCGAGCTGCCATTAGTTTTATTTCTTTTCACTTCAACCCTATTATCTTTCTTAGCCTTTTCTCAACATTTACAACATTGCTTAGGGAAGAAAAGTTGTGTGTCAGCCCTCTTACTGAGGTCTAATTTGACTGTCATTCCCCACTCCACCTTATCCTCACACACACACCAAGTAAAAGCCCAGAAAAAAAGGGAACAAACCTAGTGGGTTTAGCACCGGATTTGTGAGAGACCATGGAGTGCAGTATGGCCGATATTTGTCTCTTCGCCGGAGAAGTTTATCCATAATCACAACAGACTATCCTCACTGCAGCCATTCAGCTTCTGACGGCACTGTGGCCTGTTTTCAGCACTGAGCT
Source organism: Bettongia penicillata ogilbyi (assembly GCA_023548195.1). Classification (NCBI taxonomy): domain Eukaryota; kingdom Metazoa; phylum Chordata; class Mammalia; order Diprotodontia; family Potoroidae; genus Bettongia; species Bettongia penicillata. The sequence goes on from JAJHZJ010000580.1 coordinate 6,530,107, forward strand.
ACCACATTTTTCCTGGCATGGATTAGGTGGTTGCAGAGATCCTTGTTCTAGTTCAGCTGTGGAATTTTTAGAAATAGAGCTAGCAGGTACATTTTCAGTTCCAGTGGTATGTACAGCCCTGTAACTTCCTCAATATATTTTTGTATCATCTGCCAAGAGGACTAGAGGAGGGGGGGACAGCCCCACCACATGTGAGTGAAAGGTACCTTCCTTTGCCTCCCAACAACGGCCTGCCTGATTCTGAAACATGCAGTCTGCTCATCCTGAGATTGGACCTCTCCTGTATTTACTTTAGCCACAAAAGGATGCTTTTCAGAAAGAGCAGACTGGGTATTCCTGATGGTTTCTTGAGCTGCTTTTTGTGTATATATTGGGCTGAAGGTGGGGAGAATGTCTAATGTTCTCTTCATTCAGTCATGGTACCATTGCTATCCAAAGAGTCATTTTCTTTTCTTTGGGACAGGGGAAGAAATCATGGCCACACATGTTCAGTTAATCTTGATTCTCTCTCCCTTAACATTCATTGTTCCCACAAATTGAATCAACAAATATTTATTGAGTTGTAAGCTACTGAGCTAGACTAGCAGTAAAAAAAAAAAAAGGAAAATAAAATCTGTCACAACACAACACATTCAGCATAAATGTGTAGCCTAAGAGGCTATATTCCACAAAGTAGAAGGAAGAATCATGGATTCAGGAGAATCCAGATTCAGATTTGCCTTTGAAACTCTGTGACCATTGGGTAAGTTTTTTGGCCTCTATTGCCCCCAAGTAGCTCTGTAAGAATATAAAGTATAGATGAGTTGCAAGTCTGTATTGATCAGAAGAGAGGAGTTCCAAACCAGGAGTTCTGTACACACAAGTCTCAAACATCTTTACCCAAGGGAGACGAGGACCAAGAAAATATTCTCATCACTTTTCTTCATATGATGAAACTGGGATATTGTATATGAAGGCAAGAATCAAGTATAATCAGAGTGGAAGGGCCAGATTTAAGTTTCAGCTTGAAGAGTACCCTTGCCCATTCTGGAGGGTTAGTTCAATTTAACGAACTGGATAGGGATAGTGCTGTGTTCATCATTCAGAAAAAGTAACCCTGATCGCTCTGACAAGCCAGTAGGAGGAAGGAGTCAATAGTTAGCTAAGTCAATAGCTATTGATTCAGTCTCACAGGATTCTTAACCCTCTCCTAAACATTGGGAAGTATATAGAGCATAAATATGTTCCCTACACTTAGGACTTGAAGAAGTAAATAGGGGATAGAACACAGGCAAGTAAATCAATAGAAAAAAATTAATTAATGCAAAGTGCCATGAAGGAAAAGAGTCAGGCATGGATTGTTCAGACAAGAAGAATTGGTGGAGTTTAGTCAGAGAGCTCCCAGAGGTGGTGACTATAGCAGGCAGGGGAAGGAAAGTTGTTAAAGCATCTCCAGTTGATTGAGGGAAGGCTTGAAAGCAAGAATATGAACAGCAGGCACGGAAAAGGCACTTGAATAACAGTTTGGTGTGGAAAGCAGCTAAAGATAAAGTCAAGGCATGGAGATGGACATGGAACAAGGAGTCACTGAAATTCAAACCTCAGTCAAAATAGAAGAAAAGTTCATCAACGCAGCGGAATTAGGAAAGTCTTTTGGTAGAGATAGTTTTACAAGATTCTTGGCTGACTAAATGTACATTTTCAGACCTCAAACTGACCATTTTGGGCAGAGACACTCAAGTTACAATGCTTAAAAAAAGTCACTGTTGATATTACTATTTTGTGCATTATGCAGAAGGATCCAAAAACAATAGTGATTAATTTTCTTCAACGACTTCAGCCAAAAAGTTAGTGAGGTGCCAGGTTTCCATGATCTTCTTAGATCATTTGGCATCTGTGAACAATGGTTCCAAGTAACAAGTCTTTGGAGGCTAGTTACGTCCTGTTATAACCCCCATTTCAGAGGTTTCATATCTTGGCTTGTTCACATCACAGCAGGTAGAAAATGTAGGATGGAAAATGTCAGCCCGGATACAAGTTTTCTCCACAAAATATTGCTCAAACATAGTTTAAATCCATAGAGATACTTTCTGTTGTAAAGCTTCAAAAACACATTGGCCTTGGCTTCAGATGGGTTTTTGATGCAGATCCAGCTATATTTAAGAAATAGGTCTAATTTTGAAGGATGCATTTTTGCAGCCAACTAAACTTTAAAATGAGCCACAGTGATATTAGTCAGAGGGAGGGAGGGAGGGAGAGAGACAGAGAGAGAGAGAGAGAGAGAGAGAGAGAGAGAGAGAGAGAGAGAGAGAGAGAGAGAGAGAGAGAAATAAAGAAAAAGCAAAATTGCCCAAAAGTCATGTTTCCAAAAGCATCCACATTCACTTTGCTAAATCTCTTGAAGATCTGAGCTGAGTCAATCATAAATATTAAATAAGAACATTAAGTAAGTATTAAATAAGAACAAATTTGGATGCCGAATATGAAAGTTAGATTCTTCACCTTATCAAAGCTGGATCATAATTGTACAAAGGAAGTAGAAGCAATTGCTTTGTGTGCAAAAGTCCATGAAAACCTTCTACAAAGGAGTACTTCAATTCAAGAGATCCCCAGCTGTAAAAGAAGCAGTATGCTTCAAATACCTTTGCTTCCTCAGATATTCCCTAAAGTTATAATTCTAGTAGATTTGGGGTCTTCTATTTATTCTTTGATCTTTTTGTTTTGGGGGGCAGGAAACAAACATTTTTTTCAGGTGATACTTCTTTTAAAGCATTTACAATATAAACCACAAAAGAATTTATTTTAAACATTAACCAACTGAGACACAAATAATAACTATATATGCTAACTTCACAAGCCCTTGACCTAATTGTCTCCACACTATTACTAAGAATTAAAGGACCCTAACTTACTGTTGTTGGTCTGAAGTCCTAAGTCTAATAGCTTAATTTTAGATTTCACCTCGTATGTTCCCCTACCGGCAATCTATAGTTTAATAGATCTGGTATTAAGCTCATAAACCTTTTGACTATAGGAAATTGTCACTAAGAGTAGGGACATTGCAGGGAAACAATATCTCCCCAACTTCATGTCAATTCCAGGCAGGAGTAGAAGGTGAACTTGCATTCAGTCAGGCTTAAAGTCTGCCAGGTGTCAGTGGGGAAATTGAGTCAGGAGAATCCTACCTCAGTCCAGGCTGAACAGCCACTCTCCCACCCTTCCCATGAGATCATCTTTTGCAATTCATACCAGCATCTCACAGGCTTACTGGCATCATGGATTGGAGGCTCAGACAGCCTCTCTTGCTATCCACACCTGAAGTCTTTGATCTTTTCTGAAGCACAATATTACTGCTGTTCAGTCATTTCAGTCATGTCCAACTCTCAAAGATACTGGAGTCGTTTGCCATTTCCTTTTCTAGCTCATTTTACAGATGAGGAAACTGAGACAAACAGGATTAAGTGACTTGCCCAGATCCATACAACTAGTCAGTATCTGAGGTCAGACTTGAACTCAGGAAGATGAGTCTTCCTGATTCTAGGTCTGGCACTCTGTCCACTGCACCATCTAACTGCCCTAAAGCACAGTACAAAGAGTGTAATCTTCAACCATTTGCTGGTTAATTAGACATTTGCACAGTTTCAGCAGAAGAGATATGTAGCATGGTAATCACATTTTGCATTTAGGTACAGTATTCCAGTCCTTGAAGGACACGCAGGTCACTACTGGAAACTTTCTCTTCCCACCCCATTTTTACATGTTGCATGATTGGGGTGGGGTGGAAAAGGGGAGAGGAGAGAGGTGGGCAATTAGTGCAAAATTTCTTCCTATATCTAAGTCCATGTGCAAAGCAACTTCAAGCAAGTAGTAAGCATATATTTATGAGTAAGATGGTACTAGATTCCATGGAAAATAAAATTAATATATGAGGTATTCCCTGCCCTCAAGGCACTTATTTTAATAGGAAAAATAAGACATACATATGGAAAATTAAGGTCATATGATGTGCTCAATGACTAGGGCAGGCAATAAATGCCAGAGGCTTTCAGTGAAGAGAGGAAGAGAGACCATTTGATGGGAAAGGCATGTGATGAGGAAGAGGTCACAGAGAAAGTTGAGTCTGAGTTGGAGTTTTAAAAGATGGTATGACTACTTTGGTCTTGGATTCAAGGAACAGAAAATGATCATACCTTTCTCTAATCTTTCTATTCATTTTACTAATATCAATCTATATTTACTAATATCAAAATACTCCCCAAAATATTAATTCAAGGAAATGTCTGCTTCCACTGAACTACACCCCTAGATCCTAATATCTCACTGCTTCTGGGAAAGAACTTAGTGCTTCCAAGGTGGAGTTGGTAACAATAACTGGATGGTGTCACTTCACATATTACCAGGGTTGAGGCTAAAAAATACAAAGTTACCCAGAGTACCCAGTCCCTACACCTATAACACAAAGTTTATAGGTAGAAAAGATGTAAAAAATAATTCAAGTCCACCTCTGATATCAAATAGCTTTGCATAGGGTTCTTTTCACCTCCTGGAGGTAAGCTTTGAAGAAAGCTAAGGATTCTTAGAAGCAGAAGTGAGGAGGAAGCACCTTCTGGGCACACTGGGTACTTTGGGCAAAGGCATGGGAGTGGGAGATGTAAAGTCAAGTTTGGGAAATATCAAGTAAACCACTTTGTCTAGAATTCAAAATGTACAGTGTAGGGATTTGGCCTGTTATTTCATGCAGAACTCCCTATGAGAGAATTCTTTTTGCTGATATAGGTTGGCACTTTCTCTGTATCTTATTGTTTTAGTGTTACATAGAGTACTTAGAGTTTGTGTTTTGCCTAGGGACACATAATCAGTATGTGTCAGAGGTAAGATTTGAACCCAGGCCTTCCTGGCTTTGAGGTTAGCTCTTTCTTCATGACATTGAACTGCTTCATGCAGGGTGAAGTTGAATTTTCAGCACTTTGGGTACCTTTGGAAAGTAGTTACCCCTTTGTAAAGTATCTGAGCTAGACCTATCTCATATTGAAGTAAACAAGGCTACTCTGGGGTTCCGACAGGGGTGCTGGTGCCTGTAAATATAGGCTATGGAGACCTGATTGTGATACCTTCAGAGGGAGCATTTACATATCATTAATCAGCAAAAGCTACAAATTAGGGGTTGATTATTTGATTGATTTTCTAAACTTAGCGGAGAAAATATTAATAATTCAGAATAAATTTAAAGGTAAGTTGCGTATGCATAATCCTCCCCACCCCCACCTCACAGTCGGTTGTTAAACATTTACCAGCATACCACTGGATTTTTGTGTCTTACTAGGCAAGTCGTCAGTAGAGTTGGGGTAGAATACACAGTGCTTTAGGGCAGCTAGGTGGTGCAGTGGACAGAGTGCTAGCTCTAGAATCAGGAAGACTCATCCTCCTGAGTTCAAGCCTGGTCTCAGATACTGACTAGCTATGTGACCTTGAACAAGTCACTTAACCTTGTTTGTCTCAATTTCCTCATCTGTAAAATGAGCTAGAAAAGGAAATGTCAAACGATTCCAGTATCTTTGCCCCGAAAACCCCAAATTGGGTCACAAAGAACTGGACATAACTGAAATGACTGAATAGCAACAATACTGTGCTTTATAAAAGACCAAAGAACCAAAGCACCCCAAAGAAGACCCCAAAGCACCACACTTGGAGCACTCAGGCTCAAGGAATGAACAAATTTTATTGGCAGGTTAATGAAAGCAAAATCCATTGTAAAGTTCATAGAGATAATCTTAAATCTCATGAAAGTTACATAGGCCTTATCCAGAAGATAGATAGATAGATAGATAGATAGATAGATAGATAGATAGATAGATAGATAGATAGATAGATAGATAGATAGATAGATAGAGATATGTGTATATATATACATATATATGTACATATGTATGTATGTAACTTAAAATACTCACAACTCACAATGGGCCAATCCCCCGCAGCATCTCTCCCCAAATGTTTCTCAGTACATACCTCCTACAGAGGCACTTTTAATCTCTCAAATGAAGCAGCTGGGTAGTATGGTGGGTAGCGTACTTAGCTTAGAAGCAGGAAAACCTGAGTTCAAATCCAACCTTAGAAACTTACTGGTTGTGTGACCTTGAGCAACTCACTTAACCTCTGTTTGCCTCCATTTCCTTGTCTGCAAAATGAAGATAATAATAGCACCTATCATATAGGGTTGGTATGCAGACCAATTGAGATAATATCTGTAAAGTGCTTAGCACCATACCTGCCATATACACATAGCAAGCACTGCATAAAGGCCTATTGCCTTCCTTTTTTTTCTTTCTCTTTTCCAGTTGTGTTACTTCCTTCTCATCACATCCCAGAAGTTGATGATCATCACCTCAGCTGCCAGAATCTGTTGCAGGTCCTTCAAATAGTCAATAAACCAGCAAATATATTCCAAGCCCTGGGCTAAGCACCAGGGATTTGAAGAAAAGTAAAAATGTAATCTCTGCCTCCATAGTTCATGTTCTAATGGGAGAGACAACATAGTGCAAGGTGTTTTCTATCTCCAGTCTACACTAGTGGTGTCCTGGACCTTAGAAACAGACTATAAAGGACATCAGAGGCTATCTAGATCTACTCCTCTTATTGGACAGATGGAAAAACTTAGGCAGGCAGGCAACAGGCATTTATCAAACATTTACTATGTGCCAGACCCTGTTCTAAGTTCTGGGTCTAAATATACAACTAAAAAGCAAGCCAGGCCCTACCTTCATGGAGTTTACATTCTAAATAGGAAGATAATGTATTAAAAGGAGCTTAAAAAGGAGTATGGATAGAAGAGAAAGTATCCACACAGCAGGTACAATGGCAAAGTCCAGAGAGTCAGAAAAATAGCTTGGAGGAGAATGAAGTATAGCCATCCTGGGGCAAGATCTTCCTGGATTTGAGGTCAGCTCTCTATCCATGACACTGAACTGTCTCATGGAGACCCCAGAAAGAACTTGCTGATGGAAGAAGTGGGCTTGCATGGTGGACAGGTGTTCCACGATAAGAAGAATACAAGCAATGAAGGAAGTCTCAAGATAATATGACAGCTAAGTCACTGTGGTAAAATCCAGAAAGTGGGAAACAGGCAGGAAGGAAATTAAGTATGGTCAGCCAGGACCCATCCCCCAAATGGAGTTCCAGGAGGAACTCACCATTGGGAAAAGAGGGCCAGGTTGGTAGAGGGATGTTCCAAGGGAAGACGGCCCCAGGCAATGGGAAAAATGCCAAGGTGGAAAACCTGGGAATTTAAGTGCTTTGCCTAAGTTCACACATCACCATAAATGAGATGTTCCCAGATTTTCTTTATCTGGCTCAGAGATTTGGGGGACCACATCATCCCCCATATCCATCTCTAACATGACACCAAAAAAGCACACCTCTTTCCTTCCCACTACGGATTTCTTCCTTGAACTACAGTTCACATATCCTTTTTCGTGTGGGGTTCTTCCATAAAGAAGTACACCTTAATTACATGTATTCCATTACCAGGCTAATCAGGGATAAGCCTTAACTTTAAGAGGACTTTATCAAAAGCATCCTACTTTCTACCACTTGGATCTTAGATGACCTTCTTTCTTCTCTAATCCTTGACAATTTCTTGAATATTTCTTAACCAAGAAATAAAACGAGAAAAACTACTACAGTTCCTGGACAACTACGTGTCCATAATGTCAGGAATAGGAAAGAAGGCAGGGAAAGCCTAGTGTAGTTTCTTATTCCACAATCCCACTAAATAGTCTCAGAAGGGAGTTTTCCCTTAAACATTGGTCTCAGGAACAATACTTTCCAGGGTCATATACTTCAAGTCCTCTTAGTTCATCTTTCGCAATTACAGATAAGAAAACTGGGTCTAAGAGAGATTAAGTGTCCAGGATCACACAGTTAATAATTGTCAGAGACTAAATCTGAGTTCAGGTTTTGCTGGCTCTAAATCTGCTTCTCTATATACTGTGTGCCATGCAAAAGGTCATATGATAGAGAGAAAAGGACACTGGCCTTGCAGACAGAAGACCTGGCTTTAAATCCTGGTATTGCTCTTTATTACCTCCATGATTCTGAGGAAATCATTTCTTTTTTCCTCTATAAAATGGGAGGGGGAATGGGAGGAATGAAATTTAATGAGAAGATCTCTAAAGATCCCCACCCCAACCTAGTCCAAAATTTGATAGTAACTGGAAGGGCTCTGTGAACAGAGATATTCTTTTTTTTTAATAGAATGAGAAAACAAACTACAAAACTGCATTTAAAAAATACCAACCGCTGAGACCCAAAGTTACCCCTATTGTGTCATAGATGAGTTCTCTAAGCTGCATCAGTTAGCCTGGTAATGGAATACATGTAATTAAGGTGTACTTCTTTATGGAAGAACCCCCACAGGGCCTTGGGAGACTTCAAAACTTTGTTTAAGTCATTTCAGTAAAGCTCCATTATTCTTCTCCAACGTTAAAATGGCAGCCCCATTGTTTCTTAAATTGAGCTATTGTTTTTTGAATGGCAGAGACTCAACCACTAGTCCCTTCAGGATTTTCCTGGCACTCCCACTGTGTCCAAGTCTGAGAGGCTCAAACAGGGCCTGCATATTTGTGTAATAGGCTTCATCCTACAGTGAAAGAGACACAGGAGTGATCTCACTTATATAGAACCCTGGTGAGGTAAATGAAGAATGCAGGGGTAACTTCTCCACATCTCATGCTGGCAAAGTCAATAGAAAACTCCAGAACCATGCCAGAATCTATAATTAATGTGAGTTAAAATCTACAACAGAGAAAAAATATTAATAGAGAAACAAGAAAAAAATTCAAAAGACCCTGCACTGCTGAGGGGTGAGTTAAATTATATGTGTGTTGATATGTATGTATATGTATATGCACACATATATACATACATATATGTTTCAAAACTATAAGACAATAATTTGACCTCTGAACTGAGGCAATCACACACCAGAAAGTATATTTTAAAAGAAACATTTTTTTAAGTAGTTTTGGGTTTTGAGTTAGAAAAATGTTCTAGTCATCATTACTATCCCTTCTCCTCCTCCCCTCCTGCAATAATCTAGTGCAGTGGCTCTCAACCCACCAGTCATGGATCCTTAAGGAGCTGGGAGATTGGGGTGTCCATGGAATTACTGGCAAGGGGGTTATGAATACTTATGTCAAAAAGTCAAAAATCTGTGGTTGCCTCAGTGACCGAGACAGAGGCTTCCCCTCTGTATCTTAAATCAGTTGGAAAAGCAACAGGTTTGCTTCATGTGAGATAGACCCCATGCAGTCATGTGTATTTTCTTCTGTAATGCATAATGTTAGTTGCATCTTCTTGTTTGTCTAGAAAGGTAGCCCAAACCATTTGTAACCACAGGTAGCAATGATATAATTTTAGGGTGAAAAGAACACCTGAGTCTAAGCATTAGTCTCTTTAACACATTTTTGACAGGAACCAAAATTCAGTGGTGATTGGAACAGCTACTATTTGAAAAGACCAGATAAGGCTGCTAGGGACCCTACTGAAAAATGTGTTTAAAGTGATTCTAAACCACAAAGAAAAAAAAATTGAGTCATAAATGGAGCAGTTTTTGTGGATGAGGTTAAATACATTTGTTCAAGCTGTCCACTAAGAAGATATGGGACACGTTGTCTACTAGCAACCAAAGAGTACAGATAAGCTCCACTTATATATTTATTCTTGACTTTGTATTTGTGTCCTAATTTCACATTAACACAAACCTTAACGGTGGAAGGGACCTCAGAGATTTTAGCTCAATAAATATCTGATCAGCAGGCCCCACTACAACATGCCCACCGAGTGGCCATCCAACCTTTGCTGAAGACCTACAATGTGAGGGAACCCACTACCCTTATCACTATCATCACCATCATCACCATCACCACCATTATCATAGCTAGCACATATTTGGCACTTTAAGATTTACAAAGCACTTTACAAATATGATTTCATTGGCTCCTCACAACAATCTTGGAAGATAGGTGCTGTGATTACCATTTTATAGATGAGGAAACTGAAGTATATTTTTGTATAATTCTATTTTTATAAGTAATTATTGAGAAGTTTTTCTTTATTTCAGTTTGAATCTGCCCCTTTGTAACTTAAACCTATTGCTTGTATACAGTCAAATAAAATTGTGTAGTGGAAAGATCATTGGCATTAAAATTCAGGGATCTGTGCTTGAATTCCAGCTCTGTCATTTCCAGATGTGATTTTGGGTAAGTCATTTACCCTAAGTCATTTACCCCCACTGGGCCGCTTTTTCTATCATGTATATAGAGTGTATACACTCTGCTCCATTTTCCATAACCAGGCAGCTACATAGCCTAGGAGTACCAGGGGGTAACCTTGAAAGAGTGAGGTATCTCTATTGTATTGTAATCAGCTCAATTACCCACAAACGATGTTCCCTCATTTTTAGGACCTAGTGATCAGTATCACAGTCCCATTTAAATATGTAATAATGAGTGCCTTTTGTGAAAGGATATTTACTTTAAAGATAAAACCAGAATAAACGTACAAACATTTTCCCCAACACCTTGGGTATTTATTCCTTCTGATTCTACCTCAGTTTCTGGTTTAGAGAGAGCTCAAAACTTAATTCAGTTTCTGTATAGACTGATCCCACTAAGTTCATATCCAGATATGGCATGACTGTCAAATGAATACTTCTGCTGGTCCTGAAGATCACTCCAAAGATTATTACTTGCTTCTTGGGACATCAATGCTACAGTGGCTCTGAAAAACAGACTGCAAAATAACAAAAGCAAGTGTGCCTTCTTGATGACCTTTTGAACATTAGGTCATAAGATTCTACTCCCTTTACCTGGAACAGAAAAGAACAAGTGAACAGTTGAAAGACCAGGTCTGTTTCTTGGGAGGGACAATGTGGCAAGACAAGATCCTAAGGCCTTTCACCTGACAGTGTGGTTTCTCAGTAGATATGAAAAGTAAAGAAATAGCCAAATGAAGGGAAAAGAGGCAAAGGGATAAGAGAAACCAACTAAGCTTTTTTCAAAAACCTCCAAAGTCAATCAAAAAGCCTCTTACTTACCATATAGTTAACTAAACCAGTTACAAAATAGTCTACAGTGTCTCTAGAGTATTCCCCTTACACATCATCCCAATTCTCCCAGAAGCAAGTTGCCTAGCATCTTTCAAGTAGAGAAGTCATATCAACCAAGCAAGGTCTGAGCATCTTCCTCCATTCCATCTAAGATGAATGACAAATCTACTATCCCCTAAGTTTAATACTTCTTCTTCATGACAGACCTTCAAATACTTAAAATCATAAATGTAGATAGAGCTGGGAGAAATCTTAGGGGTCATTCAGTCTGGCTCCCAACAGATTCATTTTTAAATTTCTATTGACATGCTTTTGTTTTTACAGCATTCTCATTTTAGAATATATCCTTCCCCTCTCCACTCAGCAAATCATTCCTTGTAACAAAGATTAAAAAATGTTCAAAAACAGCTGAGCAAAACCAACACTTTGACCATGTATTGCAATATTCTGTAATCCATTTCTGCAAGGTACCAGTCCCTCTAATCTTACAGATGAGGGTCTAAATGAACTGTTCAAGGTATATACCTAAAAAACAGCAGAAATTGGGTTTGGATTGACTGTAAATCCAATGATTTTTATACCATAGTAGCCTGTGTACAGCAAACATACTTTCCCACCTATGAAATTTTTCCTTCTCCTAGATAAGCATTTCTTCCCACCAATTCATATAATATAATCTTAAGGTCCTTCACTGCTTAATTGCTGCTCTCTGGATGCCCTCTAGCTTCCAAATGCCCTTTCTAAATTGTGGCACCAAGTCAGAATACAATATGCCAGTTTTAGTTTTAGCTTCGTGGTCTTTATAAGAAACTTAAAAGACTAAAGTGGAGGAAGTGTTGGTGCATGATAGCGCAGATGATCGTGAACTTAACGTAAGCCTCTGAAGCCTAGAAGCAACAAAGTATGGATCAGTTCTCTGCTGCTTCTGCTAACTTTGGCCTAACAACACCAAGAAAACACAGGTGCTTCATCAGCCAACACAACACTATCCATATGGAACCATCACTCACAGCAAATGCAGAAGTTTTGGATACTGTGGATAAGCTCACTTACCTTGGCAGTATAATTTTCAGGGATGTACATATTGATAACGAGGCTAATACACTCATTGCCCAGATATCACTCAATGTTTGGGAGGTTCCAAAGGAAAGTGTGGGGGAGAAGAGGTATTAGCAAACGAAGGACCACAATCAACCAACCAACCAATAGGAATAACATTCTGGTGCATCTTTACAAATATTAACCAAGTTTTAGAAAACTTTATTTGGGTTAGTCTTCAGCTTTACTCCTGTATTTGTGGGGTTTTTTTTTTTCACAGAATTTCAGTGCAAGAAGAGAATTCAAAGGTAATTTAGACCAACTTACATGCATTAATTAATACTTTTTTCAATAGCTTTCTATGTTGGAAGTACTGGTTGTGATAAATATCTGATAATTTGTCAAACATGCGCTAAAAAAAGTATTGTTCATTTTGAACCAATGAATCAATAACACCAGAGCTATATTTTAATTTCATTAAGAAGTATTATATAAGTAAAAAAGGAAATTGGTGACAAAATATCAAAAATAAAACTGCAATTCCAAAAATGCTGGTGGCATCTTTGACATTATTCAAACTTTATGATCTTATTCAATAAATATCTTTCATTTCAAGGTTTTGGTAAACTTCGACTGGGGGTATTGGCCTTCCAGACTAGGCCAGGATAGCTAACAGTCATTCAATAAATATTTAAGTGCCTAGTATGTTCCAGGTACTGTGCAAAGCGCTGGGATCATAAAGAAAGGCAAAAGACAATTCCTTCTCTCACAGAGCTTGCAGTCGAATGGGAGAGAAAACATACAAACAGCAATGTAATACAAGCCATGTACAAAACAAATTGGAAATAATCAACAGAGGGAAGGCACTATAATTAAAAAGGTTTGGGAAATGCTTCCCTGTAAAGATGAACTTGAAGAAAGCCAGGAGGCACAGATGAGCGGGGAGAGCATGCCAAAACTAAAAGTCAGACAATGAAAATGCCCAAAGTTGGGGAATGGGGTGTCCTATTTGAAAAACAAGTAGACTGGTGTTGCTGGGGGCAGGGGGAAAAGGAGTTATAAGAAGACTGGAAACAAGTGGAGTCAGATAGTTAGGAAGGGCTTTGAACATCAGAGGACTTAATATTTGATCATAGAGGTGAGAAGAAAACACTGGAATTTATTGAATAGGGGAGAGTTCTGGTCTGATCTGCCCTTTAGGAAGATCACTTTGACATGTGAGTGGAGGATGGACTAGAGTTGGAAGAAACTTGTGGAAGACAGAGCAATCAGCAGGCCATTTTATAATAGTCTAGGCCTGAGGTAATGAGGTCTTGCACCACGGTGGCAATAATGTCAGAGCAGACAAAGAAGGCTATGCAAGAAATGCTAGACTTGGTATACTGGGGGATGGAAACGTGAAAAAAGCAAAGGAACTGGGAGAGCTGTTTAGGAAGACAGTGGATTTTACAGAAAAGCAACATAAAATACATAAAATGGATGACTCCATCTTAAAGGAAGCATAATTGGAAGGAAAATTTGAGAAGTACTAAGGTGGCGTTGTAGTAAAAGGGCAAGTTTTGAATCACTCTAGACTTTGAAGATTGCAAGTGCCTAAAAATCAAGAGCAATGGACTGATATATAGTGGATGAAAGTAGGCTATATACAATATGTTACAAATAAGGAATTTCACAGAAGAACTGGAATGACAGATTCAGGGTACAAACACAATCCTAAAATACAAACCCCTCTCTCTATTCCCCCATGCACAATAAATATATGATCAAGAAATGAGATCAGCAAGAATGAGAACTAACCAGTGGTCAATCTGTGCATTCTGTTACTATATTCTTGTTGTTGAGAGACACTAATAAAGGTTCTCAGCATGTTAGATATACCCTTCTATAGAAAACATGTGAGAACACAGAGGATAGTCACATAGGAAGGGCAGAGATGGATGAGTTATGATCTGCATTGATGGAAGGAATCTCATATCTGTGAAATTAGATTCATTTGTGTATTTGAATATGGTACCATCCTAGTCTCATATATGTGTTCAATAGATCTTTCATTATTCATCTAGAGCAGTACTTCTTAACCTTTTTGTGACTTGGATGCTCTGGCAACTTGGCAAAACCTATGGACCTTTTCTCGGAATTGTGTTTTCAAACAAGTAAAATAAAAGACAAAGGACTACAAAGGAAACCAATCATATTGAAATGCAGTTACCAAATTATTTTAAAATTATGGACCAAAGGGGAATAATACCTGAAGATGAATTAATTTTCTTTACTTCTCTCATTTCTCCCTGTCCATCAACCTCCTTTTCTTAGAAGAGTTCTGCCAATTGTCTTAAAATTCAAGCAATGTTCTGTCATTACCATATACATGTAGATTTATATATGTATATATACATACATATAGAGAGATCATACATATACATACATAATACAGTTTTCCCCTTTTATTTGCCAAATAAAGAAGAAACAAAGCTGTAAACAAAATTTTACGAGATGACCTTAGGCTTATCTGTCTTAGAAAATTAAATGTTTTTCCTTCAATTAGATTTTGAATGGATGGAAAACAAATGACAAAGTTTTCCAAACTGGAGAAGTTTCTAAGTCATTTGGAGTTTTGTCTTCAACTTTTGAACCATTTATGGAAACATCTTGACTGTCAAAAATGTAACATATTTCTGTTCTGTTCATAAAATATAATCACTTTGAGGGAAGGTATGAGTTCTCATTTTTCCTTTGCATCCCTAGTGGTCAGCGCAGTACCTTAAATATAGTAGGTGCTTAATAAGATGCTTGATGGATTGTGGTAAATTGTGTTGGAATTCTTTGATGCTTATTCTGATTTGTGAAAGACATGAAGACTATGAATTGAGGATGTAGATGATGGAAAACTTCAATTAAACATGAATCTACTTTCAGCTGTTCATCTGAACAAGTGTCCCTTCTAGAGGCCAGCAAATTACTTGTCATACACAAGTATGAATGCAAAGTTTAAAGCTGCCCTTACTGCAGTCACTAGACTGTCAATGGTCCAATACCTGGGGTCATTTTGTTCCATTTTAATGAATGGAATATCTGTATGTAAGTAGAATTTTTATAGGAGAATAAGTAATTCCCACATATGCTATTCCCCCCTCCCACTTTACAAAGATTCTCATCCCTTGGAAGCTTAAGCCTATGCTCTTCCCACTACCCATCATATGGTCTAGTGTGCAAATAATCTTTCCTGTACTTGCATGCAATGGCATGGTTAATCATGAGTTGGTTGTAATTGTGCTGTCAAATGGTTATGAGAAGAGTTTATTCTTGGCTTTCAAGAGATTAGTCAAAAGAATTGGAATCAGGAGGCAGTGTGATATAGTATAAGAAAATTTGATTTGGGGTGAGAGGACCTATACTCAAATCCTATCTCTTGACTTATATAAGAATAGAAATTTGAGAGTAGAAGAAAGCATGGCATTGAGAGAGTAACTGAACATTAAAAATAGATTTAAGAGTGAGGGAGAAATGGAAGGACAAGACTTCTAAGAAGCAGATTAAGTGCCTACTATCATTTATAAGCCATCATGCTAGACCTTAGAGATAAAAAAGCAAAATCTTAGCTGTCTCTGCCCTAACATAGCTTCCATTCTACCAGGATGTTGAATAGAGCAGAAAAAACTCTACATATTAGTAAATGCAGATTATATACAATGGAATATAAAATTATTTCTGCAGGAAGAGAGCACAAACAGCACCAATAAAGGCCTCCTGTAAGAAGTGGTACTTGTGCTCTTTTTAAAGGAAGTTAGGATTCCAAATGAAAGAGAGAAGAAAATTTAGAGTTCAAGGACATTTGAATAAGTTCCAAAGAGGAATGGAGATGGGGAGAGGGGTAATGAGAGGAGAAGAGGTTGATTCATTGGGAAGCATGCTATTTCAGGTAGGCATCAATATGAATGTTAAAACAACCAAGAACGAGTGTAGGCACTCTGGTGTATAGAAAAACTGAGTCAGGTACTGAGGTCTCTAAGAAAGGAGAGATATTGGCCTACAGGACTCTGAATGTCAGCAAAAACAATTAAACAGGATGACAGAGACCTCACAAAGTCCCTCATCATGCCTCAGAAGTGGTTCAGTTAGCATGGGAAAAACTGAGCTCTGATTGTTTACCTATTCCTTTATGGGTTCATTTGGGGACCCAGTTAGCCTCCTCTCAGCAATCCCAGGCACACTCTCTTCTCTTGTTTAAAAAGCAAAGCCCTAGCCTTGGTTCATTTGTAAAGCCTCATGTTACTAATGAGTGTTTATGGAGTGTAGCATATAAGTAAAAAGTGAATTTGCATCTTGTTCCCACCACACTTTGAGTGTGCAGCCAGGCGGTGCTGGGGTGTCACCAAAGTTGTGCATCATGGGACAGATAGTTGTTGTTCAACATTTATTGGATGTGACAGTGTACTAGGTGCAGTCCCTCCCTGGGGGGCATGCAACCTAAATAAATCTCTAACTGTCTTTGATGTATGGTATTTTCCTTTGCTTTCATTCAGTGGTTCTTTGCAGTAGGTGCTGACATTTTTATTATTCACACATACGTCTCCAGGATATCATCTCACAATAATACTTTGAATTTATGCAGGAACTTTCTTCCAAAGAGTCCAAAGCCCTTCTCAATAAATGATCTCTGTCATCACAGGATTTTTTAACTTAAAGAAACACAACATCTTTATGGAGGAAATAAGGAGTGGGAATTTTTACCCCAATTTTGCAAATGGAGAAATCTAGGACTAAAACAGTAAGGTAGATTGAGCAGCTTTCAAAGGAAGTTTCTAGAAAAATTTGGCTAAAGCAGGGATTGATTCATCCTCAATCCTGTGTGTGTTCCATCCATCAGAGTGTGATTTGTTACATAAAGCCAGGTATAGTAGAAAAAGAGCAAAAGCATTTAATCCTACCTATATTAAACTACATTATGTGGAACCATAAATTCATAAGCTAGGATCAGGATCACAGATTTAAGCCTAACATACTATTTATCCCAACCCTATGCCTCATCCTCTTTACTCATAGATGAGAAAAATGAGACCTAAAGAGGCTAAGTGATTTCTATAATATCACATAGCATAGAAGGAATAGAAGCAAGATTTTAAATCCATTGTTTTTATTCCAAATCCAAGGTTCTTTTCATTGTGCCACACTAGATTTAGCTTATCAATAAAATCTTGAATTTTCTAGACCTGATTCCAGAGATTTCTATATAACAGCCCCAAATTATGCATATATATTTTAATCAGATGATTCCAACTTATATTCACATGATTTAGTTAGCTCTAGTTTTATCTGCAATACTCTTAGATTTGGATATGGTATGTCTTGATCCCAAATGTTGCCTTTTGGACTGGGACCTAAAGCTCCTTTATCCTGTTAGAACTGCTAAAGAGTGCTCTCACAAATAAATGGTTCTCCTGGCTTGTGGAATTTGTTTGAATAGTGATAATCAGCTTAAATTCTGCTAGAGGACATATGTTGGCCGTATGTGTAGGCTGAACAGACAAGTACCTGTAAATCGTCCTTTGAACAGTGGTAGAACGTTCATTTGTCAACACAATTCCCCTTCCCCCAACCATGCCAACCTGCTACAGGCTAAAATTTCCCTAATAGATACACTGCTTTTAGTGAAGACATTATTTGCTAAAATTCTTGTAAAAACTTGGATAACCCATTGATTTATTCATACCTATTGTCATACTAGCATAGCAGTTTATCTGGTTACCTGTTCTTACTTCATTGTTGTAGGACATTATACAGGTATTCTACAGGTTAATTCTTTTCATGGGCACTAGAGGGAAGGAAATATTTAGAGTACTGGCCAATGCTTTGGGCAAAACAATGAGAAGTCCTCAAAATCCAGAAAGCACCATTAAACTATGGAGCACTTACTGAAGAAAGACAAGGGGGATCTTATGCAAGACCAAGGGGAAGAAGGACACAAAGTGGATAACAGAGGGATAGCAAAGGATCTAAAAGACCAACACTGCTGATTTCATAGTCTTTATTAGACTCCAATCTAAATGAGAACCTAGATATTCTATGTGCCTATCCTTGGCCACACTGACTTTTCCCTTAGCTTAGACACAAAACATAGCTTGGGTCTGCAGTCTTCATTTTTCATTTCAAATCAACATCCAAAAGTTTGGATACCTGATGACATTTTCTCTTTCAATAACTTTTTTAGGTTCTCAATCTCTCTCTCTCTCTCTCTCTCTCTCTCTCTCTCTCTCTCTCTCTCTCTCTCTCTCTCTCTCTCTCTCTCTCAAAATAACAGGTAGGGAACAGGCAAAATTCCAAGAATAAATCCAAGCAGCTGCCAGCCAACAGGATGGGTGGCCACAGCATTTGGAAACTACCTATTGCATGATGACATTCCCGCCATATTTGGTTTGCCAGATTGTTAAATATCATTCATCTTTGTACAAACTTCTAAGTCAGTTCATCCGTCCTTTATTTGTCTTCTATCCATCACCTTGTCTTGCCTAAGAAAAAATGTCTCCACTATGTTCATTCAAAAGGCTGTTTATTTTTTAAAATGAGTCAGTCATCATAGTACTTAATTTTGCTTAATTTTAAAATGAATTGCACATATGTGTGTGTGATTTTAAATATTTTATTGCCAAAGACTCAGTTCTACAGATATACTATGAATCTGAAAATGCACTGGATTTGCACAGTAATAGAAAGAGTGACTTTTTTAATTGTGTTGCCTTCATATGTTGTACTTAAGGAATAAGTAACCTAAGGTTAAAATGACTGGATGGCTTCTTGATTAGACAATAAGAAGAAGGTGAGCTTTCAAATATGGTTCCTCACCTCAGTGCCCTTCCTGAGGTCTGTAACCAGGTCTGATGTAGGAGTGAAGGGCAAAGTCATAAATTATCATCAACTCTTTGATTTCACCATGAGTTTCTAGGATGAGAACATAGAATGAACTTAAAAAATAAGACCTTGGCCTCCTTTAGGATATTTTAACCCTTCAGCCCCTCTAAAAAGTCTCCATGAAAAAAAGTTGGCCGCTCTTTATTATCCTTCTAACAAATGCAGAAATCTCTATTACAAAGTATGATTTATGGATGAGAGGCATTCCAGTTACCATCACTTCACTTTTGCTGTAATAAGACTTCCATGGCTGACAACTTTATAAAATGCTATGGAAAGCCTAGAAAGCAAAACCACTTCTTAAAGATTGTCTTCTCGAGATTGTGCAGTCTGTGAGCTGAACTCCTATTTGGAAAGATAAGCTTTAAAAGTCTAGGAGACCTTTATAACATAATACCTTGCCTGCTCCTTTATAGGTCATTTTTTAGATTCAAATGAAGGCAAGTTTATTGAGTGGGGTCTGATGACCCCCACATTTTTTAAATGAGATCTGTTGTTTTTTTTAAGAGTACATGAAACACTCAAACTAACTTCAGATGGTGAGTTTAACCTTGGCTGCTCTACGAGTAAAAGAAAACATTAAATCTTTTCATCTAAATTCTAATAAAATCATGGTTCTCTTATTTTTGTGACTGCATCAAACTATACTTCCAATGCTTCTAATTACTTAGAGAAGATTTTTTCCAGTTGACAAAGTAACATTTTAATAGCATTACAACAAATATATTTATAACTTCCCTACTCTCATTATTTTATAGTCAAAATATCAAAGATCCATGAAGTTACAGCAATCAACTTCTGAAAGTATGAAGTCCTCATATTATAGAGCTAGGATACTCTTTTTTTTGCAAAATATTTCCCATTTTTTTATTAATAAGGCTGATATTCATCAAGTCAGAACTTTTCTCAACTAGAAGTGTGATACAGCAAAGACAAATGGGATGTATAAGCTAGTCTATCATTTAAAAAGTACATTTAGTGTATCTTAAATTGTGAGTCACATATTAAGGGTGTAAAGAAGACAGTGTATCTTCAATACTTCAACAACCTATGGATTGTTATTTTGTCCTTCATTGTTGAGGAGGACCAATCATCACAAGGTAATTTCTTGACTTGTGAGTATATTAAGTATAAGTGAGACAGAATTGCACAGTCATTAACCTCACTTTCTCTTCTAGAGTCTTCCAAGTCCAGAGGCCAGACAAAAGTCAGGATGACTGGCAATGGCCCAGGATGCAGTGGATGACCTTGGCATCTTTGATGTATGACCAGGATGTAATTGTTCCACAGCACCTGCTTCAGCTACCTTCATGGCAGTTGAAACAAATTGTTTGCATCCACCTACTGCACCAGGAGGAAGTCTTCACATGCTTGTGATAGATATTCCCCCTAATTCACCAATGAGTTTGAGGTTTGTTGCTTTTCTGCTGAGACAATTTTGCCTGTGTGTGGCCATTGTGCATACTACAGCTTCTTGGAGTCATATGTGAGAGTTGTGTGACTGACTGGACACCAAAGGTGGATATGCAGCCCTAAAAAGAGCTTGGCAAGATCTAACACCAGAGGTACAAATCCTCCCTTAACACTCAATACAGCCCAGTATGAATACTCCCTTCCCTGGCATAGATCACAACTCTGTTGTGAATTTGGACAGCTAGGTGGTGCAATGAATAGAGCACCTGGCCTAGAATCAGGAAGATTCACCTTCCTGAGTTTAAATCTATCCTTAGGTTCTTACCAGTTATGTGAGCCTAAGTCACTTAATCCTGTTGGCCTCAGTTTCCTCCTAAGTAAAATGAGCTGGAGAAGGAAATGGCAAACCACTCCAGTATCTTCGCCAAGAAAACCCCAAATGGGGTCAGAAAGAGCTGGACACTATTTAAACAACTGAATGACAGCAACAAACTGTAGTGACATTTATAGTCATAATTCCTCTGTGATTCCTTCAAGGTCTTTGAGAATTACTGTTGCCAAAACATTCACTAAGCTATTGTCATAATGATTATAAGCCTTTGAAGTCAGCTAAACTTATTCCAGGATGAAAGACTTATAGTCCATTACCAGCTCCATTCTTAAACCCTTCCTAGCTCCATAGGATCTGTTAGTTTGGTATACTGGTATTGCCTTCAAAAACCCAGAGTCATCTTCATGCCATGAGGAGACATCAGAATAGATCTCTGATGGAGAAGAAAATTATACCATCAGACCCAAATCACCAATTGCCTTCTTATCTAAGCCACTAAAACATCCCAGAGCTGTCTTGCATAGAAGAGATTTTTATTGCAGTTCTCTCCTTCTATTCCCCATGCACAGCCTATGCTCCATTCTAACAGATCTACTCACTGTTAGACTAAACATATGCAGTACTCCTTCAATAAGAATTCTCAACCCGTATTGGAATTATCAGGCTAGGTCCCCAGAGAGTGATTGAATACATCTCCTCTAAATGGTCTACAGGAGAAGCCTTAAGTAGGCTATGGTTTCTAGTGTTGTTACTCGAACCCGCTCAGCGTGTTCCCCATTCATCAATCAGACAGAATTTACAGAAGATATTTTTGGTTTAACAAGGACAATTGTACCAAAAAAAATCCTTCCATGCCAGGAGCACACTCTTGTCTTGAACATGCAAGATCCTTGCAGATAGTGAGCTTAAACTCAGATGGTACATGTGTCCAAAAGATAAACTTACAACTTCTGATGACTAGAAATCCTCTTTTTGTGGAATCTTCCCCTTCTCTGACAGTTTCTAAGAGTTGGCGCACTCATATCCTGAAGCTGCTTTCACTGGCATGTCTAATTTTCCCTTCTTGTGGCTCTCAACTCCCAATGCAGATACCGCTGTCAGATACTGGTATTATAGGGACACCTCTACTGACTCCACTGGGGGAAGAAAGAGAGAGATGCAGAGATGCAGAGAGAGAGAGAGAGAGACAGAGACAGAGACAGAGAGAGACAGAGACAGAGAGAGACAGAGACAGAGAGAGACAGAGAGACAGAGACAGAGAGAGAGAGAGAGAGAGAGACAGACAGAGACAGAGAGAGAGACGGGGGGGGGGGGGGGAGGGAGGAAGGGAGGAAGGGAGGAAGAGAGAGACTCCTTTCTTCCACCAAGGGTAACTAAGTGGCATAATGGATAAGTAGATAAAGATTGAAACTTGGAATCAGGAAGACAACTTCAAATTCTGATTCAGATACTTATTATCTATGTCACCCTTTAAGGAAAGACATTTAATCCCTCTGTGTCTCAGTTTCCTCATCTATAAAATGGGGGTTAATAAAAGCACCCTGCTTCACAGGGTTGTTGTGAACATCAACTGAATTAATAAGAAAATGACTTTGCAAACCTTTAGGTGTTATATAATCCTCCATGGCTAGATTTAACTGTTATTCAAACTGGCCTGCTGATGGAATGTGTGATTCTGAACTGGCTAGCTATCTTACACATAGGCATTCTCCTAGCCTTTCCACCTATCTACTCATCTCTCAAAGCTCATCTTTTCCTTACAATCCCAGCCCACAAGGACCTCTCCTTTCTGTTCTCTCTTCTATGGTATAAATGTCACAAGTATAGTAATTTCAAATATTTAAAACAAAAAAAATGCACCATCTATATGAGAAGTTAGTAAACTATAGTCTGTGGGCTAAATCCAACCTGCCACTGCTTTTTGTACAGCTTAGGGGATCACACACAAAAAAAGGCAGCAGGCTAAATTTGGCCTGTGGGCCATCGTTTTTCAACCCTTAAACTATTCCAATCTTCTTAACCACATATATCTAGTTTCCCTAGGTTGATTGTGTCTTAAACTTCTTTATATCTCCTATCCTGAATATTTCACAGTAAATTGTCGATCAATATTTTTTTAACTGAGTAATGACAAATTTTATAAAGAAGAGAAATCAGGCAAAAAAGGTAATAGTAATTTCTGTTTCTTCTGCTACTTTTCCCCACAAATCCATCATTTTTCCCATTCTCCTGGAACACTAATTTCAGTACCTTTATATTATGCCACCTCCAACCTCAATTTTTTCTGTATATGTTCGTTCAGGTCTACTTATTCTTCCTCACTTTATCTTCTTAAGTTCCAAGACCACTTGGAATAGTGAGTAGGTAATGTGGTAGTAAAGTCAAATGTGGTGACTCCACTATTATCACTAATGAAAATAGATCATTGCCAAAACACAACTAGACTTTTTCCATCCCCTATATTTTTTGCCATTCTCCTGTGTTTATCTCTAAATGGTCTTAGGATGAGCTAACTTATCTAGTGCCCACACCAAATTTCACAGCAGGCTTCTCAATTATTTTTAATTGTTTTCTAAATGAAAACTTTTTCTAGTCTTCAGTCTCAGAGTTCCAGGATACTTTTTTTTTCTAATTAACCTTTACTCTAAACCAGCATTGCCCTTTGTGGTCAGGTCTTTGCTTGTCTAGATTTAAAGATTTACTTGCTAAGACAGTTTATTCCCTCTTTTGACCCATTCATTGCTGTGGTGTTTCGGTATTTACAAAATCTTCTAAGAAATGATGATCATCAGTATCACTGTCTTTACTTTTGTCCATTTCCCAATTTTTAAAGACTTAACAGATTTTCTAAACTACTTCAGTTAACAATGCAGTAGTCATTTGTACCATCTATTTATCACCTTTGTCTTTACTTCTTATTTAGTATTTGCTTTCATTTTCATTCTTACTACCTTGTTAAGTTCTTCCTGAGATTTCTTTAATTTTTCATCCTTTACAAAAGATGGCAGTACATCAGCTACACTTATCCCCATGGTGATATGGTTATTTACACTCATCAAAAACATTATAAGGTAATATGACAAAATGTCCCGTGAAGTTGTGTTTTTTTCTGCCTTTAATAAGGACAGCAATTTCTTTATTTACCTCTCTGGGGAGAACCTGTAAGCTGTCCAGCTCTGTACTTGAAGTGAGAAGAGAATAGCATGCGTCCATGAAATATGAGCTGCTGTGGAGAGTCAATATCACTGTTCACCAGCCATATTAATAATGTGAAAAACACACAGCTTACTATTAAACATGAGACTCTCACATGTGATGTCACTGGTGTGGATGCTACATCTATCAGTTCTCTCAAAATTCTTATTCCAATTAAGTTCTGAGGTACTTTGGGGCAGGGTCTGTGTTATAATTTTCTTTGAGGTCCCTACAATGCCTAATATAATTTTCCACATGTAGTCATATTTCAATAGATGTTTGTGAACTAAATGAAAAGGAGTTCTTGAAGTAATTCTTCCCAGAACATTCATTTGGCTAAAGATGTCAAGGCAAGTCAATAAGCCCTTATTAAACACTTATCACGTACAACAAAGGACTGTGCTGAGTTCTAGGGATACAAAGAAAAGCAAAAATAGTCCTGGCCCTCAAGGACCTCACAGTCTAATGAGGGAGACAACTTACAAATACAAATACAAACAACTTTGTAAAACAAAGGATATACAAGATAAACTGGAGATAGTCTCAAGGGTAAGTCAACAATATTAAGAAGGACCAGGAAATGCTTTTTGAAGAAGGTAGTATTTTAGTGGAGAGTTGAAGGAATCTAGAGAAAGTAGGAGGCAGAGGTAAGGAGGGAGAAAATGCAAGGCATGAGAGCAGCCAATGAAAAGGCAATAGGGTCAGGAGATAGTGTGTCTTGTGAGAGGAACACCTAGGAAGCCAAGGTTGCTGGATCACAGTTTACATAGAAGAGACTAACATATAAGGAGCTTGGAAAGGTAGTGATGGGGTACAGACTGGGAACCTCTGAGAACTCTCCTTGAATCTTCCCACTTAACCTGGCTTTTCATATCCAGATCTGCTACCCTTAACCTAGCCTGGCCCTCTACTGTGTGTTACCTCAGGATTGCCCTACCTGCTTCCCACCCCAGTCCTCCATTGTCTGATACCTCCTAATTGCCCCCAACTATTTTCCACTCTTTATTATAACACTAGTTACCCAGCCCCATCAAAACTAGACCACCCCCAGATCTCTCCCACAGTCTTCCTGTATATAAGTTCCATATCACCTCCATGACGGTGCTCAGATTCAATCCAGCTCTGATTCCAGAGATTCTAACTGACCCACTTGTCAATACAAGCATCACAAATGTTTAGGCTCCTTAAGAGTCACCCCAATATGGCGAACCTTTCATAAACTTTGCTTTACTTTGGCTGAAAAAAGATTTGAGTCAAATTCATTCTGCAGGACCAGGCGTGTTAGTATTCTGGAGTCCCGAGCACCCCAAACCTCAACATTATGGTTCCCTGACCTCATCAGTAGGAATGGACCAGGTTATAAAAAGCTTTACAAGCCAAGCAGGATTTTATATTTGATTTTGAAGGCTATAGAGAATCATTAGAGTTTAATAAATAGGAGAATGACATGGTCAGACCTGTACTTTAGAAAAATCACTCATGGAACTGTAGAACACCTAGCTAATAAAAGTCCTACAGGTCACTCATGCCAAGATGACTAATCTTATTTATTTTTGAAGTCTGTATATTCTGCCAGCTGTGTTTGGAAAGAGAGCTCACTAATGAATAGATCCCCTCTCAGGGTAACCATAGGTCCCACCATATGATTCATGAAAAGCTTATGGTAAATGACAGGTGGTATCCTCTGACCATCTCCAGAAAGTTCTCCTGGGTCTTTTGCCAGCTTGCTACAGAGACGCTTATATGCACGATGAGTAGAAAGTGCTGATGACTCCTCAGCAAAAGGCAGATTGTATCCTCACATCATAAATTTTATAAAACTGTTTCATAAAAAAAAAATAACTTTGAATCCAGGAGCACGGCAAGTAAAATACCTAACCTGTCTTCAAATTTGGGAAGTTTGAAAAGTTTGCATACCAGCAGGTCAGGATTCAGTTCATCCATCCATCTTAGTGCTCCTGTGTACTCTATTTGGCTAGAGAGCTGAAAGCCCAATTTCTGGCGAACCACACTGTATTCATAGGTGTGAGCTCTTAAAGCAAGTTCTGTCAAGTTTCCATTTAGCCTATGGGCTCATGTTCCCCTATTTCTCTAATAAATCCCAAGTAGAACACCTTATTAGATGGGTGTTAATATTCCACATCCGGAAAATGGGGAATTTAAAGAGCAAAAAGCACTTCATAGAAAACATTAACCTATGCATCAGCCTGAAATAGTCAATGCTGGCTTAAGAAGAGTTTTGCTTTGGAGTTTATTACTTTTTTAGTGCCTGACTTGCATTTAGAAAACCAGAGTCTTGTACCACAGAGCCTTGCACATAGTAGGTGCATAATGTATTTGTGTTAATTTAACTTTAAATTGATTTAAGTAGATCCATACTGTTTTGCTGAAAACAGTTTTACCCAGACTATATAGACTGACACAAACCCTGTAAGAAGAGGAAGGAAGTGATAAAAATAAGAATTTTTTTCCCAAGGATTAGGAAACAGGGTGGGTGGGATCATGTATTTGAAAGAAAACCAAGCTAGATGGAATGGTATATGTCTGGAATTTATGCTACTGAGGCTGGTAGGCCACTTGCCCTGCAGTAGGAGCAATGCCAATAGGGTGTCCCTATTAAATCTGGCATTAACATGATGAACCTCTATAGGAGAAGGCAAGACAAGTCTGCTTAGATAGGTAAATTGGACCAGGTCATAAATGGAGTAGGTCAAAGTTTCTGCGTTGGCTGTACTTCTAGCTTAGAAGAGATAGAAAGATAAGCAAGAAGGGAGAGAGGAAGGAAGGAGGTAAAGAAAAAAGAAAAATGGAAGGAAGAGAGGGAGGGAGGAAAGAAGAAAAGAAGACAGGAAGAAAGGTAGGCAGGAAGGAGCAAGGGAAGGAAGGAAATGTAATAGGCCATAGTAGGATTTGGAACACTTTGGTCAGGAATTATATGTTGATGAAGGGATTAAATTTTGATTTTCACTCACTATTGGTGGCATAAAAGGGAGATGCAAACACTAAAATACTTTTGGGAAGGGGAGGGGAAAAGGGAAGGGGAAGGTGAGATGTGTGACATATACAGAGGTTCCAGACATTCAGAAAAACAGAATCATGCAATATCAAATTTGGAAGAGATCTCAGAGTATTTAGTACAACCCATATCTAAATGGCAATCCCCTCTGCAAAATCCCAGAAAACTGATTAACCAGTCTCTTATTATCAGCATCCTTCTATTTCCACCTTTGGGCAAGTATAATTTTTAAGAATCTTTCCTTATACAAAATTATAAACTAATTCTGCTCTCTGGAACCAACCCAAAAAAACAAACAAAAAACTCATTCCTCTTCTAAATCACAACTCCTCAAGTATGATAGCAATCAATCTTCCCTAGTCCCAAATCTTGCCTGCACTCGACTATTTTCTGGTCTTTCACCCAATCATCACTTAACAGTGTCTCTAGTCTCCTCACCATCTAAGTTATCCTTCTCCAGACATTATCTTATCAATGGTCTTCCTAAAATGTGGCACCTAAAACTGGACTCAACACTGCAAATGTGGTCTGACCAGGGCCAAGGACAGTATAACTGACATCTCCCCTGTTATGTATATTCTGTTTCCTTACTGAAGCCTAAGATTGTAATAGATTTAACTCTGGCTTGTGTGTCTAATCATTAATTCATATGCAGCTTCTCCCTCAATCACTTTCTTGCCTACTTTTATCTCCTCTTTCACTCATGAGCATGACAGAGTACAGGACTTAGACTCAGAAAGACCTGAATTTGACTCTTTTCTCAGACACTTGCTAGTTGTATGACCCTGAGTAAATCACTTAACTTTTCTAAGTTTCAGTTTCCTCATCTGTACAATAGAAATAAAAATAGCTCCTACCTTCCAGTGTTACTATGAGTGTCAAGTGAGATAGCATGTACTCTAAAACACTTTGCAAACCTCAAAGCATTGTGTAAATCCTAGTTATACGAGAAAGTATAGAATTTTACATTTATGCCTACTAAATTCCAATGTTTCACCAAGCCTGTTGAAATTTCTTTGATACTGAATGTCATTCAAAATGTTAGCTATTGTTTTTGCTGTCATTAATTGTATTTCAGCTGAGTCTAACTCTTTGTGATCCCACATGGGGATTTTCTTGGCAAAGATACTAAAATGGTTTGCCATTTCCTTCTCTGAGCCATTTTACAAATGGGGAAACTGGGGCAAATAGGGTTAAATGACGTGCACAGGGTCACACACCTAGTAGGTGACTGAGGCCAGATTTGAACTCAGGAAGATGAGTCTTCCTGATTCCAAGCTCAGTGCTCAATGTACTGCGCAATCTAGATGCCTCATTGTTTTGATATATATTTGGAAATGTTCAGGACACCAAGGAAATATGGAGCACACAACATGACAATAAAGCAAGCCAACTTTATGGGGAGGAACACAATAACCACAAGAACTGGGCATCCCTACCAGATAGATCTGTTGGTGTAGGATTCTTATCTAGATCTCCAAGACTAAGAATTGAGGGAAGGAGCAAAGAGCCTAGATTTCAGGATTTTGCTTCTTCATCCTGGGGTTAAACATAGGGAAGCACAGTGGTAGAGGAGGGTGAGGCAAACTCCTGTGAAACTGACAAGGTTCATTGGTATTCAAACTCCCCAACTTTTGAAAAGGGGTTTGGAGTCATTACTTCTCGTCTTACTCTGACAGAAGGACCCTGGATTTTGAGTCTTTTTAGGACTTCTTCATTTAGCAGAGTAGGGAGGTTACTGGGGCCATAACGACAATCCCCCACAGATTTGTATTATTTTCAGTTTTGTTAATTGTGCTGTTTATGCCTTCACCTAAGTAATTGATAAAAATATTAAGCAACACAGTAACCCCACTAAGAATGAGTCTTCCCTTCAAATTAATGTTGAATCATTAATAACAGTATGTTGGGTCAGATTATTAAGCCTCTTCTGAATGTACTTAACTATTCTTCGTCTAGTTCATATCTTTCCTTCTTATTCATGAAGAAAGCATGACAGTTTGTTACATCCTGAGCTGAAGTGTATATATGCACATATACGCATATGTACATGTAGACGCATATATATTTATACACATATATACACATTCCCCTCAGCTATTTACTGGTTTAATAACACTGAGCAAAAGCAGAAAAAAGGTCAGTCTGATAGAACCTGCTATTTGATTGGCCATTCAGGCTCTTAACTACCAGAGTCCAATTTTAAATCTTTATTTCAAAAAATTCCTTTAATAATATGTCTTAGAACTTTACAAGAAAAAAAACACAAAAACTCTACTTTCAGAAAAGCTTCTTTTTTGGTTTTTGAGAGTGAAGACAACATTCGCCCTTCTCCAAGTCCTTCAGTACCTCTTCAATTCTCTATGATTTTTCAAAGATTATTGACAGATGCTCAGGAACTATTGCCAGAAATTATTTTGATGGGAAAGAGATAGCACAGGAAATTGACATTCAAGGAACCTCTACTAGAGCAGGTCAACAAGTTCTCTACAACTTAAATCTTAGAAAGTTGTCTAGAACTCTGCTAGGTTAAGTGACTTGCTGAGAATCCTGGCCAGTTCATAACTTGAACCCACATCTTCTTGGATTTGGGGATCTGTATTCACCACACTATGTTATACTATGATAACACTCTCTGTAACAATCTAGACTTTCTCTAGCCTGGTTGATCACACACTGTACTAATCAGTTTTTGATTAGTCTTTCTAAGTATCAAGAACTGAATACTTCTGTTATGGTTTGGCCAAGGTGGAATACAGCAGAGCTATCACTTCTTTATTCTTCCAATCTATGCTTCTTTTAATGCAGCTCAAGATCATACTGGCTTTTTTAACTGCCATATCACACTGTTGATTCATCTTCCTTGACATACAATCTCTTGCTTCCTACTCATAAATTCCAAGTATCTTGTCTATACCAAGAAATGTATATCTATTATTTATATCCAGGTGTTTAGTGTTTTATTCTTTTCTCCTTTACACCATATTCTTCTTCCTTTCAATAACTTGATCTAGATCAAGATTTCTTTATGCCTTTTTGAGAACTTTCTGGTCCTTTGTTATTGCTATTTTTGTTGGTTTGTTTTTTTGTTGTTTTTACCTTGAAATCCTTCTTCCATTATTTCAAGAAACTCTTTTCTCCACTTAAGACACAGGTGACAGCAGAAGAATAGGCCCTTATGAAAAGGTTCAACTTTCTGCAACTCTAGGGGCAAAAGCTTTTGGCCAATGAAGTCAATTCTCTTGTCTGACCAATTGGAAATTATTCATCTGAAGCCTTCAAACATCTGACTTCTTCTAGCCAAAATGGCTCTAAAAGAATAGTTTTATAGTCCCCATTCCTCTTAAGTTCTTCTTCCTCTCCTACTTCTGCATCTTCAATCACCTACCTGAAAATCTTCTGGTACACCATAACTCGCCTTCTATTTAAAAAGTCAAAACGCTCGGATTCTTCCCCCAATTAAGTAAATGATGTTTTTAAAAGTCTTACCTCAGTCTCCAAAGTTTGAATGATTTCTCATTTTTCCAAGTTTTCTCTTCAGTCATAAAACATGTTCCTATCATGTATGTGGTGCTGAAGACTTCAACATGTTCTTCCATCTCTTTGGTGCCCTTAAAACTATACTGCTTTACAATCAAATTTCTAAAATGTTTTTCTTTGCAATATTATACTTCCCCACAAGTGAGGTATCACTCCACATTGTTGATAAAGAAATCCAAGTCCCTCAGATCTGTGCCACAGTTCATTTTCCTCCAAAACTGTACTGGTAATGTATATTAAAACTAAGTTCTACTTGTATTGGGTATCAAAATGTTCATCTATAACAATAGCAATAACTTGCATCCTTTGACAACTAATATAAATCTTTTCTTTTACACAAAAACACTTTCTGTCATCTTCATCAGTAACATCTTAAAGAATAGTGTCTTTTAAAGACAGTGTATCTTACAAAGGCAATCATAAAAGATAAAATAATTACAATTAATTAAAATCAATTATGTGAAATTGAAAATATTTTGTATAAATAAAAAAGCAACTAGAATAAGAAGAGAAAAAGCAAACTGGTGAAAATGTTTTTGTATGTAATGTCTAGTATGTCTGATAATCAAGAAATACAGCAACTAGTGGAACTGCGGAAGACTGAAAGCCATTTACCAAAGAGAAGTGGTTCCATATTACCCATAATTGGAGAAAGGCAGATCTAAACAATTCTGAAGTTGCATGTTATACCCATCAAACTGGAAAAGGTGACAAAAGATGAGTTACTTTTGGAGGAATTGTGGAAAGACATGTCAACTGGTAGAGTCGTAAACTGGTCCAACCATTTGAAAGGTAATGTGTAATTAAACAAGCAATGGACTAAAATGTTCACACTCTATGATGTAAGGTTACATTTCCAGGCATATACCCAAAGGAGGTCATATACAAAATAAATGTCTATATACATGAAAAAAAGAATTTTTTGGAATAGTCAATGTCCATGAATTGAAAAATATATAAATGAACTGTGGCACAGGAATGTAATAGAGTATGTGCTGCAAGAAACAATGAAAATAATGGATACAGAAAAGCAAAAGAAAATATATCAACAATTTCAAGTTAAAGTAAGCCTGTCCAGGAAAACAATCTACACAAGACAACAAGATAAATGGGAAAAAAACTTTCAAAATTGCTTATTTTTACAATATTATTGTTGTAGTATAAATTGTTTTCCTAGTTCCAGTGAGGTCATTCTGCATCAATTAGAAACTTTCCTATGTTTCTCTGATATCATCCCTTTCATTGTTTCTTATGGAAAGACCTCTGATCAATATGCCCAATTATGATTCTGGGGGACCAATGATGAAGAAAGCTACCAATCTCCAGACAAAATAGGCAATAGTCAATAAACATTTATTAAACAGTAGGCGGTGTGATAAGCATTAGGACTGAAAATAAGAAAAAAGAAAAGTAGTCCCTGCCCTCAAGAAACTTGCAATTTAATGGCAGAAGGCAATGAGTACCCAAAAGAAATCTCCAGATTCCAACTCTCCAATTAGAGGGGAAAAGTAACTTAGAATTCTGAAGTGTTGAATAAAGAAATATTAAAGATTAAATGAGCAACATGAGATATACCTTTTTATACATGAACAATATGGGAATTTGATTTGCTTGACTATGCATATTATTTGCCAGTATTTTATTTTGTTATTTGTTTTTTTCAGGATGGTGGAAAGTGAGTTTAAAAAAAAATCTTGCTAATAAAAAGATAAAAATTAATTTTAAAATGATAGCTGTAAAACTATAGAGAACCAATCTTGGTTCCAAAGAAGAGATAGAAGAAGACAGTAGGAATTTGGAAATCTATATTAATACATTGGTTGATTTTTTCCTTTTTTTGTCATTGGGCATTGCCCTCCTCCTATATTTAGGAAATATACATCATATAAAAACAAAAGATCTCAATAACAATTTCTATTTTTAAAATGACAAGCATAGTACCCCAACAATGGAAATTATTGTCCCACCGACTTCTACCTGGTCATACCACATCTGAAGCATTTTGTTCAGATATGGACTTAAGATCTTAAGAAAGAATATCTTAAGAAAGATATTCCAAAACTGAAGAGGAGGAAGATTACCCTAAACTTCCCTATCATAAACTTCCCTTTATGTGCATAGATGGGAT
The DNA here is from genome assembly GCA_023548195.1 of Bettongia penicillata ogilbyi. Lineage (NCBI taxonomy): Eukaryota > Metazoa > Chordata > Mammalia > Diprotodontia > Potoroidae > Bettongia > Bettongia penicillata. Next base: position 6,562,760 of record JAJHZJ010000580.1, read on the forward strand.
ACAACTTAATATTAGTACAACAGCTCTGAAAAGATTCTTCTGCCTCTCCTTTCCTAGGGGAAAAAGTAATTCAATACCTAGAAAAAATAGACTTTCTGGAAATTTTTAAGCCAGTTCTGAAGTGGAGGCTGGCAAAGATTTCCTAGGATTAATTTTCAATAAATGTAGAAAATAATGAAATAGCATGTTATAATCCCTTAGAGTCAATTAAATTCAACAAATATTCAGGGATATTCTTAGAGTAGGCAAAGTAATTCCTAATGCACAAATCTATTGCTACTTTCATGGATAGCCTAATACAGAAAGGAGTAGCACATGAACAAATATCTATAATACCCAATAACACTTCAATGGCACAAAGAGAGAAAAGAGTGACATGATGTGAAGCCCAAAACAAAAAGGTTATTGAAAAATTAGAGAAGGATGGAAGGCTTCAAGGATAGTATTTAAGCCCAACTTTAAAACTCCAATAAGATTTCAACATGCAGGGAGCAGGGAGGAAATGGGCATTGTAAGCATGTAAGTTGCTAGATCTGGTATAATCTTGGACTGTGGCTCCACAGTATATGACTTGTTTCTTTCTAGCTACCTACAGTAGTTTCTCCTTGACCTCAGACCTCAATAATTTGGCTATAATATTTCTAAGAGTTTTTATTTTGGGATCTCTTTCAGGAGATGATCAATGGGTTCTTTCCATTTCTGTTTTGCCCTCTGGATTTAAGATATTAGGGCAATTTTCCATGATAATTTCTTGAATAATGATGTGTAGGCTTTTTTATTCTTTTTTGTTTTTTTTTAATTTAATAGTATTTAATTGTCCTCAGTTACATGTGAATAAAATTTTTACAATTCATTTTTTAAAGATTTTTAGTTCCAAATGTTTCTCCCCCTAACCTTCCCTTCCCCTCTTCTGAGAATGGTAGGCAGTTTGATACAGTTTATATATGTGTTATCATATAAAAATATTTCCACATTAGCCACAGCTGTGAAAGAAGAAACAGATCAAAAGAAAAAAACACCATGAGAAAGAATAAAGTGAATGAAAAAATAAGCTTCAACCTGCATTCAGAGAGCATCAGTTTTCTGGATATGGATAGCATTTTCCTTCATAAGTTCTTTGTACTTGTCTTGGATCACTGTGGCACTAAGAAGAGCTGAGTCATTCATAGTTGATCATCACACAATGTTGCTGATGCTGTCTAAATTGTTTGCATGGTTCTGCTCATTTCATCTTGTATCACTTTGTACAAGTGTTTCCAGGATTTTCTGAAATCTGCCTGTTCATCATTTCTTATTGCACAATAGTATTCCATTACATTCACATACCACAGCTTGTTCACTCATTCCCCAACATGAGAAGGGTAGCTATAAATATTTTTACACATGTCCTTTCCCCTTTTTTGCGATCTCTTCAGCATACAAGCCTAGCTGTGTTGTTGCTGGATCAAAGGATATACACAGCTGGGTTGCCCTTTAGCCTTAGTTCTAAATTGTTCTCTAGAATGGTTGGATCAGTTCACAACTCCACCAACAATTCATTAGTGTCCCAATCTTCCCACATCTTCTTCAACATACTTTTTTGTCATATTAGCCAATCTGATAGGTATGAGATAGTATCTCAGACTTCTTTTAATTTGCATTTCTCTAATAAGAAATTATTTAGAGCACTTCTTTATATGCTTATAGCTAACTTTTATTTCTTCATTGGAAAACCTGCTGTTCATATCCTTTAATCATTTACTGGAAGGCTTAAAAAAAACATGGCTTTCATCTAGTCTGATAATTTTTAATTTATCTCTCTTCAATCAATTTTCTAGGTCAGTTGTTTTTGCAATGAGATATTTCACATTTTCTTCTTCTTTTCATTCTTCCGATTTTGTGCTAGTGTTTTTAAAAGTCTTATCAAGTCATTAGCTTCCACTTGCCCCCATTTTAATTTTTAAGGTATTATTTTCTTCAGTGAGCTTTTGTGCCTCTTTTTCCATTTGACTATTTCTACCATTTAAGGAATTATTTTCTTCAGTGAACTTCTGTGCCTCTTTTTCCATTTGACCAATTCAGCTTTGTAAGGAATTCTTTTTTTCAGTGAATTTTTGTGCCTCTTTTACCAAGCCATTAATTCTGTTTTCACAATTTTCTTGTATCACTCTCACTTTTTTTCCTAATTTTTCCCCCTCCATCATTTATCTGTTTCTGTAATCCTTCCAGAAATTTTTGTTGGCCTTGTGTCCAATTAGCATTTGTTTTTTTCTTTCTTGTCATTGTTCCATCATTTCAGTCATGTTCAATTCTTTGTAATCCCATTTGGGGTTTTCTTGGCAAAGATACTGGAGCAACTTGCCATTTCCTTCTCCAGCTCATTTTATTGATAAGAAACTGAAGCAAACAAGGTTAGGTGATTGCCCAGGGTCACACAGCTAGTAGGTGTCTGAGGTCATATTTGAACTCAGGAAGATGAATTGACTTGAGGCCCAGTACTCTATCCATTCCACCACCTGACTGTCCTTGCTTTTCTTTGAAGCTTTGCTTGTAGATTGTGTCTTGGTCTTCCCTGCCACCAGAGTAGTTTTCTGTATTCAGGTTCTTTGGCTGCTGTTGTGGTTTGCTCATTTTTCCAGCTTTCCTGACTAAATTTTATCTTAAAGTTGATCAGAGCTGAACTGGGATGGGGAGGCATGATACTGAGGGATTTTGCGCTGCTGTTTTCAGAGTTGGTTCGGGGGATCTGTAAGTTTTAGGTGCTTCAAAGGTAGTGTGTTCTAAGGAAAGGTGTGGTCACTGTCTTTACCCAGGAAGGGTCTCCTCTTCCTCTGTAGCCACAAGTAGTGCTGTTCCTCTCTGGCAGGAAAGTCTCTGGGTTAAGAGTTCCTGAAGCTGCTGCTGTCACAGCCACCTCCAACTCCCTTCTCCCTGCAGATATTGTTGCCACACTTACTCTGAGTCCATTCTTATCCTGTTGTCACAGACATCTCCTTCCAACCTCCTAAGTTGTTCCGGGCTGGAAAAAATGCCCCAACCCAAACTTTTGTTGGCTATGTAACTCTAGAATTCAACTTAATATGCTATTTTAAAGTTATTTAGAGGGGAATAATAGACCAGTTTGGCTGGGTTGCTACCTCTACTCTGCCACATTGGCTCCCCTATTCCCCCACCTAATGCTCTGAACTTATTCAATTGTCACTAGAGAGATATAGAAAGGTTTCAGCTGGGAAGTGACATGGCCAGATCTGTACATTAGGAAGAAAAGACCAGCACTATTTCATATGTTGAATTGGACTGGAGAAAGCATAAGAGTGGGGAAATGTATAGCAATTTAAATAGTCAAGGCAGTGGTAATGGGGGTTTGTATCAAAAATCCAAAAATAATCACTTCATTAACTCAGAATATATTATATATTAAATTTAAAAGCAGAAGTGACCAATTAGTGGAAGAGATAAGATTGAATCAGTCTCTAGAACTGCTAGAGATTTCATCAAGCTATCTGTGACCTAGACATAAAAACAATAGTAAAAATATTTCACATTTTGACTTAGTTCCTACTATATGCCAGGCACTGTGCTAAGTGCTTTACAAATGTTATCTCATTTTACTCTCATAATAACCTTGGAAGGTGGTGCTATTCTTATCATCATTTTTACAGATAAGAAAATACAGCTAGTTAAGTGTCTGAGGTCAGATTTGAACTCCTGATTCCAGACCTGGAATCTACCCACAGTGCCACCTTGCTGCCGCTTAACAAACATAATAGACATATCCCACTTAAGATCATTTTGATCAATAGGTCTTCATTTTCAATTCATTATGTTCAAACTCCACTATAGAGTCATGACGTCCCAATGCAATGTCACTTAGACAGTTGTCCATTTATGATATGTGCAGAATCATAGAATTTCATAATAGGAAGTGACTTGAAAATACATCTAGTCCAGTTCTATCTGAACATAAACCTTTTCTATATCATTCCTGATCTCTGTTTGAAGATTTTCAGTGAGATGGGGCAGTTCATTGTATTCTTAGATTTCAATAATTATTATAGAAATGTTTCCTGACATCGAGCTGAAATCATCTTCTCTGTAACTTTCTCCAATTAATTCTAGTTGTTGGAACGAACTGTTCCTAATGACCACATTTCAATCAATATTATTTGGCATGGAACCAATTATAGCCCACATAAGCTTTAGGAAATCCTTGCCCTATTTTCTATTCCCAACAAAGGATAGGGTCCTTAGAGTTTGACTACATCTCTACTTCAGAGTTCTAGGGGTACCCCTGAGGGGTTAATGCTGATTCTCTAAAGCCTCTGATTTCAGTCAACACCAGCATGCTAGATAGTACAATGGATATAGCATTGGGTCTAGAGTCAGGAAGATGAGTTCAAATTCAGATTCAGACACTTGACTATGTGATCTTGGGAAAGTCACTTAATGTCTATTTGCCTCGGTTTCCTCATCTGTAAAATGGAGATAATAATAACTCATACCTGTGAGATAATATTTGTAAAGTTCTACTACAGTGTCTCATATAATAGATATTATAAAAATACTCATTCTCTTTCCTCCCCCTGCCCAAGATTATAGTTTGAATCAATATAGTCGGCTATCCTTAAATAGCTTTTGAGAAAGGGGCATTTAATAAAATTTTACAGTAAGCATAGTTGGTATAAACCACCCCAAAAAAGTCTGTAACACCATCTCCCACAAGCAAATATAGAATCTATAAGAAAGTGGGCTCGAGGTTAGGCAGTGCATTGGCAAAGGGATAGCCCACAGCTGCTCATTGCTAGAAAGCCTTTCCTAGTTTATGACATGCTCAGAGGTTCCCCTTAAGCACTGTGAATATGTGTACATCTCTTCTTGGTTCCTTATGCAGACACTGCTACCAGATGATCTGGGGACACCAACTGGAAGATGGGAGTGATTACTGTCCTGAAGGTATGGTGTCAGAATACCAATGGAAGATCCAACATTTTCCAGAACTTTCAAAACTGGCAGGTCCACCTCTGCTCAAAAGTGGGAGGAAGAGAAAAGGAAAGCTGACCAAGGCTAAAGGTAATACCCCCCTTCTCCCACCCCAAGAGGTTCTTTTTCAGGAGGGCTCAGATAAAATTCTAAACTTGCTTCATCATCTGAAATGAATCCCTTTTTGATTTGTTTGATAACTCTTGGTGAACTTCCTCCACCTATCCCTACACCCTGCCAAGTTTATAACCAAGTTTCTGAGCTACTGGGAGAACAGACTGTCTCGATAATTTCACTTTATCCAATGGCCTTTCAAACCTAGTCTAAGGCTTTTTGATTGATTATCATGCTCTCACGTAATCAATGCATCAGAACTAAAACCAGAGTCAATTAATACTATGTGATTAATGCCTGAAGGTGGTTTTTCCCTACAAATTGCATTTAGACAAACAGGGACATAAGTCTACAACTTTATGAACTACAATAAGAATATTTCACGAATAACTCGTCCACACGATGGCTAAATCAAAAGTGATGCTTTGATTCAACGCTTAAATTAAGCTCAACAAGCATTTATAAAGCACAGACTAGGTACTTTATAATATACTGCTACTATGTGCTGCAAAGACAAAAAAAGTCTCTGATCTTGTGGAGCTTATATTCTACTGATTCCTGAAAAGACTTCTTTGTGCTGTTGAGCGCCCAATACAGAGAGACGGCTATTTTGGGGAGGGAGACAGTTCAAAGTCTGAACAAAAGGCATCATTATCATAAAAAATTACATCTGGATGTTTTAAGATTAGTAACTAACACTGATCAACAATCAAGAAGCATTTAAGTGTCTACTGAATTCTAGGCAATGTGCTAAGCTCTGGGGATTCAAAGAAAGAGACAAAAAAAAAAATCCCTTCTCTCAGAGAAGTTACATATAATAGATGAGATCATTTAGTCTAATCTTTTCATTTCACAAATGAAGAAACCAAGGCTTCTACAGATGAACTATCTTTTTTGACATCATACCACTAATTAGTGAAAATGTTAGGAGTACAAGCCTGACATTCTAAATCTTAGTCCATTACCTTTATAATATATTGTAAATTATAACAAGACCCTTAAGAAGTTTGTTGTTTTTGTTTTAAAAAGCACTAAAAAGTTAATTCTATTTCAAAGAATATTTTTCATTAATAACAGCATAATGGCAACATGTAATAATGGATCAAAAGTCAACCTCAGAGACAAGAAAATCTGAATTCAAGTGCTACCCCTGACACACATTAACTGTGTCATTCTGAATAAATCATTTAACTTATCAGTGACCCAAGCAATTATCTAAAACCATAACCTGCAGAATGTGTTCTAATCTTTAGCAGTAAGCATGGTATCCTCACTAGGACTCCCTATACCACTGATTTTATTCCCTCAAAATGGTTGAGAAAATGACTTATATAACAGACTTTTTCATAAGCTTCAAATCAATTATGTCTCATTACTTTCTAATCACTGTGCATTTCCAACATATGAACTATCGATATGAACTATCTCCCTTTCTCTCAAAAGTCTAGTCAATGTCAAACCATCCCCACAACAAGGAGGCCAAATAAGCCCAGGAACTACCTAAGTCAATTGAATCAATTGAAAGATATGGAGAAGAATAGTGGAAAATGTAAATTATATCATCTCATAAGACACCAGAATGTTAGAGGGAAAAACAAATCGGCAGAAGGCTTGGCATGAGACTCAGCTATTACAAAATTACAGATGAAATGAGACCAGCAAATGAGAAGTGAAACAAATCTGCCAGCATTTCTATACCAAGCTGTTTCCATCATTGAAAATAGTATAAACCACTATATATGGATTCTAATAATTCTTTCTCCAATGTATATGTATATTTCTGCAGTGTCCATTCAAGATATGTGTGTATTACACATATACATACATACATGCAAACATACATATACACATACATACATATATATATATATATATATATATATATATATATATATATATATAAGAGAGAGAGAGAGAGAACAGATGAAATATTATCTGGGCCCAGAAATAAATAATTAGAAAAAAGTGAGCCGGATTGTCTTTGAGAATTTTCACGATACTTTCAACAATCCCAAGAAGGCCCAAACCCTCTCTATATCTTTGTATTTTTCTATCCATATGTCTATCTCTACACACACACACACACACACACACACACACACAATCTTTTGACTGCCAATATTTTTTTGATGGTACTATATGGTTATAAATCAAGAAATATTATAATCTCTGAAAGATAAAAATAAGAGGTGACCCTACAGACAGTGGGTAATGGAGGCATATGGTAGGAATAAGAAACCTGAAATCAATTACAAGCAATGAATTATGCAAAAGAAGTAGTGTAAAAGACATCAGTCATGATAGGAAAAGGAGGTGACACAGTCATGTAGTAAGAGCAAGAGATGATAGATAAATGAATAGATGAATGTCTTCAATGAATCACAGGTACACAAAGAGTGTTAAAATTTATTGGGAAAGGACATTGGGTACCTACAGAGGGTAGAAGCCACTGCAGAGGACAGGGAAAGTACCTTGAAAGAGTGGGGATGCCAATGACATACTTCATAGACTTTGGAATTTTGCTGAGGGCTGGCTCTGCTCGTGGGAGTAAGTAGCATATGGTCTGTCTAACCAAAAGAATTTATTTTCCTAAATCTTCAAACTAAAGTGAGAAAACAAAGCCATTTTATTTCTGTTTGAAAAGTCTGCCAAGGTTGAGTTTTTAAGGACTTTCTAAACCTTTTATTGGTAAATCAGCTTAACTGCTTTCTAGGGCCTGAAATTTGCATGCTGGATTTCCAGGCTGTGAACATCACTGAAGAACACGTTTAGTAATAAAAATTAATGTGTCTTTTTATTTTTGGTCAATGTAGGGGGAAATAAAGCTCTCTACAGATACACAAATGTGGAGCTGCCCATGATACATTAGCTAAGTAATGGAACTAGTCAATGATTAATGTGCAGATCCTAGTTGGCACAGTGGAATAGGGTTATCACTTCCAATTCAGTTTTGTTTTTGTAAATCTGGTACGCATGAAAACAAGCTTGGGAGCCCACATGGTGTGAGCCAGGCTGAGTGCAAAAAATAAAAAAATTCTCTGCAAGTATGTCCTCACACAGCTTTGCTTGTGCACCTCGGTTCTGGCCTGTTATTCTCCTTTTGGGTTGCTCTCTTGTAGGCTCTGCCAATGTTTCTGAATAGTATGGTGGTTTCGTCTTGTGGATAAATGTCCAGTGTTTACTTGGATGAAGGTGCCCAATTCATATTTCTCTGATTCTTGTTCAGTTTATAACCTAATCCTCCAGAGGTGGAAGGTGTATTAACTCACTGACCCCCACCACCTTGTCTCCCCAGCACCTTTTCAAGTTGTGGTTGGAAAACCAAGAGAACTCCCAAGTCTGGACACAGGCATTTATTATGACCAAATACATTGCAAAAGGTAGAGTCACCCAAATTCAAATAAATTGAAAGAATAAGGTGTTAGCAACTTTGAGGAGAGGGTAGAAAAGGCAAACCAGAGTCTTAAGGAAGGAAAAAATGCAAACACCTTAGGGGATGTTGAGTCTAAGATCAGAGACAAGCTGGGAGACAGGACATTTGGTTGTTTCTTCTCTTTTCTGTGCCATGCTGGAGTCTGTGTAGTATAATGGAGAAAGCCATGGTGGAGGGAATATCCACACTGGTGAGATCATAAATCAATCAAAATATCAACGAATAAAAATAATATTCTACCTGTATATTATGACTGCATCATCTTGATCAAAAACATTTGGTATCTGTATAAAAACAAGAGCCCCTCTATTTCATGACAATTCTATTTCAGTTAAGTAGTCTACTTTTTGGAGCATACTAGGAAATCAAAAAAACCTGAAACCAAAGAATACCCAATACAATTTATATATATGTGTGTGTGTGTGTGTGTGTGTGTGTGTGTATAATATATGTATGTATATGTGCATGTTCGTCTTTTGTTGCCGAAGAAGACCATGCCATCAGAGAAATGATGACATGACTTGCATTTCACTTTGTTTGGAGCGAGAGAGTGCTGTACAGGCCACCAGCCTCACTTCTCCTCCAGAGCCATCTGAATCCAGTGACCAGATATTCATCAAGATGACTGGAGATGACCTAGGATGAGGCAAGTAGGGTTAAGTGACTTACCCAAGGTCACACAGGTAGTGAATATCAAGCATCTGAGGTGAGATTTGAACTCAGGTCCTCCTGACTCCTGCACTGGTGCTCTATCCACTGCATCACCTAGCTGCCCCTATATTTATATGTATATATACATACATATGTATATATACAAACACATACACACATATATACATACATGTGTATGTATGTATATCATTTGATCTTGGCTCCCATCTAAACGTATTTAATTACTGAAATACTGAATCACTTATACATTGATATCACAGGATGGTAAGAAAACTCAAGTGTACCTACATTTTTACTAATTCAGATCCCACTGGATTTGGGATCAAAGGATCTGGATTTTAATTCCAGTCTTGCCATTTCCTACCTCTTTGCCAATGAGCAAATCGCATGATATTTCTGGGTCTCTGCTTTCTTATGAGGAAGATTGGATCAGATCAGGAAGTCCATGTTGTTTTTGCTGTTTTCGTTTTTGTTTTGTTTTGTTTTGTTGGTCAGGAACTCCTTTGGAAAGGCTGAAGGTATGGACCATAGGTGAAACTTATCAGCCTTTCTCAGAATAATATTTTTAATGCATAAGATTACAAAGGACTCCAATTATATTGAAATAAAGATATGTTTTCTTGTCCAAGTTCACACACCTCCTGAAATGTAACCTCAGACCCCTTGGGATCCATGGATCCCAGGGTAAGAACTTCCAAATCCAGATGATTTCTCATCTGATTTCTAACCTTGAACTGGGTAGCCTGGACTGTGGAGCCCATTCCTTGGAATAGAAGCAGATATTTCCTGCCGACTTTAAGTTCATCATATGGAAACTTGAGAACAGCCTACATCTAGTCATATGTGACTGAGGGGCTTATGATGAGCTTACAGAGGTATTGACACAGGAGCTGAGAGAAATTAGAAAATTGAATAATAATGATACTGATAATATTTATAGCACAGATGTGTACATATGTTATCGCATGTGATCCTCACGACAACACTGCGAAGTAAATGCTATTATTATCTCCGTTTTACAGGTGGGGAAATTGAGAGAGATAGAGATTAAATTACTTGCCCAGATTTACACAGCTAGTATCTGAGGCAGGATTTGAACTCACATCTTTCTAACTGCAGGTTCAATGTTTCTTCCCCTGTGCCACCTAGTTACCTCCCAACAACCCCTGCCTTTCACTATTCTTTCTTTATTGGCAGTGAGTGAGTCAGGACTAGTTCGAGTCATCTTCTAAGAATTAGATGAGAATGACCGGCTACCCCCATTTCACCACCGGGTCATCAAACCATGAAGACATGTCTATACTTCACTCCTGATGAAGACACTATCCCTCACCTTCAGTCACTACTATTCTGCACTACACAGCAACTCCCACCTCACAGGCCTCCCATGATCATCAGACTTTTCAGAAGCTGAAAACCAAACCAAACAAAGGAAAGAAAATGACGGAGGAGCCGGCTACCCCTCCTACATATTTACGGAGTTCTGCCTCAACAGCTAATTAGGGAATTCTTCATTTCCCACTGCAAGCCCTTGAGTCATTAGCTCTTCTGGCATAGCAACTATTGGGCTCCTGTTCATCATGAGGTCTTTCCATCACATATGCCAGAGGTAGCCTTCCCACAAGTTTTCACCTGGCAGACCAGAACCAGACAGGAGATATTTGTGACTATTGCAAGGATCAGCACCATTGCTGCCATCCACTGATGCTACTATCTGCCATTCAACAAACATTAGGCATTTGCTTCGTGGCAGAAACTATGCAAAGTCATGGGAACACAAAGAAAGGCAAAAACATGATCCCTTGCCCCAGGAACCTCTGATGGAGGAAACAATATGTAAATAGCTATGTACATGTAAGATATATGCAGAATAGACAAAAAAAATGGATGTAATAGCAACTGGTGAGACTCAGAAAGCCCGCCTACAAAAGGTGAGCTTTATTTGAGTTCTCTTAAGGAATGTCATAGAGACTAAGAGGCAGGGCGAGGAGAAAGGGACACTTCTCAGCCCCATACTGATATCTGTTCCATAGAAGCCGATGGTAAAAAGATTAAAGTTTTATATCCCCTTCTTTTGGAAGCACTCCAAAGAATTAGCTGAAGTCAGGATCAACAATTGACTTAAATTACTGAGCTTGTTTTAGTATTTATAGTTTCCAAAGGGCTTTATAAACATTATTTCATTTTATCCTTTCAACCATGAGAGGTAAATGCTCCTATTATCCTTATTTAACAAACTGGGAAACTAAGGCAGACAGTGGTTAAGTGACATGCCTAAAGCTGCATAGTTAGTAAGTATGTAAGGCATGATTTGAACACGGTATTTTTTTTCTATCTAGATATAGTGCTCTCTTCACTATGCTACCTAGTAACTTTGAAAAAGAAATATTAATTTTTTTCTCTAATTAAAGATAGTCATCTCATCCCATTCCCTTCCATCATTTTACTCTAGGCAGCTTCATAGGCTGTTCTGTTCATTTTTAAAATATGTGGAACTGCTTTGCTCAAACCCGAAACATGCTTTTCCATATGCTTCTCTTTTTCCTTTTATATTTCCTTTAAATACAAGTGTTAAATCTGTGCCATATTTTTATTACTTTTGCACTGATGTTGTTGACATTTTTCAGAGCTATTTGATGTCTGAGAAATTTGTGAACCTTTTACCCACCCTTTTGAAACCTTTTTATTTTGCTATTTTAAATGGAGATGAAAAAAAATCATCCTTTTCTCCACTGGGGGCAACTATCTTATGCCCTCAACAGACTTTAATTAGGATTATAAACACCAGGTTTCTTATCACTTCACAGACTTTTATTGATAACCAACTCTATGCAGGGAAATGTGGCTCCACAGTTTATTAGTGGAGGAAATTCAAGGGCATTTGATGACAAAACTTTCTCTCAGCCTCATCTGTCCCTTGCTCCCCTACCCAGCTAGCTCAGTCCTCCAGTCAATCTCTCCCAGACATCTGATGCCAGTAGAGAGAGGGGAATAAGATGAATTATGGCTAAATTTGCTCAGATGATTTGTGATCTCCAGCATTTGCACATGTGCTATCATGAGGGACCTATCAGGCTTTGCTGGGCTTTTTTTTTCTTTTTTTCTTCACATCTGTTGGCTCAATCGGAAATCCAAATGCAAAAGCTAACACTTGGGAACAGTATGTGGATTTGTGATGCTCCTCTGGGATCTAAAGATTTTGAAAGCAAAGTCAGTTACACTGATTCATATAGGAAGTGTTTGTGTATAGACTTACATGAACTAATGTTGTTAGTGATTAAAAAGCTGCGGGGGAGGGAGGAAAGATAGCTTTATATCGATACATGCTCACACACACATACATACACAAACGTACATGTCTGTATACATACACATATATGTGTGTACACACATGATATATGTGTGTGTTCACATATATGTATGTGTGTATGTTTGTATCAAGGGAAGGGAGGAAGGAAACCATCTTGTTCAACACTAGCTGTTATCAAAATAGTTTTATGACCCTTAGAGAAAAACTGACATTTATCTTAGGAAGGGTAGCTTATAAGCATAGCGGCCAGTGAGAGACATCTCGGATAGTTGGCAGAGGGAACCCTACCTTCCTACCACCTACTCCACACCGATTTCTTTTTTTTCTTTCTATCCTCTTATTTTCTTTTAATCTTTTTTCTTTCATCTTTATGTTTATCTTCTATTACTCTTTCTTTAAAAAAAATTCCTCTCTTGGTATTATAATTCTCTTTTCCCTGTATCTGTTAAAGGGAGCCATGCTTTGTGAGTTAGAGCAAGCCATCCCTTTGTAAGGTAAGATTTAAGGCAGTGGTGGATAGTGGAAAGGGACTAGATTTGGTGTTGGAAGATCATCTGTGTTATCTTGGGCAACTCAGTTCTCTTTGATTTTTTTCTCTATTGTTTATCTTTTAATAAAGGAAGTCATTGTGTGGAAGGTATAGGGCAAGACCAATGCAGGGAGAGAGTAAATCCCTCTGATGAAGTATTAGGTTCTGGAGATTCATATTATCCAGAAACCTAGGTGTTTTACCCAAATAACACTGTGATGGAGAGGGAGCTAACAGCCCAGCTTTCACAAAACAAACCCTTCAGCTGCTACCTTAAATATTTCAGCATAAATTGGCTATAAGTCCTGCCAAATAATGTCCCATACCCCACCTGGCTTATGGGGATCAATATGCCAGGTGTGGAGAAGGGGCTGGAATAAGTTGCGAGGGTTCCAAGTAACCTAAAGCCAGTGATCTAAGTATACCATGGAGCTTCACCAAGCTAAGACAGAGAAGTAACTAGCCTACATCATGAATGAACCCTGAATATCTCTTCTTATGCTGGCTGCTGGGCTAGTAGAGGCAACTGCTAAACTATGCTTTGAGCTCACAAAGACAAAAAGGAAACCACTTATATTCTACTGAGGGATAATATGCACACAGATAAGGAGATTTGAGGAAGGAAGGTATACACATACACACATATATAGTCATATGTGTATATATACATGTGTGTATACATATACATACATGCACATACACATGCACACAGTCATTTTGAGAGCACTAGTAAATGGAAGAACCAGGAGAAACTTGGGGAACTTGGAGAAAATGGCACTTAAACTGAGACTTAAAGGGTAATAGGAATGCAAAGAGGCAGAGGAGACAAGGAAAAATATTTGAGGCAACCAGGGACAACCTATGCAGAGGCATGGAGTTGTAAGATGGAATATGGACAGGGAAGAGCAAGTAGTCCATTTTGACTGGAATGCAGCATGTGGGTGGGGGAGTAATGTAAATTCAGTCTGGAGAGGCAGATTAGAGCCAAATTATGAATGGTTTTAAAAACCAAACAGAGGAGTCTTGAGGCTATAGGGAGATGATGAAGCTTGTAGAGCAGGGGAGTGGTCTGGTCAGATCCATGCTTTAAGCAAATCATTTTGATGTCTGTATGGAAATCAGATTAAACTCTGAGACTCCATTTCCTTATCTGTAAAATGAGAATATTGGACTATGTGATTTCTAATATCTCTTCCAGCTCTAAGCCCTGTGATTTTATGAAGATTTCTCAGAAGCCCTCCCTCTCCAAATAGTTTCCTCATTGGTCAGAAACTAACATCTGAAAGTCCCACCATTAGTGATTCTTTCTTTTGGGTTAAACTATCTTTTAGTCTTGATTTAAGGTGCAAATACTGTTGCAAGGGGTTGCAAATTAAATTTTTAGCCTAGGCCTTTCCTCTGGATTATTTTATCCTCTTTTCTCTCTCTTCCAAATTTGAACATCTGGAGCAGTATGAGAATACAGGCACTAAAAGATAGAAGAAAAAGAAGGTAGAAAGAGATGGCTCAAGAAAACTTGACACAGTTCACAACTCTGGTCAGAACTGGTTTACCTGGTGGTAATATCCAAAGATCATAAGATTAAAGATTAAAAGGAAATATTACAGATGAGGAAAGATTCAGAGAGGGTAAAGGAATCTGGCCAAGCTCTCATGAACCCAGATTCTTTGATTCCAAATCCTGTGCCCTAATATCTCACCACAGAGGAGATGATAGATAAATGATAGTCAGACAGACAGACAGACAGATAGATAGATAGATAGATAGATAGATAGATAGATAGATAGATAGATAAAAAGATGGATAGTTGGAAAGATAGTGGGATGAACAGATGGAAAGAGAGAGAGAAAGAGGTATAGTCATATAGGATAGTGCTGCTTAAACTGTGGGTCCCAACCTAATATGGGGTCATGTAACTGAATATGGGGGTTTTGAAAAATTTGGCAACAGTAAAAGGTTTCTGAATGCACAACCAAAAATTAATTCAAAATCAAATGCGTAATAAATCTGAGGTGTTTCTGGCAGCATTCACCCATGCTGCATCATGCAACTTCACAGCCTTGGTTCCGAACTCAGTATGCACATTGTACTATGCATTCCATCACACCATGCAACACGAACACTGACAGAAACACTACAGCTAAGATTCGAGACTATTGTTATATTGTGAATTGTGGTGTTGTTGCTGTAAACACAAAATCACTACATGAATTTTGGCTTGGAATTAGGACAGAATTTCCAACAATTTCTGAAATGGGCCTAAACACACTTCTGCCATTTTGTACCACATATTTTTGCAAAGCACCATTCTCAGCCTTGATGACTATAAAAATCAAAACATTGATCGACTCTGAAAAATGCTGAAGATGTTCTATATCCTGCAAATTTGCTTTCATCTTTAATAAATAGTAAAATTATATGTATACCAAAGCTTTTTGTTTTAAAACAGATTTATTTATTATGCTACAATAATTTTTCTAATTAAATTTATTTATTTTCTTTTCAACATTCACTTCCACAATCTGAATTTCAAATTTTCTCCCCAAATTCCCCCTCCCCCTGTCCCAGGACAGTATGTATTCAAATTACCCTTTCCTCCAATCTGTCCTCGCTTAAATAACCTCCCCTATCCCCTTCCCTTCTATTTTCCTGTAGGGCAAGATAGATTTCTATATTCCATTGACTATATATTTTATTTCCTAGTTGCATGTAAAAACAATTTTTTGCATTTACTTTTAAAACTTTGAGTTCCACATTCTCTCCTCCAACTCTCAACACATCTTCTTTGAGAAGGCAAACAATTCAATACAGGTTATACATGTGTAGTCATGCAAAACACTTCTATAACAGTAATGTTGTAAAAGACTAACTATATCCCCCTCGATGCTGTCCCACCCTCCATTTATTCTGTTCTCTCCTTCTACCTGTCCCTCTACAGAAGTGTATGCTTCTGTTTACCATTTCCCTCAATCTGCCTCTATTATCTATTATCCCATCTCTCTTATCCCCTTCCCCTTTTTCCTGTAGGGTAGGATAAACTTCCATACCCAACTGAGTGTGTATGTTATTCCTCTTGAAGCCAAATCCAATGAAAGTAAGGCTCACTTATTCCCACTCACTTTCTCCCTCTTCTTCTCCATTGTAAAAGCTCTTTCTTGCTTTTTTTATGTGAGATGATTTACTACATTCTACTTCTCCCTTTCTTTTTCTCAACACTTAATTTTCTTTTTTAGATATCACTCCTTCATATTCAGCTCACCCTGTACTTTCTCCTCTCTCTCTCTCTCTCAATATATATATATGTGTGTGTACATGCATACATATACATATATACGTGCATAAATATACACACACATGCAAACACATATACATACACATATGTATATTTATATGTGTGTGTATCATCTTTCCATGTAGGAATGTGAACAGTTCAACTTTAATAAATCCCTTATAGCATCTCTTTCCCGTTTACCTGTTCATGCTTCTCTTGATTCTTATATTTGAAAGTCAAATTTTCTATTCAACTCTGGTCTTTTCCA
Source organism: Bettongia penicillata ogilbyi (assembly GCA_023548195.1). Classification (NCBI taxonomy): domain Eukaryota; kingdom Metazoa; phylum Chordata; class Mammalia; order Diprotodontia; family Potoroidae; genus Bettongia; species Bettongia penicillata. The sequence continues at coordinate 6,579,316 of JAJHZJ010000580.1, forward strand.
CAGGTATGCTTGGAAGTCCTCTATTTCATGGAATGACCATTTTTTCCCTTGAAGTGTTATACTCAGTTTTGCTGGGTAGATGATTCTTGGTTTTAATCCTACCTCCTTTGACCTTTGGAATATCACATTTCAAGCACTCTCATCCCTTAGTGTAGGAATATCACATTCCAAGCACTCTCATCCCTTACTGTAGAAGTTGCTAAATCTTGTATTATCCTGATTGAGTTCCACAATACTTGAATTGTTTCTTTCTGGCAACTTATAATATTTTCTTCTTGATCTGAGTGTTCTAGAATTTGGTTGCAATATTCCTAGGAGTTTTCCTTTTGGAATTGCTTTCAGGAAGTGATTAGAGAATTCTTTCCATTTCTATTTTACCCTCTTGTTCTAAAGTGTCAGGGCAGCTTTCTTTGATAATTTCTTGAAAGATGATGTCCAGGCTCTTTTTTTTTATCATAGCTTTCAGGTAGTCCAATAATTTTTTAAATTCTCTCTACTGGATCCATTTTCCAGGTCAGTTGTTTCTCCAGTGTGATATTTCACATTGTCTTCTATTTTTTCATTCTTTTGATTTTGTTTTATAATTTCTTGATTTCTCATAAGGTCATTAGCTTCCATTTGCCCCATTCTAATTTTGAAGGAATTATTTTTTTCAGTGAGCTTTTGGGTCTCTTTTTCCATTTGACCCATTCTGCTTTTTAAGGCATTTTTCTCCTCATTGATTTTTTGGATCTCTTTTGTCATTTGGGTTGGTCTGATTTTAAAAGTGTTATTTTCTTCAGCATTTTTGGAGATCTCCTTTAGCAAGCTGTTAACTTGTTTTTTGCATCAGTCTCACTTCTCTTCCCAATTTTTGCTCCACTTCTTTTACTTGATTTTCAAAATCCATTTTGAGCTCTTCCATAGCCTGAGACAAATTCATATTTTTCTTGGAAGCTTGGGATGCAGGAGCTCTGACTTCATTGTCTTCTGGTTTTGTGTTTTGATCATCCTTGTCACCAATGGCATAAGATAATACCTCTTCACCATGGAAGTAACAATCTATAGTCTATTTTATTCCCCATTTGCTTATTTTCCCAGCTAATTACTTGACTTTTGAATGAAGGATGCCAGAAGCAGCCACCACTGTGGCTGTGGCTGTCTCTGCCCTGGGGCTGGGTTTCAGATTGGGGCTGGGGGCAAGACCATGGCCTCCTCTCAGACAGGTGAGACACCCTTCCCATTGACCTTTCTTTGTGAGTTAAGAAGTCTGCAAACCACCATAACTGCCCATGATTCAGTCCCTTAAGGTGTGCTCCAGCTCCATCTACGCCAGCATGGCCCACATACCCTATACAGGACTATGCTATGCTCCCAGCCTGGTGCTATAGACCCTTCCTGTCAACTTTCCAGATTGACTTATACTAGAAATTTGCTTCAGTCTGTCATTTTATGGTTTCTGTTGTTCTAGAATTTGTTCAGAGTCATTTTTACAGGTTTTTTGAGGGGTGTGGGAGGAGACTCAAGCAGATCCTTCTGCTTCACCATCTTGGCTCCAACCCCTCCAAAAATTGTTTTAAAATAAATTTCTTTCTGATTTATTATCAGTAAATATTTTATTTGTATACTGATTTTATATACCTATATACCCAGGATCATGTAAAAATTTCTTGGACAAAAAAGGTCATGAGTAGGAAATTATAATAATAATTTAATAAGCCCTCCAATATAGAATTTTGGATGGAACACAAGTAATGATATACTCAGGATCTGAACACAGGTCTTCTTGAATCTAAATCAGGTACTTTTCTTTTTTGTAATACATGACTTATCATTAAGCTTTTACTTCTTTTGGACACATAAAAGCTTTGTTTATCCCTTAACCTGAGAAGTACCTTCACACTGGTAAGTAGGAAGACACTGAGTTGGGCTTGGTGAATTCTCTACTTCTTGTAAGGTAAGACAGAGGAAAGACCAGGAGTTTCTGGAAAAATTGATGCTTACACCAGTTTGGATGGCACTAATAAGCAATCTCAGACTGAAATTCGGGATTCTGGACAGTGTTCCAGGTTATGTTAGGGTTCTGCTAAGGGAACTTAAAATGTTTCATCTCATCCCAGGCTGTTTCTTACCTGTAAAATGAAAGCTTACTTACTCTGGAAAGTGATTAGATAATGTCTACAAAAGTGTTTTGAGCTCCTCCTGGGTCATACTATATTAACACCAAAGTTCTATGATAATTGGGGCCCACATGGCCACACTAGCATCCATAAAATTTCATGACTGCTCAAGGAGCAGGTTGGGAGTCATTCCCACACGGGAGGATTTTCCCGGGAACTGAAAAAAAAAGCCATAAGGCTTAAGTACAATCCATTTTTGTTTTGTTTTGTTTTAAACTATCAGAATGAACTCAGTGGCTTCCAGAAACCAGAGTGCAGCAGGCTTCAATGTATTTCAAGCAGTTTTTTTATGAAGGAGTGGAAAAGACCTGCATTCATCTGTCCTCGGAGAGTTATAAAATGACCTTTATTAAAAGTCATGCGTCTAGGCCATCTCCAATCCTCTCACACATCAGTGTGGATCATAACATCTACCTCAAGGTGACCTCAAATGTCAGCTCATTAATATCACCCATCCTGTAATTTTAAATTATAAACACCAACATCGTATTAAAAAACAATTGATGGATTGCCCTTTTATTTATAAGGTAATACTTTCAAATAAACCTCTAAGTGACAAAAACATGTTGGCAAGAACTGCAGTGCACAATCTATACCTCTACCGGGAGCCTGCTGCCAATTCCTTTCCATGCTATGATTTAATGGGAATGGAGGGGGTGGGGAAGAGAGAGAATTACCCATTTTTTCCCCTTCTTAAATGGAAACAGTAATGCCACTGCCTGCTTGCAAAAATCCCACTGATTAGGAAAGAAAACATTTCTTTCTCCTGTCTTTAAAGTCAAAAAAGTAGCCAGGTACAGATAGGAGTAGGCTGGATGTGGGGAAGGAGTATTGTAGAATTAACACTCTCCCCTTCCCCACAAAGACTCTTCAGACTTTCAAAGTCCTTTAATCTATTTGCCTTTAAATGGGGGAGGGGTGTGTGTGGAGGGAATGGCATTTACATGAGTAAACAGCTACTTTCATTTCAAATAGAAATTTAATCTGTTTATTTAAAGGATTTAGAGCAAATCATTCAAAAAACCTTCCAAGATAATCTCTATCATTTTTTCCTTTGCAAGAAAACACAGAACAACCTTTACTGGACATTAAACATTAAAACTGGTTTACAAATACAGAATTTCTTAGTAACACATAACAGTTGCACTATTTGTAATTGAATTGCAATTTTGTGAAAAGTGAGAAACTCAAAATTTCTCTTTCCAAATGACCATCTGCATAATCCCAAAGATTATAGGTTAGACTAGATAATCCTGAGGTGCCCTCCAACTCTAGAATTCTGTGATACTGAAAGAATTATTTTAATTAACTCTAAATATATTTTCTCTCACTTTTTCTGTGCACTAGGTCTGCATACCTGGGTAAAGATATAGAAAATATCAACAGTGATTTTAACATCTATTAGGACTCATATCCAGCAGAATCTCAGAATTGGAAGGAAGTTCAGAAGTCAAAAAGTTTGACCCTTACTTGCCTGAAATAAACACTGCTGAATATCTCCAAATGGATGAATCAATCTCTACTTGAAGACCTTCAATGAAGATGAAACCACTCCTCCAGAATCAGCCCACTGGCCACATAATTGTTAGGAAATTTTGCCTTAAATCAAATCTTAACTGTGTGTTTACATCTCTGCATCTATGTTGCCTTCCCTCTATAAAATGTAAATTCATTGAGGTCAATGACTTGTTTCAATTTTATCTTTATATCTTATCTGGAATATAGCAGCACTTAATAATATATGTGCAATTGAATTGAATTTCATACATTGTTCCTAGTTCTGATCTCTGAGGTCAAACGGAACAAGTGAAATTCCTCTGCTGTGTGGAACTGACATGTGTTACAACAATATTAACTTTTAGGGCTTACAAACACACATTCACATCCCATGACCATATTCACGTCTCTCCAACAACCTTGTGAAGTGAGCAAGACAGGTAATTTTGTCATTTCATTTTACTGATGGAAAAAATTGAATCTCGCCCAAGATCGTACATTTCGTAGTTCAAGCTGAAGGGTGGGGTGGAGTTAAGAACAAGAATCCAGGTTCTCCATTCAATCCCCTAACCAATATCAAATATAAAATCACAACTACACGCTAAGTAATTTATGTGAGTATTTAAGAAAAAAAATATATAATTACATGACAATAATATTTTGTGATTTTATGAGTAGGGTAATCCACTTCCACAGGATAGGTAGATCGCAATCCATTTATAAATAAGTCTTAAAGAGTTTCTTAACCAGGATTAGAGTTTCAATCCAAGGTGGGAGTAGGTAATATGTGAAATTAGACAGGGCAGAGGTCAGAGCTGTTGCATTTCTCTTCTTCCCCTCACCTTTTCCTTTCTCTGAGGAGAGGAACGGGGAAGACATGGGAAATTTTTAAAAGGCCAATGTGTAAGGGAGGGTTGGTAACAATTTCACACAGCAGGGGTCATCACTCAAGAGTTGGTAAGAATCTGTCAGTAGAGAAACTGGCTAAATAGCTATTGTCTCCTTTGGGACACACTCTCTATAGCTGGACATGAGTTTGAAAAGACTCTTATTCTGATTTATGGAGAACAGAAGAATTTATGACCAAACAAGAGATAGAGAATATTATGAAACAAAAAATAGATAACTTTGATTACATTAAATTGAAAAGTTTTTGCACAAAGAAAGCCAATGAAATTAAGATAAGGAGGAAAGAAGAAAACTAGTAAAGAATTTTAACAGTCAGTGTCTCTGATAAAGGTCTCATTTCTAAAATATATAAAGAACTGAGTCAAATTTACAAAAATACAAGTCATTTCCCAATTGATAAATGGTCAAAGGATATGAACAGGCAGTTTTCAGAGGAAGAAATTAAAGCTATCTATAGTCATTTAAAAAAAAGGCTCTAAATCACTATTGATTAGAGAAATGCAAATCAAAACAGCTCCGAGGTACCACATCGCACCTATCAGATTGGCTTAGCATGTCAAAACAGAAAAATGACAAATACTGGAGATGTGGAAAAAATACATTGTTAGTGGAGTAGTAAACTGATCCGACCATTCTGACGAGCAATTTGGAACTATGCACAAAGGGCTATAAAATCGTGCATACCCTTTGACCTAGCAATACCAATTCTAGGTCTCTATCCCAAAGAGATCATACAAATGGGAAAAGGACCCACGTGTATTTATAGCATCTCTTTTGTGGTGGCAAAGAATTGGAAATTTAGGGGATATCCATCAACTAGGGGATGGCTGAACAAGCTGTAGTATATGAATGTAATGTAATATTATTGTGCTATTAGAAATGATGAACAGGTAGACTTCAGAAAAACCTGGAAAGACTTAAATGAACTGACGCCGAGTGAAGTAAGTAGAACTAGGAAAACATTGTGTACGGCAACAGCCACATTACATGATGACCAGTTTGATAGACATCTCTTCCTAGCAGTGCAAGGATCTAAGTAAGACAATTCCAAAAGACTCATGATGGAAAATGCTATCCACATCCAGAAGAAGAACTATGGAATCTGAATGCAGATCAAAACATATTATTGGCTCTCTTTTTTTTTTTGTGTGTGTGTGTGTATGTGTGTGTGTGTGTTTCTTCTTTCTTGTGGTTTTTCCCATTAGTTTTAATTCTTATGTATAACATGACTAATATGAAAATAGGTTTAATATGAATGTACATGTTGAGCCTTTATCAATTTACATGCCATCTTGGAGGAGGGGAGAAATGGGGAGAAAATATGGAACTCAAAATCTTATGGAGGTGAATGTTGAAAACTAAAAATAAATTGAATTTAAAAAATGAGATAAAAATAACTTATTCTGAGTTGGGAGAAAGTGACAGCTCTTTCAAGAGAGCTCATTAGCATCACTTTTCTCACGAAACCACTATTCATACTGCTGAGATCACTAAGGTTGAATGAAACATAGTTAGGGAAATGCCGTTCTGTAATCATTTTCTCTGTGAAGCTATAATTGATTTAATTCAAAGTTTATGATAAACATTTATCAAGTGCCCACTTTTTTACAGGGACCTGAGGAAGATAAGTTTAGTTGAGACAAGAAGTTATAGTTTAGTATATCCAGTAAGATACAGGCAACTATAATACACAATGTTATATGACAAATGCCTTAAGGTGATACAAAATAAAGTGCTAAGTGAGGTTTGAGAAAGGATGGTGGCAAAGTGGATAGAGGGCTATACATGGAATCAGGAAGAATGGGAACTGAATCCTGCCTCAGGATTCAGGATACTTACCAGCTTTGCAACCCTGGCCAAGTCAGTTCACCTCTACCTGCCTCAGTGTCTTCTACAAAATGGAAAGAATAGTAGCATCTACCTCATAGGTGTGTTGTGAGGAGCAAATTTGTAAAATGTTTTGCAAATCTTAAAGAATTATATAAATGCTAGTTATTTTCGGTACCCAAGAAAGAACAAGAACCCCACCTCATAACCTTGTACTTGAGAGGTCTCTAATCCCCATCTCATCCCAAGTCTAACTTCTTTCCAAAATTGCCTTTTTTTTGACTTTGTATATATTTTGTGCATACTTATAGGTATGTATGTTGATTACCCTGATGGAATATGAACTCTTTGAAGGAAAGAACTGTTTCATTTGTGTCTTTTATCTGAATTCCTAGTGCCTAGCACATACTACATTGCTGTTGGTCAATCATATCCAACTCTTTGTGACCCATTTGGGTTTCTCTTGGCAAAGATAGTGGAATGGTTTGCCATTTCCTTCTCCAGCTCATTTTACAGATGACAAAACTGAGGCAAACAGGGTAATATTCATTGCCCAGGGTCATCACACAGCTAATAAGTATGTGAGGGTATTTTCAACTGATGAGGATGAGTCTTCCTGACTCCAGACCCAGTACTCTATCCACTGTGCTACCTAGCTGCCCCAGTCTGGTCCATGGTATCACTTGTTAAATGCCTACTGATTGATTGAAAAGCTTGTTTTGAGTTGGGCTTTGAAAAAAATACAGGCAGGTATTTATCAGATGGAGGGATGAAAAGGAGGACAGTCCAAAGATGGGAAGTGAATGGCAAGGAGTAAAGTCACAGAGGCAAGAAAGTTTAGGGTATATGACATTCTAGAGAGGACAGTCCAGTTTGGAATGGTACATTTGGTTAAAACAACAAACTTTTATTAAGTGTCTACTACATGGAGGTGGGGGCAGCTAGATGGCACAAACAGTGCCGCCTAGAGTGTTGGATCTAGAGAGCATAGCGTGTTTGATCTGGAGTCAGGAAGACTCATCTTCATCAGTTCAAATCCAACCTCAGACAGTTACCAGCTCTGTGACCCTGGGCACTGTGCTTCTTACCTTACATATAGTAAGCACTTAAGAGACAGTATTTAAACTGAACTCAGATATTTGCTAATTACTTAAATGACTAACATTGATGAAGCATTCATTAGACAGCTCTAGGAAATAATTGAGATGCCTTTATGACTTTTTCTCAACATATTTAATTTTCCCTGCTTCTGCTGGCATTACAACTAAGATCAGAAAATTCTTCCCTCAATAGTAGCAATTCTCCCCAAAAGTAGCATTTGGGAGAAAGGAGACAAATGAAGCCACTGGCTATATTTAACTCCCCAGATGGTATAGTGAAGCTTTCCGATGAGTTCAACCTGTGCATCAGACATGCTAAATATTTCCCTACCCAGAACTGTGTGTATAAACACTTTGGGGACACCTATAAAGCCCAAGAACTATTGCTCCTGTTCAGGAAAAGTCACTCATGTATGCTCACTGCATTCAAGCAGGTAAATTCCTCTGACCCTTTCAGAGGCTGGAGCGCTTACTATAAAAGAGAGCTTCAGGAAAATGAAAATCACCAACAAAGCCACCTTTAGGGAAAAGATGGGGGCCATAAAACGGTCTAGAGACAGTTACAAGTAAACTTCAAAACGTGCCCAAGATTTCTTTATGTAGAACTGTGGCTCATAAAACAGGCAGAAAATCTCAAGAGATTAGGGTTTTGTGAGTTTCCACCACTTCCTGATTTCTGAGATGTTAAAAATTCTACACTTATGGTCAGGCATCAGCAGCTCAAGTTCTTCTCGATTCTCTGCCAAAACATGTTTGCTGATCCAAAAGAACCACTCTTAGAGACAGGAGAGGTGATTTTTATTCCCCCTGGCCTATACAGGTCTTAATACCACTGGAGAAATCTCAAAAATAAAGACTTCTTGTCTCAGTTTAGCAGTGGGAAGGCCTCTTCATTGAGGAAATGTAGGAAGTCAGACTTAAAATATCTCAACTTCATTTGGACTTAGAACCAAAGAATGCTAAACGTAGAAGGGAATTGATGATGGCTCATTCAACGCAACTTTCTCATTTTACAATTGAGGAATCTGAGGCATAGAAAAGTGAAGGAACTGGCCTAACATTACCCATTTGTTAGTGGTCCAGTCAGAACCTAGACACAAGTCTATCCATCTTCTGTTTAGCGCTCTTCTGCTATACCATACTACCTGTAGATAGAGCCTGGGAATATCAATCAATCTGTATATATTCAGCTCAGTTATAACAATAATCACAGCTAGCCCTTATATAGCTTTAAGGTTTATAAAATGCTTTACCAATTATCTGATTTGTTCTGCATAATCATGCTATGAGATGGATGTTTCAGTTATCTCCATTTTGCCTAAGGCTTACCGAGATTAAACTTACCCAGAGCAACACACGTATTAAGTGTCTTAGGCAGAATTCAAACTGAGGTTTTCCTGAATCTATATCTATCTTGGCACTCTATAACTACTCTATCTTGCTGCCTCATTTATTGCTGCTACAATTACTTAGGCTAATTGCTTAGAAAGAAGATGAACTGAGTTCTTTGCTTCTCTTTTGACTCATTACCTATCACCTGTTCCACAGATGACCCAATGCAGAGCCTAAAGCAATGAATGAACCAGCTTTTCATCTTTCTGATTTACTCAAGGTCATTTGGGCTTATTTGAACCCATGGAATCTGGTTTAGAATCTGCCTGACTTGGAGTCCCCAGAAGTGGCAGGTCTGGGGAATTCAAGATAACATAGTTTCATGCAGAGACGTACAGGATCAGGTCAGGGATCAACTCTTACTCCTCCACTCATGTACACTCTAGCAAAAGATGTATAGTCTTTTTGACTGTCAGGCTAGTCTGGGATCTCTCTGGGGAGCAAAGGAGATTGGGTTTCCTGAGGGGACAAAACAATATAAAAATAATGACATTGCTCCCTCTTTGAATCTCTGGCATACACATAAAGGGTTCACGACCTGAACTTTTCTTGTTCTAGACCTGGGGTTCTCAACCGAGTATCTGTGAACTTATCTTTTTAGTATTTTGATAACCATTTCAATATAATGGGTTTCCTTTGTGATCCTACATATTTTATTTTATGCATTAAAAGTGTTATTCTGAGAATCAGGTCATAGGCTTCATCAGACTTCCAAAAGGTCCATGATACAAAAAAAGGATTGGAATTTCTATTAAGACTCATTTGACCAATCTCAAGTACCTTTTATTTCTTATATAACTTGCCTTCAAGCAGCTTAGAACTAACTGGGGGAAAAACAAGGAACACTGGGCTAAGTTAAAAATCTGGAAACTGGTGCAAAATTTTAGGACAATTAATACTGACATAAAGCAGAAGGGAAATAAATAAATGATTGCTCTGAATCTTCTTTCTCAACCAACTTCATCCCATGACCCATTCTGTAAAGAACCTGTCTCATCCCCCCATTTCTTCAATGTTTAATGTTTAACTAAACCAAAATAAAGGGATAGAGGTAGAAGAGGAACAAACTGTGTCCCAGCACTGGGGTAAAAGGCTAGCCACGTGGCCTGTCCCCAAGACCCTTCTCTCTTTCGAAGCAACAACCTGAAAACTCCCAACAAGGGAACATTCTTGCAAATAACCCACAACTGTATTTGTTTTGTTGTCCCTCTCAAAAATAGCACCTACGGATCATTTGCCAAGACTCAAAGCAGGGAATATATTGTGTTTAGCTCTGGCTACCTCATTTTAGAAAAGTCATTGATAAGGCAAAGAGCTCCTAGAAGGCTATCAGGATGGTGGTATGTGAGGATCAGGTAAATAAACCGGAGAGGTTTAGCCTGGAGGAAAGGCTTGTGGGATGGTGTCAGTGGCCATGAGAACTGCCTTTAGGTATTAAAAAAGATGTCACCAAAAGAAGATTAAACTTGTTTCTGCTTGGCCCAGAGAGCAGAATGAGGGGCAACCAGTGGAACTTGCAAAGAGGCAAATCTAAGCTTGATACCAAGCGCAATTCCCTACTACGCAAAAAAATTAACGGAGCTATACAGTGGACTGAAGTGCATCAGGGGGTCATGAGACCCTACTCATTGGAAGTCTTAAGTCAAAGATCAAATGACCACTTGCACGATAAGTTGCTGAGTATACAGAGGCAGTTTAGTGGCACAGTGGATAGAGTGCTGGGGCTGGGAGTCAAGAAGACAACTTCGAATTCAGCTTCAAACACTTGCTAGTTGTGTGACCCTGGGCAACTCACTTAACCTCTTAGTGACTCAATAGCCTCAACTGTCAAATGGGAATCATAATAGTGCCTTCCTCCCCAGAAATAAATGTGATAATTGTAGGGTACTAAGCACAGTGCCTAGAACATAGTACATCCTTAATAAATACTTATTCCCTTCACCTGGAGCATTCTCGTTCAGATATGAGTTAGACTAGATGCTTTCTGAGGTCCTCTCTAATGCAGATTCTTGATTCTGAGAGGTGCACAAGGTCATGAAAGAGTTAACCTAAAAAGAGTGCTTGCCTGGAGTTATATTCTAGACTAATAAATTTTATTTTGTGTAAGTATTAACTAGGTTGGCTTTCTTACTCATTCTTTGATATACTGTATTGGGTGAGACCCATTGCTCATGTTGCCTCCACATTAAATGCCTTCCTACTTAAAACAGTCTGATTTTGCGAGTCTGAGCCAAGGCAATTTTTCTCACCATTTAATGTTTTCCCACTTGTCGAATTTTCTTTGCTTTTGTCTCTTGTAAAACAATCTAAGTGAGTCACACTGCGTTCACAAGCGTGCAAGAGGCAGAATGGGCCTAAGTGAGTCAGAGGCCAGGGGCCTCAGAATTTATTGGAGACAGGTTGCAATGGAGCACAGAGCATCCGATTGAGGCAAGCCTTGAAACAGAGGCCGGGCTCCCCTCAGGTTTTAAATAGAGCCGCAAGGAGGTGTAGGGACAAGCACTATGCAGGAGTCAGAGGACCTGGGTTTAACTTCTGCCTTTGAGGTTTCCTGGTTGGGTGATTTGGGGCAAGTCAATTAGACCCCCAGGTCTCAGCTTCCTCATCCGTAGAATGATGCAGCTACACTAGATATTCTCTGACTGCCCTTCCAGCTCTTAGCTTATGTTTGTGTGACCCCCATACCCCACAAGGACCTAGAATGCTATCCCAATATACCCTGTGGGTACCATAGAAATCCTATAAGCACCTCCCTGCAGGCCAAGTTTATTCCCTTCCTGCCGTGCCTCTCATTCCTTTTCTCTTCATCTCATCTCTTTTTTGCTTAAAGTTGAAGAATTAAATGGGGCGGGGGGAAGTTAAAGAGAGCCAGATGTCTTTTGACTATGTCTGCCCGAATTGTATCTCTTCAAATGTGAAACCGCATTGAAAACAGAGGGAATTATATCTTCATTCACTTCTAAACACTAGACTCTGCGGACATACCCTGTGGCAGATGGGTCGGACTTTCAGATGTGACAAAAAAGGGAGGAAGACAGCATCATAGGCCCTTAAAACTTGTAAGTCAGCGACACAGTGCCTTGTCCACCATAGGCATTTAATAACTACTTACTGGATCAAACTGACAGGAGAGTTTGGTTTGGAACTCAGAGCCTCAGACCCAGTCCCACATTGCCACTTAGCTCTAAACTGTTGAAAGAAATGTTGGGGAAGGAGAAACATACAAAGTGAGGACATTGGGAAAATTCCATCAATTTTTAAAAATTTGAGGACTAGTGAGATTTATTCCCATGACTGCTATTCTAGAATGCATCTCAATTCTATCTTCCTGTTATTTTTCCCCTCCTCCTCCTCCTCCAGAAATAAACTTCGGTGTCTCTTGAACTCATTTCTGCTCTTCGCTTCAATCACTTTTCTCAGTAACGCATTCCATATGTATACAACACTCTGCGTGAAGTAGTTCTGCCTGAGTTCTCTGTTTACTCTGAGTTTCCTAATTTTATGAACAATTTCCTAACAATAAGGCCAATTAGGCTATGGAACAGGGTTCCAAGGAAAGTGGTGGAATCCCGTCACTGGAGCAATTCAAGCAGGGGCCAGAGAAAGCACTTGGGAATGTGCTGTATGGAATACGCTGACATTGGCAGGCCTGCTAGGCTCTATGAGCTAATACTGGAGATATTTTTTCCATCACTGACTCCTATGATGCCGAGTGGGTTCTATGACAACAAAATGACTGATATGTCATCTTCGTACAATAGCAAAATAAGTTGTTTCTTTTTCCAACATGAGGGCCATAGAAAGAAAAAAAGAAAAAAGCCTCAGTTGATTAAAGTGATTTGTTTTAACGATTACTGCATAGGTGGGGTTTTTATGTGTGTTTGTTTAAATTACTATGAGTGAAGCAATACCTGGCAAGTACTTAGTTCATACTTCAAAATGATATATTTTGGGAGCGGCCAAAATAAAATATAAACCAATATAATTTTAATGGAGTAAATGCCTCCTTGCGAAGACCACAACTCTCATGTCCACCTCTTTTAAAGTAAACTTTTACTCAATGCTATTCTGGTCAGTCATTTTTCAATTGTGTCTGATTCTTCATGACTCCTTTTGGGGTTTTCTTGGCAAGGATACTGGAGTCATTTGCTTCTCCAGTTCATTTTACAGATGAGGAAAGTGAGGCAAACAGGGTTAAGTGACTTACCCGGGGTCACACAACTGCTAAATGTCTGAGGCAGGATTTGAACTCAGGTCTTCCCGGCTCTAGGAAGCCACTGTGCCTCTCAGTAGTCTCTATGGATTTGCTTAAATCCAGTATTTTCTAAATCAACATAATTGTTCTTCAGACAGTAAATTTTCTCCAACAAATTATCCTCCAGTCAATACTATCATGATGAATCCATAGCTTTACACTTGCTCCCCAAAAATATACAATTACATAAATTAACTCACATCAATGATCTTTTTTCTTTTCCTGTTAGTCAAACCACATAAAATATTTCTTCAGCTGAATTTTTTACTGAGACCAATGCATACACATTCCAAACAATGCATTTTTATTCAGATTCTTCAGAAGTTTAATCAAAAAAGTTTGCATTATCTGCTATCAATATGTTGTTATTCAAACCATTCTCTTTTATTTGATTCAGCTTCCCTTCCCATACATGTGTCCATTGTCTACAATGCAATAATACCTTTCTCACTGTAACTAACATCTTTTCCTCTGAAAGCTCATGGCCATTCCCATAGTATATGGGACAAGTTACGATTGTCTTCTTTTCTGTGCATTAGGAAGGAGAATAGGAGAAAAGTTGTTCAATTCTATTGGAATATTTCCTCTTTTCTGCATTTATCAATAGATGCACTGAGGGTACCTGTGACAAAAATGATCTGAGTCATGCCCAGACCTGGAAGGAAAGTGTCCTCGACCACACAACCTTGACACAACCATCACTGCCTCTATCAAAGGGAGTAGTATTAGACAGAGCTTGCCTGCAAATTCTGTACCTTTGAGGCCATGACTTTGTCCTTTTGTCTTTTCTCTTGGATCCCTGCTCTATTTGGGATTTTTCACCAAACATAAAGTCTCCCACTGAGTGGGGGGAAGTGACTTTACTAACATGTAAGAAAGTATGATGTAAAAAGTCTATAAGGCAGAAAATACATGGATACATAATTCTTATTGGATTCAATTTGGCTCAGCTTAGCACAGTGAACTTGCAGGTCAGTCTTTACTCCTAAACCTTAGTAATGATACATTCTAGTTCTATATTTTTTCTGCCCTAGATCCAACCTAAAACTCTCTCTCTCTCTCTCTCTCTCTCTCTCTCTCTCTCTCTCTCTCTCTCTCTCTCTCTCTCTCTCTCTCTCTCTCTCCCCCCCCTCCTCTCCTCTCTCTTTCTCTCTCATCCCCTGACTAATTGCCTATTGACATTTAAAATTAGATCCCTTTAGATATCTCAAATTTAACTGGCTCAAGACAGAGTCTCCATTTTTTTTAGAAACAGATATGGTTTTATCTATGGAAAAAAGCATAAAGAAGGTGCATTCTTATCCGTTTTGATGTTGCACCCTCAGGACCCTGGAGCCCTTCAATTTGACTTGCAAACTCCCATATGTGTTACCTCTTTCTATTAAAATGAGAGTTTCTTGAGAGCAGGGACTACCTTGCTTTTCTATGTGTATTGCCAGTACTTAGCATAGGATTTCACACATAGCAAGTTCTTAATAAATGCTTTTTCACTAATTTATTCATTTGGGGAAAAAAGATTTCTTGGCTTAATTTCTAGGTGCCTACCACACAATCGTGACCTTCAGTCTCAGGTCTTTATGCCACTTCAAAGCCCCCTGGCATGAGAAAGGATGTACTTTGTTTGGAACTAAAACTGAGATAAAATCCTACTCTGTTATTTACCACCCATGTGGCCTTGGATACATTACTTCTCTGGGCTTCAGTTTTCTCATGAGTAAAAAGAAAACACTTAAATTAGATAATGCCCATGGTCCCTTTCAACTCTAAAATCCTAGAATTCCAGTTGAACTATATACCTTGTTCCTCTATCTCTCAACTATCAGCTTCTTTGACTAATTTTTTCTGGCACACAATATAAGGCAATGCCCAAGGAAGATTGTTCTGTCATCCTTAATTCTGTCAGTTTCTTCTCTTGGCACATACCAGGTCATGAGTTCCAAAGAATTCTTTTAAGAGTCACCCTATAATTCTGACTCTCCAATTTCTTTTCCAGTTAAAACTATAATGAGTTTTCATCCTCCAAACAGCATTAGCTATTACTATGAGCAAAGTGAAGCTGATAACTGCCCAGCCCTCCCTCACTTGAATCCAACTCACAAGCATGTCATGGCATCCCCTCCCTGAAGTCATGGTCCTCTTTAAGAACAGACAATAATAACAACTTCCATGAGCATATCTAAAGGGCCAGGACTACCCACACCCAGGCACTGGTTCCTGTGTCCACGAGGGAGAATAACAGAAGAAAAATTTTACTTCAGAATGAGTTAGAAAAATATATTATTGCCTCATGATGTTGCCTTCATCTACTAGACCTTCTGAATTATGAAGTCCTTTACTTCTTCAACTCCATAATTTGACCAATCCTTCACCTCCTGACTAGAACTACATAATTAAGGCCCGCGGTCAGATTCCTAAAAACCTGAGTCCATTTTCCTCATCTATTCCTTCCTCAGTGACTGGATGTTTCTTATCCCCTGAAATTTCTTATCAAGGTTTTTTTGTTCCAAATGACTCTGTAGATTGGTGTGTCATCCTCCCTTTCCTTGCCATTAGACATGCCCTTCCTCCCCTAAGCTCTTGGACAGCACTACATGGGAGCTTTGTCCAGAAGGACTTTCCTGGTAGCTGTCTACTAGTTTGCCTTGTTCATTCTGGGCTATAAGTCACAAAGGCATCCCTGATAGGAACAACAGTACAAGGACTGTGTTTGCCATGCAAGGTCAGGAGATCAGCTGACTTCCTGGTTCTCGCACCATAGGTGTGCTTCTAAGTATTGACAATTACATACATTGTACACTGCCTGGAATCCTTGGTTTCCACACACCTGTGCCTTCTTGAACTTTAGTAACCAAAAGAATATGAGTATAACTGTAACTCGCCTAAGAGTCCTTAATCCTTTTTGTGTCATGGTCCTTGGGCAAGTCACTTCTCTCTGTATACTTCTAATTAATAAAATTGATTCTGTGATTCATGTACCTTCATACTAAATTATTAAATTTTCCACTAGAAATAGAAAAGAAACATACATTACTTTTAATCAAAAGAGCACCAAACAAGCTGTATACATAAAGCCCTTTTGCAAATAATGAAAGTCATTTATTTACCTCTTAGATTTCAACATTCTTAGATTGCCCAGCATTCAGTCTTCCACAACTGTCACCTTACTTCTCCATCGTTGTCTCATACCACCCTACATCATTTCTTCTGAACTTCTACCAAACTAGATTACTCTAAATCCTAAACTGGTCCTGGGCTTTCTTACCCCTGTGTTTTTGCATACATTGTTTCTTCTGATTGAAATATCTTCCCTCTACTTAATCACTGATTAAGTTTCTTCTGATCCAATAATTTAACCTCCTCCATGAAGCATTTCTTGATTCCTCTGGCTGGCATTGATCTTTTCCTTCAGACTTTCTTAGGGAGACATGGGTGAGTTTCTCCAAATTTCCTAGCCCTGCAACTGTTTCAACTCTGTTGGAAGAATATGGGGGCTGGGAGAATAGAGAATGTGGGGAGTGGAAGGAGAAGATTCATACAAAGACTGCCAATCATGGATAATTATTCAGAGGGATGGGAATAGACATTTACTGGGGATGAGGATGACACCCTGAGGCACATTTCAACTCAAAAACCAAAACAGAATTGAAATTAAAGCCAGATCTTTAGAGTTGAACATTCTCTTCATTATTCCACCACACATTAAACCACAAACTCTGCCCTTTTTTATTTTACAGCTGACATAAAATATCTGATGATAATCAGTACTGCAGCATCCCCAAGTTAGATAGTCCATGAAATAAAAGTGTCTCAAAGAAAGGACTGGAGGAAAATGTAGACAGTACCACCTTTTCCCTTACATTTTTGTCAAAAAAAAAAAATGGGAGCTATGGCTCCCTAATCCACGCTAATATTTCTAACAGGGAGAGTGAGACTTTTTCATCTACTTCAGACAATGTGATGATAGCTCTTTGATGACGACAGGAAGCTTTTATCCAGCTAAAGGCAATGAAAGTAGACATGGACAGAAAAAAGAGACTACAGAGTAGCATTCCAAGCCAAATTTGAGTTCAGAAGCATGCTCTTGCAGAGGAGAATGAACTACACCAAGGGTTGGTTGGTTCGATCCATATGTGAAATGTGCTACTGCTGATTGGTTGTGCTGAGAGGGAAATTATCTCTGCACAAATGTAAATAAATATACCAAATTAAAATGACTATCTCCCACCAATAATGTTCCTGGATAGAGAGTTTGAAGATAGAACAAAATGGTGGCTGAACTAAGTGCAAAAGAAGTGTGACGTTAAAATGTACATACATAACACTATTCTACCCACTGTATTTATATAAATGTATTTTATAAATTTAATGAAACTAATTATTGACTAAAATCATGGTTCTAAGGCACAAGTCTGACTATGTAACTCCTCTTCCCAAAACAATGCTCCACTAAGTGTATCTAGGAAAAATTAAAAACTTGGCAGGCTCGTGCTTAAGGTCCTCCACAGTCTGGCTTCAACCTACTTTTCCAGCTTTAATAAATGTGTGTTGAATTGAACTAACTTGAAGTAGATTAAATTGAATTTCCACCCCTAAGAATTTTTGTATTTCTAAGATTTAGTTCATGTATCACCTTTATGAAACCTTCTCTGATTCACTCAATCTACCTGTACAAATTCAATTATCTGTTTTTATCTGTTCACATGATATATCCCAAAGGTAGGATATAAGCTTCCTGAGGTCAGGAACTGTTTCATAGTTACCTTTGGATCCCTAATACAAAACTGTAACCTAGTTGCTTTTTTTTAAAAAAAGTTTAAACTAAGGTAAGCTTCTTAAGTGCTCTATTTAATCCATTAATACTAAGAATTTCTAAGATATGTAAATAATGAAATGGTTTTGTGTTAATGAAGACATTCTGAAAATATATCCGCAATGGAATAAAGATTTCAATGATTGCAAGGCTATGAGCAGAGTAGTTTGTGGTTCCTATTACTTTACTGTATTTCTTTGCCAAGAATGCTGCAAATAATTTGATAACATGTTATAATGAAATCTGTGTCATGGTTCTTAAAATAGCTTCATACAATTTATACCATGACACAAAACTTCAGTTCTACAGATTTTCTATTAGTATCGATGTGTAAACTGATAGTAATTGTAGACATTTCCCCCTGAAGTCAGAGAACCAAATTGGAACGTTTTTGCCTTAACTAAGCAGCTAGACATAATTTCTACTTAAGGCAAAACTATTATATTGAGCTATAGAAATGAAAAATGCTTGCGTAGCTCTGCCTTTCATTTTAAATGAATATAAGTGCTTAAATATGCCATAAATTTAGGCTGCAAGTAAATTACTGCCAAGTTTGGGTACATCTCATGCTCTACCAGATTCAGACTCCTGCAGCAAAATAGAAAACATTTGTTGGATAGGTCTGCTGGAAGAGGCAAGGAAATGATGTAATGTTTATGATATAGGCAATTTTGATAAAATCCAATTAGCACTGTAGGTTGCCTTGTAGAATGTTTCAAGCAAAAGCCATATTTATATATATTCCATATATATAATATCCTATATATATTTAAAATATCCTATATATAAAACATCCTATATATAATATCCTATACATATAAAATATCATATATATTTATATATGTGTGTGTGTGTATACATATGAAATCCCCATGCTACTGAAGGTAACCCAGGTCAAGAAGAGCAGGGGGCTCCCATTTCTTGATACACGCACCCAACTCACTGAACCCATAAAGTAGTAGTAGTAATAGTCATAGCAGTAGTGGTGATGGTAGTAGTAGTAGTAATAGTAGCAGTAGTAGGAAATGACTGAGAGGTATTACTTATGTAGCACATTAAAGTTTGCAAAGTCTTTTATGTATATAATCTCATTTGATCTCCCCTTGACATCTCACACTCTCACACAGGGAACTTAGGGCTGCCTATCCAGCAGGGCTGCTGTCAGAAACACAGTAATTCTGGATTCCATTCATGTTTAATTTATAATAATAATTTACATTCATACAACATGTTAACATGTGCAAATCACTTAAACTTCATTATCCCTTTGGAGTCTCACAAATTTCCTAAGAAGTAGTTATTACAGATATTATTATTCCTGTTTTCCAGGTGTGGAAACTGAGGCTCAGAGAGTCTATTTGAAGCTATTTGTCCAGGGTCAACAAGTCAGTGGCAAGAGGTGAACCCAGGTTTTCTTGACTTCGCTGCTGGCACTCTATGTACTAAACCATGCTGTCTCATTTCCTGGGATCTTGGGTCATGCTGAAGTGGTAAGTTGATCTTTTTACGTAAAGAAAATAGCTGCCTACTGGCTTACAGAATGTGATAACAAGAACAGGAGACCATAAATCTGCCTTTTGGCACCATTCCTATTGTTAGTGTTCAGGCATTCTTCAATTGCATCTTACTCTTTGCGACCCCATTTGGGGTTTTCTGAGTAAAGATGCTGAAGTGATTTGCCATTTCCTTCTTCAGCTCTTTGCACTAATGAGGATACTAAAGCAAACAGGGAGACGTGACTTGCCCAGGTTCATATAGCCAAGAAGTGTCTGAGGCCAGATTTGAACCCAGGAAGATGACACCAGGCCTAACACTCGGTCCTCACTGTTCCACCTAGTTGCCCATTCCTATAGTTTGGGGTTAATTGACCTGGATGAGCCTTAATTTTGAGCAGAGGTTAAGTCAATCATTGAAACAATTACAATCAATAAATAGTTCAGAACTTCTGGATGGTTTCTTATATTATATTCTGTATTCAGGTATTGTGTGTGTTTTTTTCTTCTTAGTAATATTATTTTAAAATATCTATGACATATTTGAGGCAGCTAGGTGACTCAGTGGATAGAGTGCTGGACCTGGAAACAGGGAGATCTGAGTTCAAATACAACCTCAGACTCATACTAGATGTGTGAGCCCGGACAAGTCACTTAACCTCTGTTTGCCTTAATTCACTGGAAAAGGAAATGACAAACCAGTCCAGTATCTTTGTCATGAAATCCCAGCAGACAGTTTGGTCCATGGAGTCACACGGAGTCAGACACAACTGAATGATCAAACAACATCATGTGTTACCAGTCTTCAAGTTCAGAGTTTATCTACACTGAAGTATTCATTGTAGCATTTTGTGGTAGCAGAGAATTGGAAATAAAACAAATTTCCATAGATTGTAAGATGTCAAAAAAAAATGTAGCACGTGAACGTAATGGAACGTCACTGTGCTACAAGAAATAGTAAATATTTTGAATTCAGAGAAGTATGAGAAAACAAAGGAACTGGTGCATAAAGAAGTTACACTGCGCATGATGACAACAGTGTAGATGAAAGGGCAAAACAATTGAATGTTGTGCGATTATATGTCATAAAACTTGACTCTGCTAAAGAGCTGAGAAAGTGCACCTCTTTCCCTTCTTTGCCAAGGTGGGGAACAATGGGGGTGAGATATTATATATACTTTGTGACTTAGTTAATATGTTGCTTGGGCTTGCCTTTTTTTCTCTTTTTTTTTTTTTTAAAAAAAATAACTTTTAGCCATCATTAAGGGAGAAATGAAAGAGGAATATCTTTTTAAAATCCAGGCAAAATAAAAAGATATCCATAAAACTAAAATAAAATAAAGACTCACCCTACCCCCCAATCTTGCCTCCTATGAAAACCATTCTTTCATATACTCATGCCCAGGAAAAACAGCTATAAGAGCTGATACATAGTAATGGAGCCAATTTTAATCCCTTGTTTGCTATGCAAATGTAACTGTTAATAGTCACTTCTCATTTGATGAATCCATTTGATGAATGCAAGCATTCATCATTGAATTTTCTGGTAATTATTGACATTTGAGGGCATTTATAATTATATATATGTATGTGTGTATATGTATATATGTGTGTATATGTGTATGTATATAAGTGTGCATATATATGACATCGTGCTCCTTGCACCCAAAACAACATTGAAAATGGAAAGAAGAAAACATTCTGTGTGTGTGCGTGTGTGTGTGTGTGTGTGTGTGTGTGTGTGTGAAATGACTAAATGAGAGTTGCTGTTAATGTTAAGGAGATAATAATAAAGGAATGCCCCCAGTACATGTTGGTAGACCTTTTATTTTTTTTAAGAACTCAAGAAAGTTCCAAATGTGCCAAATGACAGAATATCTACTCTCCTCCTCCACACTCTCCCAGTCTCTAATACCAATCACAGAATGAAGAAATGTATTAGCCAACCACCAAGCTCTACTTCTTTATTATTGCCCAGTTCCTCTCTCTAATGAACTCATGGAACACCTAGGTGGTGCGGTGGCTAGAGTGTTGGGCCTAGAGTGAGGAAGACTTATTTTCCTGAGTTCAAATACGGCCTCAGACACTTACTAGCTGTGTAACCCTGGGCAAGTCACTTAACTCCGTTTGCCTCAATTTTTTCATCTGTAAAATGAGCTGGAGAAGGAAATGGCAAACCACTCTAGTATCTTTGCCAAGAAAACCCCAAATGGGATCAAGAAGAGTCAGACATGACTGAAATGAATGAACAATAAAGTCATATGACACAGTAAATTCAACAAACATTTACTAAAAATCTTGTAATGCCTAGAATTTCCCCTCCCTTCTCCCACAGTTTACTGTAGCCTTGAATCATAGGAGCTAATGCAGATTACTGACAGTGATAATTCAAACCTGCTCATTGTCAAAAAAATAAATTTTCTCAGGTGGGCAAGTTTCCTATATAACCACAGGATCCTAAATTTAGAGCTGAATGGGACTTTAAACTCATTTTACAGTTGAAGAAATTGAGGCACAGAAGAGGGACTTGCTTAATACCACATAGATAGTAGTAGAGCCAAGATATGATGACCTAGCCCTCTGACTAAATCAAAGCTCTGTCTGCTACTCCACAAATGATTCTGAGTAATTTAAGTGCAATGTACTGCCTCTTTAAAGTTTATTGCTAGAGGTAGAGGATGCTGGATCTAGACCTGGTTAGGCTGCTAAATTTGTGACTATGAGCAATTCAATTAACTTCTCTGTGTTTTAGTCTCTTCACTCAAAGAGAGACAGACAGACAGACATAGAACTGTACTTGAGGGTGGCTAAGGTTTCTTACTACTCAAAAATTTTTTGTCTAATTGATAGTACACAGATAGCAGGGGTCTAAAAGATCATTCCCACATGTCTCAAAATAGACATAAAATAAACTCTCTTAAAAAGATGTAAGTTGGTTGAATGAAATAATTGTCCTTAGGAGAGAGGGGTGAAGGGAGGAATAAGCATTTAAATTTCTCCTACGTTAAGTTCTATAAATATCATCTCATTTGAGCCTCATAAAAACCCTGAGAGATAGGTGCTATTATTCTCCGCATTTTATAGATGGAGAAACTGAGGCAGGCAGAGATTAAGTGACTTGCCCTGGGTCCCACAGCTAGTATATGCCAGAGGTCAAACTAGAACTCAGCTCTTCCTGACTCCAGGTCTAGTGCTCTATCCACTGTATCTATCACCTAAGTGCCACTAAAATTGAGAATGCTTATCACATTCAGTCAGAACTTACACTCAATATCAATGCAGAAATTCACATGAGAACCAGTTTTGGGAGGAGGCAGAAGCAAAGTAGGATACTAAAGAGGTCACCATGGACTGAGGAATGATAATGTATGCTGAGAACCAGAATTTGCATAGAGTCACTGGGTCTTTCAGGGGGAGGGAGAGAGCAAAGAGCACTTCTTTTTCCCAGTAAATAGTGGCACTCTGCTCATAGCCCACACCTTTCTCCCCCACTCCAACCCACCACCATGTCCAAGGTCTCAGATCTCACCCAGGGCCCTGTTGCTTTCCTTCCCCTTTGATGGCCATATTCCTTAACTACTTTTGCCTGATCTTGAGACCTGAGGCAATGGGCACCCAGGGATGTCAACAGGGATGGCAGGTTTGAGGTGTTCCTAAGGGATTTACCACCTCCTCTTTCAACTGAATTAGGCTGACATGCCAGGATTCCCATCTAAAGTTCTAAGAGTAGGAAACGAAATAACTCCCTTAAGAGGATGTGAGCTTGTGGGGAGTTTTGAGGAGAGAGTGATATAACTGCCACAAATTCCAGAATTTTTAATAATAAATAATACTAGAAGAAATGGATGAATTTCTGTATGGTTTAGTAGATTGAGTTTTAAACTGGAGTCAGAAAGACTTGAGTTCAAATCCTGTCTCAGATACTTACTAGCTATGGGACCCTGGGCAAGCCATTCACCCTCTCTTATTCTCAATTTCACCATCTATAAACAGGGTCTAATAGCACTCACATTAAGGAGTCCTTGTGGAGAACAAATGGGATAATACATGTAAAGTACTATTCAAATCTTAAAGACAGTCACTAAAACAGTAGGTTTATTTTTAGTCAGGCAATAAGCACTTATTAAGCACCTACTATATGCCAGGTGTTTTGCAAAGTTCTGGGGATACAAAGAAAGACAAAAGACAGTCACTGCCTTTGAGAAATGCACAATCCAGTTCGGGGAAACAACATGCATACAACTGTGTACCAACAAGCTATATACAAGAAAAATAGGAAATTGAAGACATTGTCTTTAAAGGCAATATTTGTAGTGGTATTTGGCGATTGCAAAAAATACTGAATCCAGTCTCTTCCCTCTGCCTCCTTGCCTATGAAACCAAGAAACCCCTAATTAGATAAATGACACTTTAAAGCAGAATGAAAAATCCCTTTTTAGAGGATACTTTCTGCCAACCATTGTTTATTCTATGGTTTTCTCCATGTGTGGGGTATTTGAACTGGGTCATAAGGTTGCTAGTGGTTGCTTCTGACTCTGTGGGCTAAGCACACAGTGACCTACACTTCAGAGATGACTCTTACATCCTAAAACATCCTCCTTCTGCTTTCGGGAACATGGTCTTTTCAGCTCCTGCCCTCAGAAGTACCTAATTTGGAGCAGGGAATATTAAAAAGAAAGGGAGTAAGGAAAAAAGCATGGGATCATGGATCTAGAAAGGGAAGGGACATCTGGGATCATCTAGTTTATCAAATAAGAAATTGCAGACCTAGACAGGTGAAGCCACTGTCCAAGGTCACACAGGGATTAAGCGGCAGACCTGGGACTGAAACCTAGGATCTCTTGACTCCAAGTGCAACATTCTTCATGCTATATAAACTGCCAAGTCTTTGGGGAAACATTTTAAACTCTAACTACTAGTAAGTGTGTGACAATTCTCTAGAACACCCTCCACAACTCACCATTTTAGCTGATGGTATTAGGTTGCCTTTAAAAAAAAATAAATTGTTCCCACTAGTGTAATTATTGGGGCTTTGAGGGAAAGCCAAGGATGCTAAAGAGGGCAGGGGAAAGGGATATGTGCAGGAAGGGGAAAATAAAGCATTTCATTCTTTTTCTTTCTCCTGTCACAACCCCTGACCCACTCAAAATATAAAAGACCTAATCTCCCTATCTCAATTACAGCTTAGAATCATTGCTCTTTTCACTGCATTAAGGTACAATAATTTAGTAGAAAAGATTAAGCCCGAAACAATTTGACAAAAGAATAAGTAAACTTTAAAGACTATTCATGTGGGGAAAGGGAAAAAAAATAGGGGAGGGGATCAATTATTGAACTTAATACTCATTATTTACCACACTTTTATAGTGGAGATTAATTGCAACCAAATTCTAATTGATCTGATTAACTAACAGAGGAACTTCAGGCAGAAAGGTTAAGTGACCCAAAATTGTGGGGAAATTTGATGCAAAAACTTGGACTAGAACTCAGGTCTCCCTGAACCTACTATTTAGACCACATGTTTCTAACATTGTATGCTTTAAATATTGTCATCTGGAATGAGTAACTTTAAGTTTTATTGCTTCCTTATGATGATTATTCAATTCGTTGTACTTTTAAAATATTAATGTTTTCTATTTTGCATGTATATTTTAATTCTCAGCTTTCATCTCTATATTTGGGCTTGTTTAAAAAAACTCAGTGAAAAGAAAAAAATTAAAGCAACCAAAAACTTGCCAAATCTCTTAAATGTGGTCCACACTGCATTTCTGAAGTTGTGACTGATGCTAAGACATTTTTCCATGGTAAAGAGAGTTCATCCTGAAAGGAAACAAGGTGAGTAGCCATATGGCAATCACCAGGAAGGAGGGAGAATGAAGGCAAGCCTGCATTCCAATGTCTGCACCCCATTTCTGCTTCATGAAATGAATGGCTACTAGTTAGAGACTATGGTCCATTTTCCTTGGTGACGTAGTAGCATTTGTTTAGAGGATGAACTCATGAGCTCTCAACTAACCTCAAAGCATCTCATGCCAAATATGAGTAGGGAGCCCAAATATATAAATGGGTACAGGGCAGAAAGCGGCTGTTCCCCAGAAGCAAATGGAAGGATTCCAAAAGGCCACTGGATACTTGCTGGCTCCTGGGGTATTAAATCTGTCTACTTTGCCCAGTACCTTCTCTGAAGACTTATGACCTTGGTCTACTTTATATTCAGGTTTTTCAGTGAACATTTCTTGAGGGCTTACAGGGTACTTTACATCATAAGGTGTGGGTACATGATGGAGAGAAACGGAGATATGCAGCCTAAGGGAGAGGTTAACAATTTGATATGGGCTAATAAATAGGAAACAACATACCTTTTTAGGCTCTGGAATAAACATGTTGATTGACAGTCAGGATAGAGGCAGATGTGGTAGAGAGTAAAAGAGCACTAAACCTAATGTTAGGAGACTGAGGTGACCTAGAGACCTAGTCTAGGGCAAGCTCAGCCATTTACTACCTGTGTCCTTGGACAAATCATTTCAGCTCTCTGTGTCTGTTTCCTTTTCTGAGTTTTCCAAGATATTTTAATTCAATTTTGCTAAGCTCAGTGTGAAATCTTGCTAGCATTCAGCTCTGCTTTCCTTCCAACTACAGTGTTCTCCTCTCTTCCTTTCCGTTTCTATCCCTCTCCCTCCCCGTCAATTGCCCCCGCTTTGTCTGTGTGTCTGTCTGTCTCTCTCTGTCTGTCTCCTATTACTATTCTTAAAAGTCATATGACCTAGACAATTGTACTTAGATTACTGACTCCTGAGTTCTTGTGATGCTTTGCAATGGTAAAGTTATATAAAACATGAGTGGCAAATATTCAAGTTAGCAAAAAGTTGTGGCATTTTAAACTTATGGTACATATATGTAAAATTCTTCATCGAAATTTCAGGATGCTGTAAAGCTAGAATGTGAGGGAGATATATGCAAGGGAGTTAAAATAAAGGAAAGTTTCAACAATCTCATTGGAGGAAAGTCACAAAAATTCTAACATACTGTTTTTGACAGAGAAAGAAAGGAAGGTTTGCTTTAGATCATCTCTCTGCCCTACTGCTACCCTTCAGACTACCAGACTTTCAGAGACTATTCCCTGAAGGACTTAATCCCAGTGTGGAAATTAACTCCACTAGTGCAGTTCAGCAATTTAAAAATAATATTATAATCATGCCTAGGGAGAGTTTCCTGGGGCAATGAGTACTTAAGAGACCTTCTTATGACAGAGTCAATATGTCAGAGGCAAAACTTGAACTCAGATCTTCCTTACTCTAAAACTGGTCTTCTATTTACTATACCTTGCTGCCTCCCTTTGTAAACTAGAAAGCTCCACATAAATGTGAACTATTGTTACTATAATCACAATTGTTTTATAAAAGTATGGGGTCAATTTCATCATAAATTAAGGTGAAATTGGGTATTTAATTTGAAAATAATTCAGGCAGCTTTGAGAAAAGAATACGAAAAACCCAAACGGCAGCAAATTGGTCTGAGGGAAGTGAGAAATATATAAGAATAATATTAGGAGAAAAAAATAATCACACAACATTTACTGAACACTTACCACGTGCTAGGCACTCTGCAGGGCCTCAGAAATATGAAGACAAAAGTGAAACAGTGCCTGTTCTCATGGAAATTACATTCTATAGGGGAGATGATATGTGCATATGTATGCAAAAATATATTCAAACTGAAATAAAATTAATTCAAACTGAAATAGAATGAAAGGAAGCACTTGCATATTTGGAGATCTGGAAAGCAGATAAAGATTCTAAGAAAGAGGAGGTTCAGAATATGAACTAGTGGGTAAAAGGGAAACACTGAAAAGTTTGAAAATTAATAATGATTCTGTCAATGACAGATATAAACACAACTTCTTGGGGGTACTTGGAGAAAAACTATGAGAAATGTTCAGAATGAGAAAATTTACCAACACCTAAATAAGGGAAGTACCAATGAGACAAAAATAGGTAGGTTTGAGTAGTGACACAAAACTTCACTCAAAAGACTTAATAAAACCTTGAGAATTAAAGAAAAGTGAATCCAAAATTGCCATAAGAGTCCATCAGAGATAATATGGTGTGGTGACTAAAGTGCTATGCTTAACATCAGGAAGGACTTGAGTTCAAATCCCTGCCAAGACATTCACTAGCTACATGATCCCAAATAAGTGACTGAAGTTACTCCACCATCAGTTTTCTTTTCTGTAAAATGGTTAATAAACATACTTCCCAACTTGTCAGGATCAAATTAGATGATTATGTAAAGTACTGTGTAAACCTGAAAACTGTAGGTAATGCAATTATGATGTTTCTGAGCAGGGAAGGATAATGGATCACATAACAGAATGTGAGATTTTGAAGGGAATCCAGAAACCATCCACTCCACCATCACCCTCATTTTGTGGATGAATAGCTTAGAGAGAAGTGGGTAGTCCAAGATCACATAGTTAAAGGTGTTTCTGGATCTAGAATTTAGGGTCTCCATACTCCCAGTCCAATGTTCTTTTCATTGTAAATGCTGCTTACAGTGCCTTCAACAAATCTAGGACTAAAAAACTTAGATTCTGATAGTTTTCTAAGAGAGTCTTTTGGTTGTTTTAGTCATTTCCGACTCTTCATGATCCCATCTGGGGCATTGTTGGGGCTTTCTTGACAGAGATATTTCAGCAGGTTGCCATTTCCTTCTCCCATTCATTTTACAGATGAGGAAACTGAGGCAAACAGACTTATTTGATTTGCCCAGGGTCACAGAGTGTAACTTCCAGTTTTGAACTCATGAAGATGAGTCTTTCTGATTCCAAGCTCAGTACTCTATCCACTTCACCATCTGGCTTCCCCCAGGAACATAGTACATGCTTAATAAATACTTGTTAACTGACAACTTCTCGTAAGAGGTCTTTCCCAGCCTTCTCAATTAGCTTTACTTTCTATTCCAAGGTTACCTTATGTCTACTCTGTATATATCTATGGTTGTTTACTTACTCAGTCATGTCTGAATCTTTGCAACCCAGTGGGCTATACTGTCTATGAGGTTTTCCTGGCAAAGATACTGAAGTGCTTTTGCCTTTCTTTCTCCAGTGGATTAAGGCAAACAGAGATGAAGTGACTTCTCCAAGGTCACGCAGCTAGTACTATGTCTGAATCCATATTTGAACTCAGGTCTTCCTGACTCCAGGTCTAGTACTCTATCCACTGAGCCATCTAGCTACTCCTGCAGGTATTTAGGATATATTTATTTACATACTTATTGTCTCCATCATTAGAATACAAGTTCCTTGAGGGAGGAGTCTGTTTTTCTTTTCTTTTTCTTTGTATCCTTGGTACTAAACTTAGCGCCTGGCACAAAACAGGCACTTAACAAATATATGTTGATTGAGTGAATCATATTAGAGTATATAGGGCAGAATATTTTGTTAGATAGAGGATGACAAGAAAGGTTAGAGATAGTCTTCTTTACCTCAGTGAAATAAGGGAAACTCACTACACCAATAAAATCACAGGCCCATTTAAAAAAACCCTCCTCATGCCCTCTGTGTGCTTTCTTCATGTGTTTTAGGTGCCCTCCATAATTTTAATTTAGGGCAGGAATCACTTTATGTGGCAAAAGTCCAAAGAAACAGAATCAGAGTTGGGAAGGGAATGAAGGATCTCATTTAAGAATTTCTGCATTGTTCTCCCATTTGATGCAAATCAGTACAATGGCATGCTCAAATAAGATCATCTGGAGGATTTTCCCATTCATAAGGAATCTCTCTTCTATTTAGAATCTACCCTGGACATCTCTTTTGATATGAGTTAAACTCCATTTGTAAGTGTCCATTATATGCATCCCAATATATGCTTTGCTTGATATTAATAATCAAATGCTTGCATAAACTTATCTCTGCAGTTGTATCTTTCAAGGACTCTTTTGTCATTTTTAACAGATACATGGAAGATATTTTATTGAAAGATGCAGAATGAGAAAATATTTTTAAAAAATGAATGATGTAGGCATTTGCTTTGTTTCTCTATAAATATTTGTTGCCATAGTTGCTTTTTCTTTTCTTTTTAAATGGGAATTGGGGAGAAAAAGACAGAAGAAAAGAAAAACAATGTTTGTTAATTGTTAAAAAGAAATAAAATGAAAAAGAAGATATCTTGTGTAGCGTAAGCACCTCAACATACACGGGGGGGGGGGCCCACCTTAGATCTGCATTCATAAAAAGAAAGCAGCTTTCAAGGGGTTAACAATCACTTTAATCAAGTACATGCATCATTCCTTTAACCAAGTACATATATCATGCAGTTAGTTCAGGGCGTAAGCACACTGAATTTCAAAGAAAATACAGAGAAATCAAAAAATCAACACACATGACCTACAATTGGACCCCAACTGTCTAACCATAGTTACCAGAGAGGGAAGCAAACATCTGAGTTCTCAAAGCTAGAGGAGGGAGCCTCCTTAGCAGCTTCCCTGAGTCCTCACCTGGCACTCAAACCTCCTTGCAGAAACTAAAAAACCTCACCCTCAGAGTATTTATACCTTTTTCAGAGCCAGGGAACATCCCAAACCTTGAGAGTCAGTTCTTCATTAACAAAAGCTGGGGGTGTTCCTACAAATCTTCCCTAATCAAACTCCCCTTAATTGTCAAGCCTATTAATGGATGCAGAAGATCTTTAATCACATTAAAATAGTTAACAATACAAATATATACTATTTCTAGTTAAAGAAATGCTTGTTTCTGTGTTTTAGTCCTTGTAAAGACTCTTGATTGATAAAGGCAAGATCCAATCAAGAGGCATTTGATTATACTAAAACAAAAACAGCAAAAGATCCTATTTTGAGTGCCATTACACCTTGTTGGAGAAAAGCCTTGAAGACAACATTTTGCTCTACCAAATCAAATTTTGGGATTTTTTTATATTTAATAAATGATAAGCACAACAGGATCTTATATTTTCTAGATCTTATGGGCAGTTGTGTGACTGTAAAGAAAGACTTTCTGTGCCTTTCTCATGCTTTTATCAAATATATCCTTGGAACAGGCAGATTTTTCCTCATAAAGATTTTGTAGAGATGAGATGAAAGTAGCCATACCAGCTAGTAGATATTGATACTTCCTTGACTGCCTTTTCAGCACTAATTTTTTGATTAAGTATTCAGCTTTCCTTTCTTTCATATATCTTGAGGATTACTCCCTCTAATTACTCAAAATGTGCTACCTCTAGCACAAACCTTCTATCTCTCTCTCTCTCTCTCTCTCTCTCTCTCTCTCTCTCTCTCTCTCTCTCTCTCTCTCTCTCTCTCTCTCTCTCTCTCTCTTTCACACACAAACAATCTAGCTTCTCTTTCCATCCTTGTTTTCTCATGGGGACTATAATGCTGGAAACTATATGTGGGAACTCAGGTTCACAAACAGTATACAAAACTGTACAATTCTTAGCACCCTCTGGCCCTGGTTTCATTACTCTGCCACAGTCACTACAGCAGTACAAGGGGGCTGCACAAGGCTAAGGAACATTTTCCATTTTTTCATTGGGTTTCATGGTGAAAGAATCCATTATCAAGTAGCAGGCATATTAGTGATAAACCTCTCTAAACTTAGCTAGTTTGGTTATTAGAAAGGAGACAAAATGTGTCCTGGTACCATAACCAAAACTTTTCTAACAAGGTATTGTTTGCTAGAGTACAGCCTGTAAGAACCAAGGATCATGTCCATAATCTAATGAGGCATAAGAGCAGGATTTTATGGATTTTCCTCACTGCTTCAAAATCTGTGATCTTATATCTCTCAGCTATTAGTCCTAGTTCTTTTTATTCAGTCAAACAAATAAATAAACAGAAACAACACCACCAATGACAACAAAAACCTTACCACTGTTTCATGTGAAAGTCCTTTACAAGTATTTGAAGACATCTATCATGTCTCCCTTATGTATTCTCTTCTTTAAGCTAAACATTTCCATTCCTTTGATTCATCCTCATATGGAATGGTTTCGTGTCCTCTCACCACCCTCTTCATACCAATGTCCTTCCTAAAAATGTGGTGGCCAGAACTAAAAACAGTCCTCCAGATGTTGTCTCACTAGGACAAAGTACAAAACAAAAAAGATACCATCTCTTTTACTTTGGATGTTTCACTTCTATTAAGGTATCCAATGGATACTTTAATTGTTGGGCAACTGTTAGTCCTCAACAAACTCTCCCAATAGTTTCGTAGTTATCAAAAGCATTAATATAAGTACATGAAAAAATCCATTGGATAGGTTATTACTGTATTTCACTAAAGATATCTCCTAACTCATATAACAAGGTTTATCAAGCTCTTTCTTTTTTGTCAGAAGAATCCTGATGTAAACCTTGTGCTGTCCTAGGGATCTAAGGGTCGTATCTTTTGTGCTAAATAACTATTTAGGAACCATAAAATTGGCTCAAAGAATAGAAATCCAAGAGTGATATAGAGAAGTAGATTTCCCTTCCCCTACCAATACCCTCACTCATCCAGTATTAAGTTCTCCTTAGCCTCACATTCTACATGTAATCCTCAATGGTTAACTTCCTTTAAGTTCAAGCATTCCAGGAGCTGGAGAACTCGATGCTATTCACTCAGCACTACCTTTAGAGGACAGCTTACACCAGAGGTCCAGGTAAACTGTCTGAGGTAGAACCACAAAGCTAAAAGTTATTTCAAATAATAGCTCTAAGGAATTTGTCGGAAGTGCTCTCCCATACACTATGAATGAAAACCATCTTTAGCCCCAAAGTAGAAATAGAGGATAAGGAGAAAATAGGAAAACTCCCTAAGCCAAGTAAAGTCTTCACACTTTTTTGGCAGAACAACCAAATTCCCCAAGGATCCTTCCCCTAGGAATTACAATGCAGAGCCTCTCATTTCCTCCTTAAAGTGAACTCAGCTATCTGATCTGGCAACCACCCAATCTTGTTCATGTGCCGCAATCTCCTAAGCTGTTCCTTGACACCAAAACCCATCTTTTTAACACTAATATTATCCCAGAGGTGTTATACAGTGTCTGAAACATAGTAGGAATTTAATAAATTTTTATTGATTATTTATTTTATATAGCTACCTTTCAATGAATGTTACAATCTCAGAAAAATCAAAATTATGAATGGTCCTATAAACAATGGAGAAACATATTTACAGTCAAAGGGTAGTGTTAAATATATCATCTAGGAAACACCGAAGCAGTCAAACTGGTCATGTAATGAGAAAACAGGCATGACAAATATATAGATTGAATGTTGACCTGGTACCTACTGAAGACCTCGAGGAAGACCTCCAGAGAAGGCAAGAGACAATCTCTGCTCTGAAGGAACTCACATTCTAATGAGGGAGGCAACATGAAAACAGCTACATACAAACAAGTTGTAACCAGGATGAATTGAAGATAATCACAGAAGCAAAGCAAAGTACAATTAGTGGGGATTGGAAAAAGCTTTTTTATAGATGGAGAGAGTTCAGCTAGAATTTGAAAGAAGAAAAATGATCAAGCTTCTGGAAAAAGAGGCTACTGCTTGTTGGGTTTTTTCTGTCTGGCCCCCAAACACTAAATTTTCTGATATTTTCACTAAGATGATAGATGTGGATTATTGACTGGAGAATTTATGGAAGGACATGGAGTAAAAAAATCACATGAGGTAAAAAGGCATGCATGAATTGGTGGTTTCTATTGATGGAGATAGTACCTGAATCTATTAATAGACTTTAAGTATAAAAATCAGAGATGACTGACTAAAGTGGGTCCTAGACAAAGCCCTGGATAAGATAACAGACAGTCATCAGCCTGCTGGTCCTTTCCTAGGGGGTAGAAAAAAGA
Organism: Bettongia penicillata ogilbyi; assembly: GCA_023548195.1. NCBI lineage: Eukaryota > Metazoa > Chordata > Mammalia > Diprotodontia > Potoroidae > Bettongia > Bettongia penicillata. The sequence continues at coordinate 6,612,605 of JAJHZJ010000580.1, forward strand.
AGAGAAGGAACTAAGCCAGTGGACCCTCTAAAAAATTCATCTATCTATCCCTTCACTTATTTACTTCTATCACACATATTTTCTTAAGGCAGATATACAAATTAAACATGAAAAAATCATACTCCTGTTTTTCTTCTATAGAACTAAATTGATTTGTGTTAATATTAAGAGTAAGAGCTGAGGTTGTATAGCACTTTACTATGTGCAAAGGACCTACACTTTTCTGATCCTCACAAGAGCCTTGTGAAGTATTATAGACATTATTATCCTCAGTTATCAGATGAATAAACTCAGGCTGAGAGAGGTGGGATGAATTGCTCATGGTCACAAAGCCAAGTACTAGAGATGAGGTTGAAACCTTGTTGTCTCCTGTCTTTAATTTTTACACTTTTCTCCTCACACTCCACATGCATATTGCTTCTCTCATCTCCTTTTTCATATAGTAGTTACGATCTACATTCAGAGACCAAATAAAGACTTAATTCCTTGATTATATGTTAATGTCTTCAAGAGCAATTGATCACAGAACCAAAGAATCATGAAATTTCTGAGTTGGAAGGGTCTTCAGTGGCCATATAGTCCACCAGTACCTAAAATAGCACCCCCTCAATGCTACACCCAAGTGTTCAATCAGCCTTCACTTGAATTGACCAGTTAGTTACCTTGGCTAGATGTACACATTACCTAGAAATTCTGAATTCTCATCCTAACCTCCACCATGAATATTTTATACATAGTGCTTGGAAACTCACATGGGCTTTCATTCTGACATCTGTAAAGCAATTTAGTCAAACAAAGTAAGTTAATCAACACTGTTGGTCTCCCCTTTCAGGGCACATATTGTGCCTCTGTACATGAAATATTCTAGCAAAGATATGAGGGGTTTGCTTCTGTGAAATCTGTTTGTTCTTCTAGCATTCCTGAAAAGATCACTTCTGATCTTCCAAGGGATCTTTCTTTTACTTTGGCTTTCATATGCTTTGCAGATGACGCTACTGTGCACACTTGGGCAAACATTCTTCAAAAGGGAAGTCATGTAAAATCAATTCCTCTAAACTCTCCAGACATTGTCCAAACAGAAATGGACAGACCTGGCCCTGTCTGGCTTGTCACAAATGCCAGAAATTCACAAAAATAAAATGCTAGGGCTGAGCATACAACAGTACAAATTTATCAATGGAACTTTCCCTTCCTTCCCAAATTAATTTATGGCTCAGGATCACAAAAAAACTTTCAGCTAGTCTGGTCTGTCTTGTGTTTATAAGTTTTCTTCTGATCCTGCTTTCACTTAGGTTTGTCTACTTCAAATACCCCCTCCTTTAAGAAACACCTGAGGTTCTAGTGCACATTTATTTCCTGTAATCAACTTTTTTGTCACATAATTAAGTGCCTATTTATATTTCATATTATTTCACGTATTTTCTAGTGTTTCCTTTAAAAGTCTAGAACTCCTAGAAGACAATTTCCATAGTTTAGACTTCTTTGTGTATCCTACAGTGCCTAGCACAGTTTGGAGCATATAATCAATATGCTATTTGTGGAATGTTCAATTGATTTCTCCAAAAAGTTAGTTGTAAAGCTATGGAGTGGGGCTCTTGTAAGAAATACCTTCTCTTGGATTCTTTAGACTCCCAGGAAATGTGGCATTGAGGTCATTATCTATATAGATTGATTCTTCAAACTATCAGTTGGTGACATTGAGTTAGATTTTTGGAAAAGTTCTAGAATGTGTATTAAAATGACAGTTTGGGCAGAAGGTAGAAAGGAAATGCATGTTCACTATGAAACGAATATGGAATCATCAAGAATTCAAGCCAATATCACCCCTTTAGACAGTGTACTAGACTGGTTGATCAGAAGAATGTCAAGATGTGGTAGGTATGGAATTTGCCAAGGCATTTGACAAGGTTTATTATACTATTTTTGTGGACAAGACAAAAAGAAATGAGTTTAATGATAGTACACTTAAATGGTGTCAGAAGTGGATGAAAACCATGCTACCTGCATTCAGATCATTCTCCTCATTTCTTTCCCCCTGGATCCTAGATTCTGCCCTTTGAACTCTGGGCTCTGAAAAGTGACTTTCCACATTATCTTGCTTGGAATAAGATCTTCATATCACTTTCAGGTTATTTCCAAATGACTCTCTGTGCATACCCCCTCTCCTTTCCAGCTCTCTCTTATGGATTGTCTCTCCCTGTTCCTTGAAACCAGACACTATTTTGTTTCTTTCCATTTCCAGCCCCACTTCTTAGTAAGCATCTGTCATAGAATAAGTGCTTAATGAATGTCTTTTTTTCATTCATTTGTGAATGATAAGACCCAAAGAATAGCCAGTAATGAAGATATGTCAATAAAGTGAGAGAATAAGCATTTATAAAGTACCAATGTGCTACACATTACGTTAAGTATGTTATATACATATCTCATTTGATCTTCACAACAACCTTGCGAGGTAGGTGCTATTATTATCTCCTTTATACAGTTGAGAAAACTAAGGTAAACAGAGATGAAATGGCTTGCCCATAGTCACACAGCTACTTAGCATCTGAGGGCAAATTTGAACTCAGGTCTTCCTGACTCTAGGTCCAGAGTTTTATCTGCTCTATACCTAACTGCCTCATATAAGGAAATAAATCTCTAGTGGAGTGTTCCAGGAAGAAATTTCTGGCCTTATGTGATTCTTCATTTTCATCAATGACTTAGATAATAGCATACTGATCAAATTTACAAATGGTTTGAGTGATAGCTACCATTTGTTTTTGTTCAGCCGTGTCTGACTCTGTGACCCCATTTGGCATTTTGTTGGCAAAGATACTGGAGTGGCTTGCCATTTCCTTCTCCAGCTCATTTGACAGATGAGGAAATGAGGCAAACAAGGTTAAGTGACTTGCCCAGGTAAGAAGTATCTGAGGACAGATTTGAATTCACAAAGAGCAATCTTCCTGAATTCAGGTCCAGCACTCTATCCACTGTGCTATCTAGCAGCCCCCTGGCAGCTAGCTACCATTTTGGATGATAATTAGATTCCAAAAAGGATCAAAATAGACTATAATGATGGGATCAAAGAAAGTGAATTTTAATTCTAATATTTTGAACTTGAGTTCAAAAGGCAAGTACATAAATATAGGAAGTCTTTCCCACTTCCTTTTAATTCTACCTCCTTTCCTCTGGTGACTATTTCCCACTTATCCTATATACAAATTGTATGCACATAGTTATTTGCATGTTGTTGCCTCCATTGGACTGTGATGTCCTTGAGGGCAGGGGTCTCTGTATCCCCAACCTTTAACATAGTTTTTATACATAGTAGACACTTAATAAATCTTTATTGACTGATTAACAAATGCAAAATGGAGGAGCCATGACTAGACAGCCATTCATTTGGAAATTATCTCATAGTTTTAGTGAACTACAAACTGAATATGAGTCCATAGTCATGGAAGACAACAAAGAGAATGCTGTCCTAGACTGTATTAACAGAAATACAGAGTTCAGAACGAGGGAGATAAAATTCTAGTACAATGTCTCCTGGCCTTTTCATGCTTTATGCTTTTGCATCGGAATGAGACTACCTAGGATCAGAAAATATGCTCTGTTTTGAATTGAAACAAATATGCTTTGGTGAGAGGGAGGGGGAAAGGTAGTTATATCTCACCTAAATTGGAGCCAGTCAGCTGTGGAATTGGAATCCTTTTGGAGATCCCTGAATCAGAGTGAAGCCAAAAACATCCAGTAGTATACAAATTAATTAATTGGGGGGAAGGGAGGATAGCAGAGATCCCACAGTAAATAATATTCCTCCTCATTACTGCTAATGACAAATGTTTAAATTTCCCTTTTCTGTAACATTAACTCAATTTTCCTCCCTACATGATTTCCCTAATAAGCTGAAGCAAGTATTTATCTTCATTTGATGGATGAGAAGGCATGAGTATGTGAGAAAGCATGCACACTCAACATAAACACAAACACAAACACAAAGCAATCCTTCCCACTACCAGATACTCAGTAGGTAACAGACCTGGAGGTAACCCATAGGTTCCTTTATTTCCAATATAATCCAGTTTCTTATCTATTGTATCGTTTGACCTTTTAGTTGCATATGTTTTGAATTTTCTAAGCTCTACAGTCAGGTAAACTGATCTTATCTTAGAACAGAAATACCATATACTTATAGAGTACTTTTAAGTTGTCAGAAGGAGTGTTTCTAGTCTAAGTCATTCAATTCACAGTTGCAGACATTGAAGTTTGGAGATTTTAAGGAACTTACTGAAGGTTATGCAGATGGAAAATGGCAAAGCTGGGATCAAGCCCTTCTGATTCCAGATCTAGTGCTCTTTCCCCATGCCATCCTTCCTCCCCACAATTTGAACCTCATGGCACTGGTGCTTTCAGAACTCTTACTTTACTCAAAATAATTCATAAGGTATGCAGGGGATGGTGTGTCAGTATTTTACAAAGGAGAGAAATGAAACTTAAAATATAATCAATTCAAAATTGGAAGGGACCTCAGAGGTCCAACCCCTTCATTGTATACATGAAGACTCTGAGCAACTGAGATAAGGAGAGAGTTCCTACGATTGTCTGTAAGAAGAAAAATAACCCCTTGAATTGTCCCTGGTAGAGACCTCACCGGCAATGGAGAATATGGAACGGATGAGTTATATTTTCAATGGGATCAATAAATAATTTTATTCTTCTTATTTCAGCAGATCAAGTCACTAACAGTGTGATATTCTATGTATGTCTGGAGAAACTGGAGATTTAATAAGAGCTTTTAAGCCCATGTGGTGCATAGGATTTAACACTGAAAGGAACTTTAGAGATCATTGAATCTAAAGCCACTCATCTTACAGGTGAGAAAACTGCAGCTAACAAAGATTAAGTGATCTGCCCATGGTTGTATAAATATTGAGTAGCAGAGGCAGTAAGAGACAAGTAGCACTGCAGAGTGGTTAGGGAACTGGAATTAGATTCAGAAAGACCTAGATTTCAATCCTTCCTCAGACATTTACTAGGTATATGACCTAGGTCATGTCTTTTCTCTGTGACTATTTCCTCACATACAAAATAAACATTTGGACTTGATGGCTTCCAAGGTCCTTTCCAGCTAAGGACAGTGTCTAGCCAGGAACTGCTGCTCAGAGCAATACAGCACAGAGAGAGGTTGTACACTAGGACAAATAGAGTTCCTAGATCCAGAACAATGAAACCTGATTTTATTAAGGGCACAAGAAAAGGCTTCAGCTGGTAGCTCTGATACAACAAGCTCCATATCCAGGGCTGACTGAGGAGGGGACCCTTCCTAGGGATAGTGTTCCAGGGTGATGAGTAGTTTCAGGTCCTAGGCTGTAAAATGGGTGAGGAGTGATTTTAGAAGATAGCAGAAGCTGTGTGGCCCTGACTCCAGGAATAGAGTAGTCTTAGCTCTAGTCTCCATCCCAGACTGAAGCCTGTAGTGAAATAACCAGGATAGAAATTCCAAATCAAAGAGAAACATTTAAATCTATTCCTCTGAACCTGCAGAGCTTTCCAGTTGACTGATAATGGCTAAGTCCAACATCAGTCTACTGGAACTCCAACCAAGGGCAAGGCTTAGACACAAATCCAGGTGCGAATTTGCAAAGTTCAGACCAGAAAAAAGCATGATCAAACTTTGCCTTAGATCAGGCCACTTTGGAAGAATTGAAAGCAAATAGGTCTCCAGCCTGAGCTGGGACTGAGATCCTAGATTAACACAATGCTCAATACCCCCCAAAAAAGTAGCAAAAGGACCCAAGGAAACACAAAGTTACCCCAAATATTCCCCTTAGAAATCCACAAAGCCCAACCCCACAGATAGTTTGAAGGCAAAAAAACAGACTGCAAGCACGAACAAGCAAATGAACAAAAAGAAACTCACCAAAAAAGGCTGTGATGGTGACAAGATTACTGAAGATATAAACCAAGAAGAAGAAAAAAATCACTCCAAAATATCTACCAGTAAAGTCTCAATGAAAAAGCATAGTAGGGACATAAGTTCAACGAGAATTCCTGGAAGAGATGAAGCAAGAGTTTAAGAGAACTATAAAGTGTTTTTATACATGAGATGAGACCACTAGAGGAAAAATTGGAGAAGTAATGAGATCTATCAAGGAAAATTTTGAAAAACTATGTAACAGTTTGGCAAAAGAAATACAAAACTTTACCCAAGCAACGAACCCTCTAAATTGTAGAATGGATCAAAAGGTGATAGGCTCAGTGTAGAGCGAGAGAGATAATTTTGGGCATGACCAATGATAAGAATATGTATTTGTGCATATTTGTAATAGGATTTTGATTTTCTTTCTTTTTCAGGGAGGAGGTGGTTGGAAGGAGCTGGAACAGAGACAAGGTAGATTTTAATTCATTGAAAAAATAAAATGTTATTTTAAAAAAGAATTAATGAATGCCTTCTATGTAGAGGGCATTGTGCTGCAATCTTCATTTCACTCATCCTCCCTTCAAGCAGCTATGTGACACAGTGAGTAGTGCCAAGACTGGAATCAGGAAGACTCATCTTCCTGAGTTCAAATCTGGCCTCAGACACTTTCTACCTGTGTGACTCTGGGTGACTCATTTAACCCTTGCTTGCCTCAGTTCTGCATCTACAAAATGAGCTGGAGAAGAAAATGGCAAACCACTCTACTATCTCTGCCAGGAAAACTCCATATGGGGTCATGAAGAGTCAGATACGATGCCAAAATAACAAATTCTTTCTTCTTTGTGTCTACTTTCTTTTTCCCAAGCACCCATTTTCACAAAGTATAATGTTTGGAGCCATACAAGCTTCAGTTGGAACCCAATTCCTGACTTTAAGGAATTTATAGTTTAAGAAAGAAAAGAGAGACTGGATATATATGAAGTGAGTCATTTTTATGAAGAACAATTTTGGGGAAAAATGCTTAAGATATTATGGATGGAATACTAGATTTGGAGTCAAAGAACCTAGATTCAAAGACCAGCCCTTTTATTTACTATACTACTCATCTTGTGAAAGTAGTTTAACTTGTCTATTCTACAATTTCCTATAAAAGGAGGGGATTGGACCAAGGAACCTCTAGAGTCTTTTTCATCTCTAAGAGCCTATAATCTTTATGTGACCATTAAGACAAGTTTGACTGGCTGATTAACTCGGCTTTCTTTCTTTTATTGTGTTTCATATAGAGTAACTGAGAAATGGGATTAATAGAATGAGTAGAAAGGACCTAAGAATGAGAAGAGTTCCCCAGTCCCTGTCAACAGTTCTCACCTTTCAAACTCCTTTTGATCATGGGTAGATGTGGAAGTCTCTACTCAGACCTCACATTGTAAATTTCATCATGCTTGCCTAGTTTATCTTCACAGAGGAGATCACCATACAGCCACCCTACTTTTAGACTTGATCCCCTTTTAATCTCTTTCAAAAAGAAATGAGTAACGGAAGGTAGAGATCTAACTAGATCAGGGAGATCAGAGTTTTGCATGACATGATATAGAAAGTACCACAATCCTTGAGGTATGCCAGTTATTTAGAAACAACTTAATACTTTATAAGCAAGAATATTTAGTTGAAATAGGGAACTATTCCACCACTACTAAGGCTATGCCTATGATATTCTCTTTCCTCTCTTGTCTCCCACCCTCCAACAGCCTGAATGTTCCATAGGTCTCTTCCTAACCCATGAGAAGGAATGAGAGAGTCTCCTATCCCATACAAATTTGTATTTTAATTTTTTTTTCTGTTTCTTGTGTCAGGTACAAAAGTTGTCATAGCCCTGGAAGAAAGGTCTGGCATCAACCGTTGTTCCTATAGCAAGTCATGCCCCTCTTTTCCCAGAAGCAGCAAGTATGACAAAACAATGATAGAAACGCATAGGTTATAGGGCTTTGAATGCCATCAATGCAGACACCACAGAAGTCATGGACCTGCTAATTTAACCTCTCTTCTGTAGTAGCTGGTGGATTAGTGGATGGAGTAGTGAGCCTGGAGTCAGGAAGATCTGAGTTCAAATCTCGGACACTTACTAGCTATACGACTCTTGGCAAGTCACTCCACTTTAGTTTGCCTCAGTTTCCTCAACTGTAAAATGAGAAAAATAGCACCTTACTTCAGGGTTGGTGTGAGGATCAAATTAGATATTTGCAAAAGCTTCTAGTCTAGTGCCTGGCACATAGCAATTTCTTTTTCAAAAGAATATAGACCCAACTGTATACTTATCTGGCATAGATATGACTGAAATCAAGACAGATTATGAAGGAGAAGCCAAGAAGCTGTTAAAATTAAAATAATTTTTTCCTGCATCATTCAAGTTTTATTGTTCCTTTTCTGAGTCTGGTGAAGCTCAGGTTCTACACCTCCATCCCTACCTTAAATGAGCTTCCCTGTTCCTTAGGATATTCCAGGAGTGACACTACTGGAATGGGAAGTCAGGTCTAAAGCTAATAAGCCCACTCTAGTTCCAAACCTGAAAGCCTAGGACACTCTCATTGAATCAGAAAATAAATGCTTATTTTCTTCCTTTCCCTTCTCTTCCCACTTTCAGTATGTACATATCTGTGGTCAAAGGTAAGGTGCAATTTGACAACTCTTAGCTTTTTTTTTAATTGATCTCATCTGTATTGTTTGAACTATTGTTCTACTGAACAGTATTCAATTTTATTTAATTAGAATTGATTAAGCACAAATGTTTTATGTATTGTGTCATATGATGATAATATAAATACAAAAAGAAAATGGTCTCTGTCCTCAAGGAACTTACATTCCAAGTGTAATCTTTGCCCAATCTATACAAAGTGTGATGATATCCTTTCTTGAAAGGTTAGGTAGGGTCAGAGATGAATTCCCAAGGCAGATGCAGTGGTCTCCATAATCAAGGGTTAGACCAATGGATGATCTTTCTCTGGAATCCTACATTTCCAAAGAGAAGATGGTAACAAGCAAGATAATGTATCATAGAGTTCTGAAAACTTTAAAATTCTATATAAATTTGTGTTGTTATCAAAGTGGGTAGAGTGCCAGGCCTGGAGTCAGGAAGACTCATCTTCCTGAGTTTAAATCTGGCCTCACATACTTCCTAGCTGTGTGACTCTGAGCAAGTCATTTAACCTTATTTTCTCCAGTTTCCTCTGCTGTAAAATGAGCCAGAGAAGGAAATGGCAAAACATCTCAGTATCTCTGCCAAGGAAACCCCAAATAGGGTCACAAAGTGTCAGATGCAACTAAAAAAAATGACTGAACAAGGGCTTAGGAAAATGATACTTTACAGTTATAAAATACATGTATATATATATATATATATATATATATATATATATATATATATATATAATATGCATATTTTATCCTGACAATAACTTAACAAATTGGGCATGATTATCCTAATAGAACAAATTAAGGCTCAGAGAAATTATGATCATGCAACTAGAATGTAATAGAACTAGGCTTGAACCCAGGTCTTTTGACTACAGATTTTATACCCTTTTGGGTCTCTGTGCTCTGCTGTATAACATGATGTCCCTCTAATAATTCTAAAGACAAGAAATAGGTGTTATTATTGTCATTTTATAAATTAGGAAGCTGACACAAGTACAGGTTAAGAGAATTGTCCAAGGTCACAAATCTTGCATGCCAGGCTGATGCTGGATTTGAACTTACATCTTCCTGACTCTAGGCAAGACACTTTATCCACTGTGTTGTCTTTCATTCATATGGTTTTTTATGTAAAAAATGAGTTTCTGTAAAGTATCTAGCTTAAATTTGAGTAGATAATTCTACTGTTTTTAATTTCAGAGATTGGTTATGACGTGTTCATGCTTCTTAAGGCTTCAGTTCTATTTTTTCTAACTGCTCTTTTCAACTTTTCCGGCAAACAATTCTTTATGAAGATAGATCCCAAATCTAGATATCCATTCCTAATATCTTTACTGAATGCCTAAGAGTTGTCTTCAACTTACCACTCTCCCTCACTCTCCTTATCTAATCAGTTGCCAGATATTGTTGATTCTGCCTCCATCACATTTCTTGCATTCACTTCCATGTCCCCACACATAACAGCTTCATTTAGACCCCCATTACCTCTGGACTGAACTACTGAAATACATCCCTGAAATAGTCTCTGTATTTCTAAACTTATCCCTGCCCAATCCATTATCCACACAGCTGCCAAAATAACCTTCCTAAAAAACAGATCTGACTCGGTCATTCCTCTGCTCATAAATCTTCAGGGGCTCCCTATTGCCTCTAGATAAAATGCAAACTCCTCAATTTAGCATTTAAAGTTCTTTACAATCTGACTCCAGACTACTTTTCCAGACTTATTGATACTACTTTTTCACCCACTTAAATTACAGTTAAACTTGCTGTTCCTTGGACTCCACATTCAATCTTCTATTTCTGTGTCAATACAGTGATTTGGAATATGTTCATCACTATGCCTGGATACTTTCTTCTTACCTCTGTATCTTGAAATCCCAAGTTTTCTTCGAGGTTCATGTCAAATGTCACCTATTTAAATCCTTTCTTAGTCTCTATAATTGTTTATGGCAGGTAATCATTTATTAAGTGCTCACTATATACTAGGCACTGTGCTAAACACTGGGGATGCAAACACAAGCAAAAAGAAAGACCAGCCCTACCATCAAGCAGCTTAGACTTTAATGGGGAGGACAACACGAAAAAGAGATTTAAAAAAAGTTTGTTGTTGTTGTTTTCAAGGAGTAGCTAAATGGCACCATGAATAGAGCACTGCCCTTAGAGTCAGGAAGACCTGAGTTCAAATCTGTCTCAAATCTTGTCCCAGGAAAGTCATTTAACCCCTGTTGTTTCCACCTCAAAAAATATATTTTTAGTCATTCTAGATATATTAATAAGTGTTCTTCACAAGACATTTAAGACACTAGTTTATGGGGATAAACTCCATTGGAGAGAGAGAATACAGAACCCAGGAAGCTATGGAGCTAAGGAATTTTCTTGGTTTGGGGCAGGCTCCAAAAGTCCAGTTTTCTGATCAGTCTTGTGATGCTCTGTAATCTTGTATTTCTTGTTTTCTGAGTCAAAAATCTCTCCTTCTTGGTGTCTGGGTTTATGGAATCTCTTCTTCTTGAAATAAGTATCAATAAGATGATTTGGAATTTTTACACCTAAAGGTTAATCCTGGTAGAGGTGGTAAGGACAAATTTCTGATGGGTCCTTCTCAAAGGAACACAGATTATGGTCAAAGGTTCAGTCACAATAGCAAGCCACTAGCCAGATGCTTCAGGAAAACCACTAGCTTGCCCCTGTGGCTTCTAGTGAGCATGAAGAGAGCCATGGCCAGGGTGATGCTAGCTCAAAGTCTTCTCACATGCTGGCTGAAGGGCTTTTGGCCATGACTTAGCAGTTTTCTAAGCACATTCTCAATGGAGTAATGCCTAGGCATTTTGAAAATCTTTACCATATGGGTTCCTACATTCTTGTCCCCACCAGTTGGCTTTGAGATAGTAGCAGGCAACTTCTCTTTCTTTTTTCTTTTCAAACCGGGTTTTCAGTGCAGCATTTCTCCTCTTGTACATAGTTCTCCAGGAATACATTGCAGACCTCAGGTTATCTACCAGTCCCTCAGGCCATGGCTGGGTTCTGACTGCAATGATTTAGAAACTTTTTCACCATCTTTTCAGTCACCTCTTTGTTTTTGTTCTTCTGTTCCTTTGGTTCCTTTGGGGGGGTTTTGTCCACCATCTTGAGAGAAGGGAAAGAGGAAAAAAATTTAAAGAACTGAAACAATGGGGAGAGAGAAGTCATGATGGCAAAGCCTACAGTGTCATAAACACAGACAGGAGGGGAATGAAGCATAACCAATCTGTGTCCATTCAAAAACAGAGGCTTTACAATGGAGATCATACAACAAACTCATGAATGGTAGAAGGGGGCCAAAAAGGCAGAAGGATGTCCCAGGGTGAGAAGGCAATGAAGTCATGGCAGAGAAGTCCAGAGAGTTAGAAGCACAGCTTCCTTCCTCCTTGGATTAACTCTTATTTGAAAATCTATTTACATATGGCATACCACATTGCAGTATAAAATCCTTGAAGTTTGACATGTTCGTTTTTGTCTTTGCATCCTCAGTACTTAGAGCACAGTAAGTTCTTTAAAAGCATGTTTGATATTTTCTCTTGGTCCTCCTCCCATCTAACTGACCAATCCTTCTCAGTTTTCTTTGCTGAATCATCATCTATACAACACTTACAACCATAAGTCTCTCCCAAGACTCTGTCTTGAGCTGCCATCTCTCTCCTTCTGTACTTTCTACTTGGTAACTTCATCATCTATCACAGGTTTTATTATAATTTCTATGGAGATTATTGCCAAAGCAATTTATCTAAGAATACTCCTGAACACTTATCCTAAGTCAACAACCTTCTATTTTATATTTGGAACTTGTTGTGCCATAAGCATTTCAAACTCATCATGTCCAAAACAAAACTTAGTATCTTTCTGTGCACACTCAAATTCAGCCCTCTTCTGAAACTCCCTATTTTTGTCAAAGGTACCACTGTCCTTGCAGTCACTTACGTTCACTACTTCATTGTCATCCTTTGTGCTCCATTTTCACTCATTCCACATATCCAGTGTTATAAAATCTTGTTGTCTCTAACTTTACCACAATCTCTTGTATTTGTTTCCCTCTCCATTCAAACAACCACCATCATAGTTCAAGACCTCATCACTTGCCAACTTCCTTATTTGGCTCCTTGGCCCAAGTCAATCTCTCCATTCCCATTAATCTTCCATACAACCACCAAAATCATACCTATCAGAAATGACAAATGCTAGAGGGGATGAGGGAAAATAGGTATACCAAAAAATTTGGTGGAATTGTAGTTTAGTCCAACAATTCTGGAGAAGAATTTGAAACTGTGCTCAGTGAGATATAAAATTTTGCATACTCTTTGACCTAGAAATACCTCTAATAGATCTCTACCCCCACAGAGATCAAAGGAGAAGGAGAAGGATCTATATGTACAAAAATATAGCAGCTCTTTTTGTGGTGACAAAAAAAAACTGGAAATTGAGGGAATATCCATCCATTGGGAAATGGCTAAACAAATTGTGCTATAAGAAATGATGAAAGGGATAGTTGCACACAAAACACGGCAAGATCTATGTGATCTAATACAAAAGGAAGTGAGAAGAACAGGGAGATCATTGTGCACAGTAACAAAAAAGTTGTAATAATGATGAACTGTGAAAGACTTGGCTTGATCTAAGACAATTCCAAAGCACTCATGATGAGACTCCTTCTAGAGAAGGAATTGATGAACTCTGAGTATATATTGAAGCAAAATGTTCACACTTTGTTTTTTTTTCTTTTTTGTGATATGGCAAATATGGAAATGTGTTTTACATGATTTTAAATGTTAAAAAAAATAAAGCATAGAAAGCAGAAATGTCCTGAAATTCACAGAAGACAACATCCAATAACGGAATCAACAATAAAATAAAATATTTATTTTGTAGTTTGAAATTTGGCATCCCAGGGTTTGCTTCAACTGTCAGTTGTTTTGTCTCTCTGCTAAGAGACTAAGGGAGGAAATCCCATGATCTCTTTTTGTTTTTTGGTCATTTTCAGTCATGCCTGACTCTTCATGACCTCATTTAGGGTTTTCTTGGCAGAGATACTGAAGTGGTTTGCCATTTCCTTCTCCAGATCATTTTACAGATGAGGGAATTAAGTCAACATACCCAAGGTCACACAGTTAGTAAGTGTGTGAGGCCAGATCTGAACTCTGGAAGATGAGTCTTCCTGACTCCAGACCCAGCACTCTAGCCAACGTATCACCTAGATATCCTCTATAATCACTATGCAATTCATATTCCTTTCCCTAAAACATATAGTGTTACACCACTACTGTTTCTGGGACTTGTAAAAATGGGGCAAAGATGTTTATCACATCCTTCATTCCATCTTTATAAAAATTATTAAGATGATACCCATAAATTATTTTTAAAAAGCAACCCCTAGGACATATCCTGGAAGGAGAAAAGATTGAGCTTAATCTCAATACCTGCAATACAGTTATAGAATTATAGAGATAGTGGGAACCTTGGAGATCATCATAAGTCACTGGGGGTCTCAAGTAAGTCCTTTATCCCCAATTTCCTCATCTGTAAATGAGAAATTTGAAGTAGATGTCCTTTAAGTTCCCTTCTAGCCCTAATTTCTGTGATTTTTTGGTGGGATGAATGCATCCCTGGACATGTAATCATCTGAGTTCAAATTTTCCTCTTTAATTTATGCTAGCTCTGGTGAACACAGACAAAACTAACTTCTCTGATTATTAACTCGTAAGTACGAAGGCAGTATTTTCTTCAAAGATTGTGATGAAGTTTAAATAAGAAGACAAGTGTACAGAATTTTGTGAACTTTAAAATACTGTATAGTAGGGGTGTGCTAGAGCCAATTCCAATTGATTCATAAGAGCCAACTGTTAAATTTTCAGTGTGAGCATTAATAAGCAAAAATCCCAAATCAAGTTTTGGTTTATTGTTTTGTTAATGGTCTAAATTTAAAAAGTGGTGGAAAAATGTTAATAATGCAGATTTAATTTAAATGTGTGTTCTGTGTATGTTGTTTTGTTTAAAGATCTGGATTCATCAACACATCATTGCATATAAGTAACAGTTATATTCTTATCAGCCCAGTCTTATCCTCACATTTCCAGATAGTACTGACTAATAATGACAGTGTTCTGAATAATGACCAGAGGACACTGCAAGATCCTGAATAATTCCTTCATTCATTTACCAGGCATTCATTTATATGATCTACAAGACCCTGGGCTAGACATGAGGAGAGTTACAAAAATGAATTAGCTAGGGAGGACCATGCGCTTAGGAAACTATAATTTAGGAAGAGAGAAGATAATGCACACAAATAACGATAATATATTATCAGGCATGGTTAGGGTCTAAGAGGAATACAGATGACAGTTCAGAGGAAATGGAGATCACTGTAAATTTGGTATATTCAATGTTGAGTATGTTCTATTCTATTTCTCATTCTTTGAAAATGGGAAATTCATATAGTCCTCTCAAAATGAAAAGAGCACTGGTCTTAGATGACCTGAGTTCAAGTCAGGCCACTGATATTTATTAGCTGTGCAACCCCAGATGAGTTATTATTAACCTCTTGAGTCTCAGTTGTGTCTTCTATAAAATGGGAGACATAACACCTATACTATCAGTCTCATAGGGTTATTGTGTAAATAGCACTGGGTAAAGCTTAAAGATAAATGTGTGTATACACACACATATGCATATATGCACATATATACCCATATGTATGCTCCACCTGTATACACATATGTATGTATACACACAGGGAGACACACACATGTAAATTTGGTTGGTTTTTTGGGTTTTAGTTTTGACTTTGGAAGAGACCTATGCTTCCATTCATAAACAGAACTTTCGTTATATAAACTCCACTAATACACATCAGCAACTCAACTGTGGCTTAACCTTAGAGGGTTGTTGTTAGTATCATTAATTATTGCCAGTATTATTATATTGTATTATTATATTGTCATACTGCTTAGACTGATTTGCATTAAGCAACCTAATTAACTAATGGGGAAATATGCTTTGTCTTCCATCCGGGACTGATTTTAATCTTTAAAGAGAAGATTCAGTCATTTCTTTCCACTCTCCCCCCAGAGCTGTTGGACTTCATTCAGGGTAGCCTGACCAAGATTGGTAGCATGTGAAACCTGTTTCTCCACTTCCTGGTTTCCCCTCCCTTCCCTTTCTCTTCTTTTTCATCTTTCTCTCATCCCAGTCCTGCTGTAATCTGAGTTCTTTTTTTTTTTTCAGTCAGATGCCTAAGTGTCTCTCACCATAGTGTCAGGTAAATACTGTGAAAAATGAAAGGCAAGGACTCTGTAGTCCCTTGAAGTGAGAGAAGGCAACGTGGAGAGAGGATAGCTAAAGAGACACCAGACGGCATGTTGAGGATGACTGCATTCACCCAGACTGATTAAAAATCTGATCCAACTTCCTAAATAATTTTTAATGGCTTTAAGTCACTGTTTATGCTTTCCCAATGTGATAGCTGACCCTTCTGTCCCATGTTTAATTTAAGAAGCAGGTACTTGCTGCGAGTAAACAGCTCACAACAATAGAATTCCACCAGACATACCGTGGGGCTCTTTCATCTCCGTCCTAATGTGACAAGTAGGGCTGGCTTTCTTTATCCTGGAGTAGAAGTACAATTACTAAGCTATGAATCTATGTGGTTGTTTGTAGAACTTACCCAGGAAACTGATACCCTCGGAAAGTTTCCCTTCATTCCAATGTCACTTCAGATAGGGCAAGGTAAAAGGATTACTCTGATATTGCTGACCTATGCCCATTGTCTATAAAAGCAGAGACTGAATGGGGTAACTTAACCCCCAAAGAGATAACAAAATGCAATGTGTGTACTAACATTTGTTCCTGGCATTTCCCATGACACAGGCAAGTTGTTTTCCTGGGCTGTTCCATGCGTTTAACAAATTGGCAAAGCAGGACCTGCTATGGCTAGAGACCCAAAGGAGCTGGCCTAAGAAAGGCAGTAGCATTCCACTGAGACTGAAGTGCTAGAAAGCTGTCTGCCTACTGGTGCCCTTTTAGTGAAAATAAAGTAAAAGGCATCACTTCCTTCTCTTTTAAGTTAATTCCAGGACATGGAACTGGAAGCCAGGACACTCGTAGTCCAGTCCTGACTCAGTTTTCAGTTCTTTGAGATGTCAGTGTAATACAAATAATAATAGTAGTACAAAGTTATACAAATTTGCTGATCAAGGAGGGAAACTGATGATACAAGACTAAGATATTTTATTGGCATCATTCAGTTCTGAAAATGAAAATTGCATGTTATGGTTCCTTCAGTGCAGGAGAGTAGCTGGAAAGCCTGGGGTCTAATCGGAGGTTCTTTGAGCCATTTCCCTTTACTTCATGGTTTTCAGGGCTATACCCAGCCCTGCGTGCCCCCTCCCCTCTTAGCATAACCACCTCAAAGACACTTTCTACTTGTGTGACTTCAGGTAAAACCATTTCACCTCTCTCAGATTTAGATTTCTCAATTGTGAAATGAGGGGATTGAATACTTGGCCACTGACATCCTTTTCAGTTCTAGATATTTGTATCTATGAACTCAAATAAACATGGCACCTGGAGCCCAGTATGGGCAAGAACTGTTTGCTTTTTGAGATTAATCAGGATGCAGAGCCATTAGTGTTGAAAGATATACAAAAATAACAATGCCAATCTTGTATTTTGTTTCTTCCTGTGAGCCAAACACCTCAGAGTTCTAAAAATGGAATATACAACCTGTGTAATGTCTGCAGCCAAACTTTATGCTTCCTTGTAGTGGTAGAGTTAAACTTAGCCAAAACACATAATTGAAGGAATCCACAGCAGAGATGACCAAGATAAAGCTCCCCACTTAAATTCTGCTGCTTATTAGCTGACAACATCATAGGACAGTTTAATGAGGGAAAGGAAAGAAGAACACCTTGTCCAATTGAAAATGCAAGGAGAATTTAGGTAGACAAAATGTAATAACCTGAACTGGAGTTTGGCCAAGAATCTATCTGTCTAGCAAAGGAAGTAAGACCAGATGTTGCAGGAAGGGGCTTAGTTCGGCCAGCCATTTCAGTGATAAGCCTTGTATTCCAGGAAAACAAATCCACTTGTACATTTCATAGAATTCTAGAATTTTTAGACCTTAGAAGGATTGGAAGGATCAGTGGCCTCCGATCTTTGTTGATCATTCTCTACAATCAGTATTTTTTTCCTGGTACGTATGCTAGTGGTCAGAGGTTGGAGTAGGAGGTGAGAATTTTCCCAGTGGCATCCTTGCAGTTGATATTGTGGATGTCAGGTAAGGATTAGATTATAGCTACCTTGAGAGGCTGATGACTCAAAAAGGGGAAGATTGGAAACTGCCAAAGCTGCTGAAGGAAGTTTAGTAGGGGACTATTGGGCTATAATGGGTTAAGGGAAGGTGTGGTGATACTGTAGATAAGCCCCGTGATGGACTATCATGGGGAGGGTGGAATACAACCCATTTCCCACCCTCTTTTTGATTAATCATGCCACACATAAATAGTTCTCATGGGGTCATGCCATGGCTCCCCAATGAACTCCAGCTTCTACCTTCAAAACCAATGATCTTCACAATTCCTTAATTTTATATATGGGAGATGTTTTGCACAGTGATGGAGCCAAATCTAGAACCCAGATCTTCTGATTGTCTATCCAGTGATATTTCTGCTAAACCATGCTGCTTCATTAATGTGTATCCATTGGTAGCAAGTATTATCAAATTAGAGAAGATACACGCATTAACCCCTTAATTAAATGACTGGAAATGTGATGATGAGTTAAATGATAATGTACATAAAATACTTTGCAAAATTTAAGTTTCTAAATAAAAGTGAGATATTATTTTCATGGTGGTATTGTCTAAATGGCATAATGAGAATATTCAAGAGTTTTGGTGCTATCCATCGTGTGCTTTCTATACAGTAGTGAAGCACTGCCCAATAGTTTTTGCTTTCAATTTGGAAGAAATATGGGAAATTTGCATGACATCAGATAAAAGTCTTGATGAATTTGATGACTTGATGGGTCTCTGATCTCATTAGGCTGGGTATTTCTTCTCCCTGTGTTTATCATGATACCTAGACACTGATTTAAGTTATGAATACAATTCATAATCATATCCTTCATACGTATTCCACAGAAGATGCAAAAATTCCTAGAAATCTTTATCTGATCATTCAATATTTCAAGGTACTATATCTCTATTCTCTCCTATTATGACTATATAAGCCTCCCATACCCTTTCATGGTAATACATGTTCTTGATGATGTCATATCTCCCACAAAATCATCTTTGGAAATATGTCACTGACCACATGGACTAAAAGACCTTTGAGGTACTTTTCAACTCCAATATCTTACTATCCTTTTACTAGAACTATTATTGGCATATGATAGCCACTTAATAAATGTTTATTGATCATGTGGCTGATTGATAGGATTGGTCATATGTTTAGTGTCTGTCTGTTGCCTTCCATTTCTATCTTCCTAAGATGATGGAATTCCATGATTCACCTTGATATAAAATCATTGGATGATGATTTTGTTAAATAGACAAACTTTTGTATCAGTGAGCAACTTAGGATCACTTACAGCACTGTGCAGTTTCCCAAACGCAATCCAATACAGTTTTACCCTGCTATTCAAATATGTGTCTAACTCATTTTCTTTATAAATATCAGTCCAAGACATCAATAGCTATACTTGCACATATTGGGTAGCTAAGTGACCCAGTGGTTAGAGTGCTGGGCCTGGAGTCAAGAAGAATCATCTTTCTGACTTCAAAACTGGCCTCAGACGCTTACTAGTTGTGTGATCCTGGACAAGTCACTTAACCCTGTTTGCCTCAGTTTCCTCATCTGTAAAATGAGCTGAAGAAGAAAATGCAAACCACTCCAGTATCTTTGCCAAGAAAACTCCAAATGCGGCCACAAAGAGTCAGATATGACTAAACAACAACTGCATATATATTTTAGTTAACTAACTCAATGAGCTTCTATCCAGCTATATGTCATAATTGGGGCAATGTGCATTTTCATACACTTTAGCTTTTCAGTGTTGATGGTCAAACTAATCTTTTAAATTATGAATTTCATTAAGAAGAATCTATATTTTTCCAAGACTCAGTGCAATATGATCTATGAACAGGAAGAACACTTGGAGAACCTCACCACCAATAGAAAATCTTTGTTTGGACACTGCATATGATATATTCCATGACCCCAGCAAGCACTTTGGATAATACTATTTCTCTCTGTTTTATTCTATACTTGACACTAGTACTCAGTGGATCATTTTAATAAAACAGCTTACAGCAATTATTGAAAATATGAGCGTACAGAGAGTTTAGTAAAAGACGCAGCTAAGTTTGATAATTGAAGAGCATTAGTAAATGAAACAAGAGAAACAATGAACAAGTATAAAATAGACCAGATCCTCTGACTTTTCTACTGTGATTTATTTTCATCTACTATGACAATGGACATCATATAAGGAAGGGTCAACAGCACTAAAAAGACAAAGTCAGGAAATGTGCTTAAAACTGGTTAAATATATGAGCAAAAACAAATACTAGAAATTTACAACTGTAAAGTAACTCAGGGATTGATTTTCAGGATATCTGAAAGAGCATAAAATTCTTAAGGAATGAAAAGGATATAAAAATATCATTGAAATTGGAGGAGAAGGGAAGGTTTTCCATATGACTCAAATTTTCTTCCAAACCATTTTATAGAAAGTCATACAATTTATTTGGAAACAACTCTTGACAAATATGCTTATAAAGAGAAAGATCAAGATTTGACTAATTTCTTAATATGAATTCACGGATTTTGTTTCAAGTGGTGTCACTGGAAAACAGTCCCTGCTGTTTTTTCTTTTAATTCAAGAATTTCCTGGTGTTTACCAAATAATATATAGCCTTGGAAAGTGTAATCAACTGCATAATTCACCCTAATTTAGTAATATTTGAAGTCAAAGTTTCAGATCACACTTACCATCTAATGATACTTAGTTATACTAGCAGGAGCCTTGCAAAAAGGAAACAAAATGTAATCTAACTACACTCAGTGGTGGGCAGCTCCTTACAGAGTACTTCACTTTGTATGAGTCTCTGGAGATTGAGAAAAGATGACAAATTTGATTGATGCCTTTGAGAAAAAAACTCATAGCACTGAGATTACTTAGACTGGGAAAAATGCTAAAGTGCTTGCTTAAATATATTTCCAAGTATATTCAGGATTAATATAAACTAAGTTATGTGCTAAGTCTTCTCTAGCTATACTGAGAGAAGTAGAAACATACAGAAGAAAGGTTTGAACAGGAGTTATTAATCTTTTATTGAGTCACAGACCCCTTTGATAGACTGGTATAGCCTATAGATCCCTTCTCAGAATCATATTTCTAAATAGATAAAATAAAATAAACAAGATTACAAAGGAAACTAACTGTACTGTAATGCAACTGTATTGGAACAATACTGAGTTGTTTTGTTTTTTTTTTAGATTCACAGACCTGATGCTGAGTTAGAGAAGGACTTCTTAAACTTTTTCCACTGGAGACCCTTTCTGACATTTCCACAGCATGGACTGAGTGGTGTTGCGTAGCCTGAGGGCATGCACAGTGCGAAGTGTTCATGCTTTGTGTAAAGATGTCTAATACAACGCAGGCAAAGGCTGCCAGAAATGCCTTGGATTCATTATAATTTTGGTGTTTAATTAATTTTTGGTCATTGTGCATTCAGAAACCTTTTATTATTGCCAAATGTTGCCATATGGAGTTGTGACTCACAGTTTAAAAAGGGTTGAGTAAGAGTATGGCAAATTTTTCTCTCTATGGTAGTTCTAAAATATTAGGCGAGACAGAATCATGTTCATGTGAGAAGATCACTTCTAAAAGTATAACTCTGTGACTCCCCAACAGACGGAAAAAGAGGGCCATCACCCTACATCAGACAATATTTGAGGGACAAATTACCAATGAACCCAGAATTCCATAATTCATACAACATTGATTTCAACAATTCATTATTCTGCATATGCGCACACTTATCAGTCATTGCAGGTAGCCACTCTGTGATGAAATGGAGATGATCAACAGGAACCCCCTATCTTCCATCTTAATATTAATTGAATAATTCAGAAAAATCCTTTCAAGGACATTGTTATATTTCATTGCTACTACTCCCCTAGGCAGATCCATAGATTCTGTGTAGACATCATATAGGATCAATGCTGGGTCATTACCCATTGTAGTCAAAGCAAATTGAGTAGTGGGTTTTGAACCCTGAGACTTTGACAATGTTCTGATTTTTACTTAAGTATTTCTTCAGCCAGAGGAGTCAACATGGCAGAGTAGAAAGACTCACGTATGCTAGCTCCGAACCCACAGCCCATAAATTTCCTGTAAAAAGAACTCCCCCAAAATTCTGAAGCAGTGCAAGCCATGCAGCAATGCAGTGGAGGAGATTTCCGTTCCAGAGAGCCCTGAAAAACAGACCCCAAAGGTCCGTCACACACCGGACAGCGGAGCCAACCCATGCGCTGCCCTGGCCACATGGCCCCAGAGGAGCAGATCTGAGCAGGCTTCAGGGATGGAATCTCTGGCGGCAGCAAAGGTCCCTCCACCCACAGGCACTACAGGTCAGTGAGAAAGACTTATGGGCTGGCCGAGAGGGGAGCAGGGTGTCTCCGTGACTCAGGCCCACTCGGGAGGCAGCAGCAGAGGGAGTATCAGAGGCAGCAGCGGCCAGATGCTCCTGGAGCAGAAAGGAGCTCCACTCCATTACTGAAGGTCTCCCCATAAACCCCCTGGTTTATGTAGCCTGAGAGGCAGCCCTGCCCTCACCTGAGCACCAGAACTTAAGCTCACATTGAATAGCAACCCCTCCCACCCCGGAAAGCCCTGAGGCTGGGGAGCAGCATTTGAATCTCAGACTCCAAGCACTAGCTGGGCAGATCTAGGCAGGGGTGGAGAGGAATCTCAGAAGTCAAGTAACTGGCTGGGAAAATGCCCAGAAAAGGGAAGAAAAATAAAACCATAGAAGGCTACTTTCTTGGGGAACTGATGTTTCCTCCTTTTATTTCTGATGAGGAGGATCAATGCTTACCATCAGGGAAAGACATAGAAGCCAAGGCCTCTGTATCCCAAATATCTGAAATAGATATTCAATGGGCTCAGGCCATGGAGGAGCTCAAAAAGGATTTTGAAAATCAAGTTAGACAGGTGGAGGAAAAACTGGGAAGAGAAATGAGAGAGATGCAAGACAAGCATGAAAAATTGGTCAATACCTTGCTAAAGGAGACCCAAAAAAATGCTGAAGAAAATAACACCTTGAAAAATAGGCTCACTCAATTGGAAAAAGAGGTCCAAAAAGCCAATGAGGAGAAGAATGCTTTCAAAAGCAGAATTAGCCAAATGCAAAAAGAGGTTCAAAAGCTCACTGAAGATAATAGTTCTCTCAAAATTAGAATGGAGCAGATAGAGGCTAATGACTTTCTGAGAAACCAAGAAATCATCAAACAAAACAAAGGAATGAAAAAATGGAACAGAATGTGAAATATTTCATTGGAAAAACAACTGACCTGGAAAATAGATCCAGGAGAGACAATTTAAAAATTATGGGACTACCTGAAAGTCATGATCAAAAAAAGAGCCCAGACATCATCTTGCATGAAATTATCAAGGAAAACTGCCCTGATATTCTAGAACCAGAGGGCAAAATAAATATTGAAGGAATCCATCGATTACCGCCTGAAAGAGATCCAAAAAGAGAAACTCCTAGGAACATTGTGGCCAAATTCTAGAGTTCCCAGATCAAGTAGAAAATATTGCAAGCAGCTAGAAAGAAACAATTCCAGTATTGTGGAAATAAAGTCAGGATAACACAAGATCTAGCAGCTTCTACATTAAGGGATCAAAGGGCGTGGAATAGGATATTCCAGAAGGCAAAGGAACTAGGACTCAAACCAAGAATCACCTACCCAGCAAAACTGAGTATAATACTTCAGGGGAAAATATGGTCTTTCAATGAAACAGAGGACTTTCAAGCAAAGACCAGAGCTGAAAAGAAAATTCAACCTTCAAACACAAGAATGAGAAGAAGCATGAAAAAGCAAACAGCAAAGAGAAGTCATAAGGCACTTACCAAAGGTGAACTGCTTACATTCCTACATGAAAAGACAATATTTGAAACTCTTAAAACTTTTCAGTATCTAGGTACTTGGTGGGACTACACACACACATACACACACACACACATGCACACACACATACATGTGTGCATGCACACACACATACACACATGCACGCACACACAGAGACAGAGAGCACAGAGTGAATTGAATAGGATGGGATCATATCTTAAAAGAAATTAAGGTAAATGGTGAGAGTGTAGTGGGAGGAGAGAGGGTGAAATGGAATGGGGTAAATTATCTCTCATTCAAGAGGCAAGCAGGAGACTTTTTAGTGGAGGGAAAAGGAGGAGAGCTGAGAAAAAAACATGAAGTTCATTCTCATCACAGACTAAAGGAAGGAATAAAATGCACACTCATTTTGGTATGAAAACCTATCTTACAGTACAGGAAAGTGGGGGAGAAGGAGATAAGCAGGGAGGGAGGGATTATGGAAGGGAGGGCAATGGCAGGAGGGAGCAATTTGAAGTCAACACTTGGGGAAGGACAGGATCAAAAGACAGAACAGAAACAATGGGGGGCAGGATAGAATGGAGGGAAATACAGTTAGTCTTACACAACACGACTGTTATCGAAGTCATTTGCAAAACTACACAGATAGGGCCTATATTGAATTGCCTTCCTTCCCAAAGGGAATGGGTGGGGAGGGAGGGATGGGGAGAATTTGGAACTCAAAGTTTTAGGAACAACTGTCGAATATCATTGTTGCTACTAGGAAATAAGAAATACGATTAATGGGGAATAGAAAGTCATCTGGCCCTACAGGACAAAAGAGAAGATGGGGACAAGAGAAGGGAGGGATGACAGAAGAGAGGGCAGATTGGTGACAGGGGAAATTAGATTGCTCGGTGTGTTGGGGTAGGGGAGGGGATAAATGGGGAGAAAATTTGGAACCCAAAACTTTGTGAAAATGAATGTAAAAAGTTAAATAAATAAATTTATATTTAAAAAAAGTATTTCTTCAGCCAATTTTGGAGATTCAGTTAATTGTTAATTTGTTTTATTCCTGTTAGATAATTCTGCTCTTAATTCTTCTGTAAGTTGTCTGATTGATTGCATTTCCATTTCTTGGGATTCCAAGGCCAAAGAAATCTTGAGTTAGTGATCAACCATCTGATGAAAAGACTCATCATGTTCTGATAACAGAGACTCTGAAGCTTAAGAAATTTCCTTTCATTCCACAACTTGCCAGGGTTCCTATTCTTCTGGCATAGCTTTCAAGAATTCAATATTACCTCTGCTTGTTTAAGTGACTGTGATTATATTAGGTGATTATATTAAGTGATCTTATTTGGACATATTTGGGTGAAAAGTGGGTGAATTTGGGAGAGGTACAGGAGTGATCCATAATTCCTTCTATTATAAAAAATAGAAATGGGACTTTCTTTATATGGAGTTTAGCTTTACATTTTCACATGCCTTGTGTTTGTCCTTTTAGCAAAGGGATAGATAGATAGATAGACAGATAGATAGATAGATAGATAGATAGATAGATAGATAGATAGATAGATAGATGGATGGATGGAGAGATAGATAGATAGACTGAGATATGTACATATATATTATACTCAGTAAGACTATCTTAAATATTTATATGCAATAATATCAATTATATGCATAAAAGAAATGACCTTTACCTGGCCACTATAATCATCGACATAATTATTGCCAAAATATAAGCTAATTAACAACAATGAGAATGGCTCAAAAACCATTTTTAAAAATACTAACATATATAAAAAGAGTCATCTTAACTTAGTTTTATAGACTCCCACTCTTCCTTCAAGGAGCAAATCAAATACCTTCTACAAACCTTTTTTATTCCCAAAACTACCTTTGATTTGTTGTTTTTATTCTCCTTACGTTTATTCTGTATGTATTTATATATATAATTATCATCTTCTTCAGAGTAGAGATGACTTCATTCTTATATTGTATCCCCAGCATATTTAATAAGTGCTTGTTAATTGAAAAACATTCTAGAATTTTAGAACTGAAAGTATCCAGGAGATCTTCTAAAGCAGTGGTGTAAAATTTAAATACAAATGAGAGTGACTAAATGGTATATAAGGATGCCTGTGAGCCCATACTGATACAGTAAAATCACATATTAACATTGTAGCTTTTGCATTTACAAAAATAGAACAAAATAACATTTTATTTTATTTTGTTAAACATTTCTCAATTATATTTCACATAGTTTGGGCTGTTCTCAGGGGTGTTGTGGACCGCATGAGACCCACAGGTCAAGTGTATGACATCTCCAGGCTACACCATGTGTCTAATTTTTTTAATCCCATTCTCCTTCAAAATTATTTTTTCCTTGCTGGCAGGTAGAAGTGAGGATAGGATTGTAATCAAGAATTTTCCTAGTGACATCTGTGTAGCTGCTATAACTACTGACAATTACTATCTTGCTTATAGGTAGATATAGGGAGTGGTAAATTGTTTAATGACCAGCTTAGTTTTCTGAAGGAAAACATGTGCAAAACACACTTTGAAGCTTAATCTGCATTATTAACACTTCCACTATCCCTTTTTGACATGTAGCCAATGAACAAAACGACAAATCAAACCCTGATTTGCAATTGTTAATTTCTGAGGTTTACATGTCCACACTGAAAATTTAACAGAAATTGACAAATGTTTAAAAGTTTAACAAAAGATGAGAATGAGATCATAACAATAACAGCTAACATTTTATGGTATTTAAGTTTTCTAAAAGTTTAAGTACATTAACTCATTTGACTTCCATAGAAGCCCTGTGAGTCCAGAACTAACCTACATGTCTTAAGGAAATGGTTTATAGGCAGTGCGTGATCAGAATAATAGCTGGCATTTATATAGCATTTTAAGATTTATAAAGCGCTTTACCCACAACGTATCAAAACATCCCTGCAAGATAGGTGCTACAGGTATTATCAACCTGATCTTCCCATGACACATAACTAGTGCATGCTAATGTCAAGATTTGAATGGAAATGCAGTCATAGCATTCAGCACCTTACAAAAGCATCTCACGACTAAAGGTATGCCTGCGTACGTGTGTATGTGTACATATACAATAAGTACGTATATGTGCACATATGAATATGTATACGCGTATGTGTAAAACAGCAACATTTATCTGTAAAAAAAAAACAAACTAGTGAAAATGGTGCAGTGAGTGAAAGCATTGAGTTCTGGGATCCTAAAAAAATAAAACTACAGAGGAGCTGACCTGTAGACTGCCTACCTCCCTTTGCTTCCTCCCCTCAGTCTCAGCCCACGAAATGGCCTGTCCATATACTTAGCAGAGAGACAGGGAGCTTCTTGTGAGTTTCTCAAGCACTGGAGGTAAGCGCAACTAATGCCTTGCACTACGATACAGAAGGTGAAAAGGGTTAGGGTCTGACTAGATAACACCAATGTTTATATTTCAAAGCAACCTCTGTGTTTGCTTTCCCTTCAAAAAAGAAAATCTACTAAGGGTTTGTTCACCTTGAAGAGACTCATCTCGACAGGAACTTACCCATTTGTCAGATGATCCTATCAGTGCCACATTTCCAAAAGACAGTCACTGGATCGATTTCTTCTCCTAACATGAGTCTGTGCAAACATCCCAAATGGAGTCATGTAAAAGAATCATATGCATTTTGATGAAACTTGAAATTATCTCAAAGCCTTTATCTTCTTGGCCGCCATGTACTATGTAGGAGACTCATCTTAAATTACAAATTTCCAGGATCAACAAAGTATCACTTTACTAAGCCTAAAAGCAACTGGAGTTTTAGTAACTCAATATGTCACGAAGAGAGGCACGTGGTGTGTTTATTTTTCAAGCACATGGAAGGCACATTATTGCCTATTAATCCTCTCTCATAAATTCTGACTTTTCCAATTTGGCTATATGCCAAGACCCAATAACTAGGAAGTGATCATTCTAAAGAAAAAAAGGTATGGTGCAAAGCACCTTATTACATCACATATACCCTATAAAAACGTAACTGACCAAAGGACTTGTATTGTCTATAAATGACTTTCTCTATTACTGCTGAAAACAGGATGCTGTAAATTAACTTTAAAAGTTAAATCCTTATAACAAAATAATAATAATGACGGACATTTGCATACCACATTCAGGTCACCCATGCACTTTCCATGCATTTTCTCATTTAAACCTCACAGCAACTCTGTGAGGTAGTCAATATAGCTATTATTATCATCTCTACTTTACAGATGAGGAAACAGAGGCTCACAGAATTTCTTAATAACAGTAGCTAGCATACTATGTATACACATACATACACACATGTGTGTGCGTGTGTAGCAAAACACTTTACAAATATTGCCTCATTTTACCCTCACTACAACCTAGGGAGATAAGTGTTATTACTATCCTTATTTTACAATGAGGGAAACTGAGGTAGACAGAGGCAATCTGACCTACCCACAGATAGTAAGTGTATGAGGCCAGATTTGAATTAAGGTCTTCTTGACTTCAGGTACATTACTCTAGCTACTATGCCACCTAGGTGACTAAATGACTTGTCCATGGTCACCGGGATTCAATATCAAGTCACTTCTCAAACTAAATCCAGTTCTCTTTCCACTACACCACACACAATTCATAGAAATGGATAAAGAACTTCTTTTACTCTCCACCCATGTACTTTTAATTTGAGTTTCCAAATCATTTCTAGTCAGCCCAGGGATGATTCAAACAGAAATTAACTTAAGAGAAAGTATGCCATAATGCAGTAGTTCTCAAACTTTTTTGGTCTTAAGACCATTTATAATTTTAAAAAATATTGAGGACCTGCTCTAATGAGATTTTGTTTATGTGGGTTATAACTATTGACATTTACTGTATTGTAAATTAAGATATCTTAGCGTTTTTATGAAAATAATTTTAACCTCACAGACCCCTTGAAAGAGCCTCAGGGACCCCCATGGATCTTGGACTACACTTCGAGAGCTACTCGTGTAGTGAGTAGAAGGCCAGAGTTGGAGTTAAGAATTCCCAGATTCATATCAAATCTCTTATACATGCTATGTGACCCTGAGTAAGTCACTGAACTGTTCCTTACCTCATTTTATAAAATGCTTAAAACTATATTCATGGCACTTACTTCACAGGCTCAAATGAGATGATGCATATAAGTATTGACTATTATTATGTCACAGCAAAGTTGTTGTCCATGTGGTTAAAAGGCGTTTCCACACCAGAAGGTCCTTTGCCACCACTGTTCAATGTTGTTCAGTCATTTTTAGTCATATCTGACTCTTCATGACCCTATTTCAGGTTTTCTTGGCGGTGAAACAGGGGTGTCATTTCCTTTTCTAGCTCATTTTACAGATTAGGAAACTGAGGTAAACATGGTTAAGTAACTTGCCCAGGGTAACATAGCTAGTGTGTCTAAGGCCAGATTTGAACTCAGGAAGATGAATGTTCCTGACTCTAGGCCTGGAACTCTGTCCGCTGTGCCACCTTCCTGCCCCTGATACTATTCATTAAGAACATCTAAAGATGCTTACCATTTTAAAACACTGCAAAGATCACTGTAGGTTTATTATTCCACTTCCTTATTTTCTTTACAAATAGTTTTTCCTCCCCTTCTCCTTGCCTAGAAAGAATGTGAATGACCTTGTAATCTCTTGTTAGGGGTGGCTGTAGAAGAGATTAACAGTTAGGAAAGGGTGGGACTACATGACCTCCTCATTTATCCCTTGCAACCCTGATATTATGGGACTGCAAGAACTAGTTGCCAGAACTATGAGCAGAGAGAACAAGGGTACTTTTGCCCTAAGAATCACATTCATTTCATTGGAATGTCTCTCCCCCTATTCAACAAGGTGGAAAACATGAGCTGGTATGTTAATTCAATTTGAGTTAACTTGGGATATTGAATAAAAAGCATTTTAAAGTAAATTAAACTGATAGTGGAGCTTTATGAAACTGGTCATAAAAGATAACAGATTTTCTTTATGTTAGATAAACTTCACATTCCCATATATTTGTTTGGCATCCGATTTTCCTAAGATGCCAATAAAAAAATTTTAAAGTACTTTCTTGAGAAGTGCTTGTTACACCAGTGTTCATGGTTATTTGTAGAGGGAAATAGATTTTGTTATGAAACAATAAACCTATGCAGATTTATTAACAGAGGAAACCCAAAGCCATCTCATGAACTGATCAGATTCAAACTGATGGAATTAATAATGCGGATATAATGAAAAATATCTTTTACACTCAAAACTATTGCCTGCATAATGTCACCACATAACACTGTTTGTTTAACAGCCCTTCAGTGCTAGCTTTCCATTACTTGCAGAAACCTTCACTGAGATGGAGTGGTTCTATTTAAAACATGATATTTGCTGTATATCATGTTACTACTGGGCTATTCCCTACGGATGAATGAAAGCTGAGCAAGAACGAACAAGAAACTTTACTTAGATGTTGGATTCAGAGATCGCAGATGACAGAATTTCAGAGTTGGAGGGATCTCAGAGGTCATCCAGTCCAACCCATACCCCCGACACCCCCAAAAATATCCCTTCTAAAACATACCCAACAAGTAGTCATTCAGTTTTTGCTTGAAGACATCTAATGATGGAGAACCCACTCTGACTTTCAGCCAAATTGGCCTACTGGCTGTTTTCCATCCATAACATTTCATTGATGTTGTCTGTGCCTTCGCAAGGGTTATCTCATAGCTGAAATGATCCTGCTCACTTCAGCCTCTTGGAACCCCTCTAAGACTCAGCTTAGGTACCATTTCCTATGCAAAACCTTTCCTGATTCTTGCAGTTCTTAGTGTCCTCCCTAGCACAAGCTCCTCTCCAAATAATTAGTATTTATGTTATGGACATATATATATATATATATATATATATATATATATATATATATATATATATATATAGAGAGAGAGAGAGAGAGAGAGAGAGAGAGAGAGAGAGAGTGTATGTATTGTATGTCCTTGTCCATGCACATGTCACTTCCTCAGCCCTTGGAGGAGAGTAACTATTTCATTTTTATCTTTCTATCCCAAGGGCCTAGGACAGAACTTTGCACAGAGTAGAAAATAAATCTTCTTGTGTGGAACTGAACTATATATATGGCAAGAAGATATACCATACGGTGATGTGTGTCCCTACTCCTAGGCTCTGTAATATCACCTTGTCGCAGAACTCTCCAAGGTTATGCTCTATAGTCCCCAATCTCAACCAAAGTTGAACTTTTCCACCCTTCTCTTTGCTATGATTTGTGGCATTAACCAAATGCATGAAAATTTTCTATTTAGGGTCCAATTTTTAGACAATGTAATATGAAAGAACATTGGTCTAGTAGTATGAAGATCTGGCTTCTATTAACCACATTAACTACTAACTTATTGTGTGATCTTGGACAAGTCGTTCAACTTGACGCCTCATTTGTCAAATGAGCAGGCAGGACCAGATGAATTCTTAGACCTCCTTCTAGTTCCAATATCTTACAACCTTTGTCTTGGT
This sequence comes from Bettongia penicillata ogilbyi, assembly GCA_023548195.1. Classification (NCBI taxonomy): domain Eukaryota; kingdom Metazoa; phylum Chordata; class Mammalia; order Diprotodontia; family Potoroidae; genus Bettongia; species Bettongia penicillata. The sequence continues at coordinate 6,643,916 of JAJHZJ010000580.1, forward strand.
TACAAGCCACTTTTATTTTGGACTTATACCAAAACTTTCCTAGAGTTCTCACTCAATGTCCTTGGATAAGTGACTTTTCTGTCACTAGGAGAATGTAATTCATTTTTCTTAATTTAGTCCTCTTTGTAGGCTAAGAGGTAAAAGGTGAATGTTCCTAACTTTTTTAATATGTAAAATTATAGGAAGGATTTCCCTAGGTTCTATGTGTTTTGAGAGGCAGTGTTGCGTAATGGATAAAGAACCAGACTCAAAGTCAGGAATTCAGATCCTACCAATGACATTTACTGAGTGTGTGACTCTAAGTGGGTCATTTAATTTTTCAATGCCCTAAGCAGCTCTCTAAAATGAAAAGTTGCAGAGAAAGTGCCAACCTGCTTTGGTAAGGGGAATCTTTGAACTCATAGAGAACAATAAGGACCAGCACTCAGGCTTTTCTTTTGGGCCTTTTGATTTGCACTTCCCCCACTTCTTAAGAGATACTAAATGCTCTGGCTCTTCCCTCCAGCCTTTCTCCTCGTTCTCTCCCTCTTTTCCTCTATCTTTTCCATTCTTTTCTTCTCTATTCTATTATTTTTCCCTCTTCTCAATTTCTCTTCCTTTCTCCTTAACGACCCTTCTCTAAATAGGCTGAAAGAAGTGTAAATATTTTATTCCTTTGTCTCTTTGCTCAGACTTTGAGTTCATGGTTAAGATCCGAGCATTCACTTTGCATCACACTTTTCATTCCATAGCCTATGATAGCAAAGATCCTAAAGTCAATAGCTCTCTCACTGTGGATGTTATGGAAAGCAAGGACAAAATTAATCTCATTCAGCATTTTTTACCTACCACTTTCAAGTAGCTTATAACAGAGAAAATAACTGGGAGGATAAAACCATTTTGTCTTCAGTTTCTCAAGAAAGAGCAAGGCCAGTTCTTGTCATTAGCTAAATTAATCTGTGAAAGAAAATTAGGGAATGTATTTAGAGTATTGTCTTCTCAACTATTAAAACATGATTTTCAAAGGAGAAAGTGTTTAGTCAAAACCTTGTTTAGTCAAGGGTGTGTGTGCGTGTGTATGTGTGTGTGTGTGTGTATGTGTGTGTATGTGTGTGTGCGTGTATGTGTGTGTGTGCGTGTATGTTTCTCTGTATATATATTTGGAAATGTGGGAGGGTTGTAAATCACAAAACAATTCCCTACTTTGTTGTTATTCTGTCATTTCAGTCAAGTCCCACTCTTTCTTGAACCCCTTTGGAGTTTTCTTGGATATTGGAGTGCTTTGCCATTTCCGTCCCCAGATCAGTTTGCAGATGAGGAACTCGCAAATAGGGTTAAATGACTTGCCCAGGGTCCCACAGCCAAGTAGGTGTCTGAGGTCAGATTTGAACTTACAAGATGAATTTTTCTGATTAAAGGCCTAGCACTCTATAAACTGAACCACCTACCATTTCTGCCCTATATAATAAATGTTATATTGTATTACATTTTGCAGTGAGTAGTAAATTTACTCCCTCAGAATAAAGTAGCTACCTTTGGGGAAACATTAGCTCTTCAGTAACTATGAATAAGGCACCATGCTGGGAACTAGGGAAGCAAAGAGAACAAGATAGCCCCTGTCTTCAAGGAGCTTATATTCTGTGAGGAGGGGGATATAGCATGTACACGATTAGTAAACATGAAATAATTTGGGGAAGAAAGAACATTAACAATAGAGATTATCAGGGAAAATACATAGGAGTTGGTACCTGAGTTGAACCCTGAATGAAAAATGTGAATCTGGGCAATTATTTTTCAACTGTAGCATTTCTGTACATTAGTAGGTAGTATCCATTTGTGTGTGCATGCAAATATTCACTAATGACTCTGGAAACAGAGTTGAGGTCCCCCCAAAAATATGGAATGAATTAAATAGGAGTGGCTGGTCTTGTGGTGTAACTAAGAAAAATTAAAAGGAATAACTTTAGAAAAAATGCCAAGACAAACTTATTTTCATAAATGAATGCAGAACATTGTTATCTTTGTAGTGGTTAAAATATCACAGCATAAATTAAAACAATGTTCATAAATCCAATGGGCTATTTCAAGGCTTAATTGTCTAGTAAGCAAAAATTGGATTTGATTTCATCTAGCACATTAGGGCAAAGTATGCATACCAATGTTTAAAGTAAGTATGTGGAGACTGTTGCTGGACTACGAGTTTCACTATCAGCTTATGTGCAGTACTATGTGTGCAGTAGTAGTAGTAGTAGTGGTGGTGGTGGTGGTGGTAGTAGTGGTGGTAGAAGTAGCAGCAGCAGCAGCAGCAATTTTTGCCACAACAGTTGGAGGAGGAGGAAGAGGAAGAGGAAGAGGAGGAGTAGTTTTAGTAGTAGTGGGTCTGCCAAGGATTTTATATACAGGATATCCCAAAAGTCTGAGTGCAATTCTAAGCTTTAATTGCATAAAACTGAACTAAGATTTTTTTTTTGCTGTTCAGTCATTTTTCATTCATGGTTGATGCTCTGTGACTCCACTTGGGGTTTTCTTAACAAGGATAGTGGAGTGGTTTGTCATTTCCTTCCAGAAAGATGAGTCTTTCTGACTCCAGGATCAGCACTCTATCCACTGAACCACCTGGCTGTCTGACTTTGTTCAATTATCAGCTAACATCTTAACTTGTCCAAGAAGACTTTCACAAGCCCCTTAAGGCCACTGCCTTCCTTCTGTTGGCTGTCTCCAATTTCTATTGTATTGCATCTTGTTTGCCCATAATTGTTTGCATGTTTCCCCCCCCCCATTAGACTATGAGCTCCTTGAGAATAGGGGCTATGTTTTACCATTCTTTTTATCCCTTGTCATTAGTACAGTGCCTAGCACATAGGAGGCACTTTATGCGTCTTTGCTGACTGATAGCATGAGTGTTGCTGACTATGAAATACTAAAAGACCTCCAGAAGAGCACTAATGAGAGGATAGATCCATTACTGAGAATTTTTTGAAGTATGAACAAGAGTTGTATAGAGTAAGAAAGTGTAAAACTTGGAGTACTTAAGTCTTTCATTGCCATATATTTTGCTATGGGTCACCACTAATTTGCATACTGAGTATCTCTGCCTACTACATTTAAATCAATTTTTTGCCATGCTTTATTTTTCTTCTCCAACATTTGCACCTGCCCCCACCTTCATACACACACACACACACACACACACACACACACACACACACAACATATACCTTTCAGTTCTGGAATCATAATCTCATGACTATATTTAAGTCCTTTCCTTCTAACATTCCAAATACCACATGCAATTATGTGGCAGAGGTGCTTATCAGCATTCTTATACTTAAATGAATTTATTTTCATTAATTATACATAAAATTATGGGATTTTAAAGCTGAAAGAAACCTTAGAAACTATCTAGTCCAATTTTCTTGTTTTTACAGATTAAGAGACAGGTCAGTAGAATGAGTGTTGTGTTCAGGTCATATTAGTAATTAGTGCAAAAGACAGAATCTGAACCCAAGTCTCTTGACTAACAGTAATATGAGGAGTAAAGAAGGATATATTCCTAGTAGACCCTTTGTGGTACCCCTGCCACTCAAAATTTTTAAGTTATATTTATACCACACCAATCTTCTTTCTTGACATGGAAGTCACTTTAGTTGACTAAAATTTGCAAGTGACTTGTGGAATTGTCAATAAAATAAGTAGGTATGTGGGTTGTAGTTTGAGTTACTCACATGTAAGATTTAACTATAAAACTAAAAGACATAAAAATAGTTAATCCCATTTTTGAAGAAGCATGTTATGTATCTGTAGCCATATATGATCCTTTGGATTTTCATCTGGTGTATGGTACTTCTGAAAATCCAGATGTAGCACATCTGCTTATATTCTCCCTAACATAAATATGTACATTATTAGACTATCACAAAAGGAATATGTAACCATATGGAATAAAAAATTAAATAAATTTCTACCACCAGCATCTTATATTTTATGTACTATCTAATTGAGAGAGTGACATTACATTGTTGAAATGCTAATTATTGTGCAGTAAGGTCACAAATATTTCTTGGCTGATCAAATAATGAAATGTAACACAGTATGACAGATGAGGATTTGAATGAGCTTTTGTGATTGAACAGTGAAATTGTTTCACTGATGAAAGATTCTTCACTTTAGATTTAAGTCATTAATTATAATAAAACAATAGATCCGGGGCATCTAGGTGGTGCAGTGAATAGAACCCGGAGCCTGAAGTCAGGAAGAACTGAGTTTAAATGTAGCCTTAGACGCTTACTACCTGTGTGACCCTGAGCAAATCACTAAACCCTGTTTGCCTCAGTTTCCTCATCTGTAAAATGAGCTAAAGAAGGAAATGGCAAGCCCTTTAAGTATCTTTTCCAAGAAAACCTCAAAAGAGCTTACAAAGAGTTGGACATGACTGAAAAACAACTGAACTATAACAAAAATAGGGCCTGATGAATTTGATGAGTCTCACAATCAATTTAATTTAATTATAAAGTTTGGGCTCTTCCCAAGGAGACAGGCTTGTGCTCTGACACTCCTGGATTGGGTTTCAGTGACTGAGACTGCCTCCTTATGAATAGTGGCTGAGACCTAGGAAGAAGGTACAGCCAGGTGGCTTCAGACCCTGAGTTCAAATCCACCCTCAGATATTTACTGCTAGTGTAACTCTAGACAAGTTATTTAACCTTTCTCTGTCACAGTTTTCTTGACTATAAAATGGGGATAATAATAGCACCTACCTCCCAGAGTTGTTGTGAGAATTAAATAGGAAAATATTTGTAAACTGTTTCACACAATGCCTGGAACATAGTAGGTACTTAATAAACCCTTGTTTTTAATAAAATATATCTATCAAAGGAACCACCCAATCTGTGATCTAAAAGAACAATCTGTTTTCATAGCTAAGGACTTTTTCTCTCTTTCTTTTTCAATTTTTCTTCTCCCTTAGACTTCTAGACCAGAATTCAATAAGGGTAGGGTGGGAATTTTCCTCTTTTTGTCACTTCTGAGGAGCAAAAGAAGGAAAGACTACTTTCAAGAAATGTATATTGCAAGTGGCCTGAGCTTGCCCAGTTCAGAAGCTAATATAGAGACAGAAAGAGATAGGATGATTAGACAGACAGACAGATGAATGGATAGACAGACTCATATGTCTCTCACTACAACAGATAAAGCTTAGAGAATTTGAAAGACTTGGCCATGGTGACACAGCTTGTGAGTATGAAGCAGGATTCAAACCCAGGGTTTTCTCTATTCCAAATCAGGTTCTGTTTACACTCCTCTATACTATGATGTCTCTCTTACTTCCTTACTATCTTGCTTAATTGTCCTTCGTGGTAATTTAAGCTTGCAAAGAAAGCATGCAAAGCCCTGTGCCCACTACATATGTTCAAACCAGTGACCTCAGTCCTGACCCCTAGACCAATTCTAAAAACCTTTCTATATCCTCCATCACTCTTTCTGTAAATCAAAAATGTTTGAGAATTGAGCTGTCCCTAAAGAAGATACAGAAACCTCAAAGATGAGGCACTTTTGCTCCCTGAAATATCAAAATAACAGCCTTATCTGTTGCTGTAGTGAACAAATGAGTCTATCTATTCAATGTTGCTAAATCTTATCATTTTTCCCATTATAACATCTCTCCAATATGCTTTTCTGCACTCATATAGTCACCATCAGGCTCTCATTACCTCTCACTTGGATCATAGCAATAGCCTTCTAACTGGTCTCCCCAACTTAAGTCTATTCTCATTTCAGTCCATGGCTCTCTATTATCACTAAGATCAAATATAAAAGCAAATCTAAAATCTGTTCAGCACTTAAAACTCTTTAAAACCAGACCCCTCCCTATCATCCCAATCATCTTACACAACTCTGTCCTCCCCATCCCCACCATGAACACTACAATCCAACTACACTGGCCTCCTTGCGATCCTTCCAGCATGACACTCCATCACCCATCCCTGTGTTTGTCTACCCCTCTTTGCTGGCATGTTCTGTCTTTTCACCTTTCTTTTTCTGTTTCTTTGGCTTCCTTTAAGATTCAGCTCAAGTTCCACCTTCTGTAAGAGTTCCTTACCAGTCCTCCCGGAGGCTAGTAGTGCCTTCCCCTCCCAGAACATCTTCCATCTACTTTGTATATACTTTGTATGTATGTACCTAGTTATTTACATTGGATCCACAATTGGATCCACAATTAGAATGTATGTTCCCTGAAGGCAGAAATTGCTTTTTTGCCCTTCCTCTGTATCTCAGTACTTAGTAGATAATAATCACTTAATAAATACTTATTGACTAAGACTCAATTCTTGTGATTTTGTACATTGATCCTTTTCCTTGTCCTACCAAACCAAACTTCTCTACCTAACTTAATTTTTGCAGCAAGGTCAATATTAACCAGCTTTGGGCTTGATAAGTAAGACAACTTCCAGGATTCATCCATCAAATAGAGCTGTTAGAACTCAAGTTATGGAGCAGTATAGCTGAGCCCTGAGAGCAATGAGGGCCCAAGGCCAACATCCTCCAGATAAATTGTGGACCTTGAAAACAGAAATTTTGTTACCAAGTGAAGCTATTGGTATCCAAGAATATTTAACTTTGGCAAAATTTTCATAAAAACCAAGTCCATTTAAATTCAAAGTATTCATATATATATATATATATTCATTCGGAAACATTTTAATATTTAGATATTAGGCACAACTTAAGTATCAGCTCTATTTCCTAAAATAAACAGATTCCTAATGACATCTTAAAAGAAATCATCTCCCTATTTTATCTTCTTTATTTTTTGTCAGCAGCATCATCTCTATCTCAGTCACACAAGTTAAACTCTAGGGTATCAAAGTGAACTCATCCCTGTCCATTGTCTCCAAACCATAAATGCACCTACCTCACTGAATAGTTATAAGCATGAATTGAAGCATGTAAAGTGCTTTGCAAACCCGAGAAAACTCTGTGAATGTGAGCTGTCATCATCATCATCAGTAGTAGTAGTGGTGGTAGTGGTGGTAGTAGCAGCAGCATAACAGATAAAGTAATAGACTAGATCACATGATAGATAAGGTAAAAGACTTATGAAGACCTGTAATTCAAACTCGTGGAGAAGTCACTTAACCTTTTTCACGCTCACCTTTTCCAAAGAGCTTTTGTGAAGATAAAATGAGATACTATTTATAAAATGCTTTGGAAAACATGAAGCTTATAGAAATGAAACTATTATTACGAGTCTAGCTGTCATGCAAATTCCGGGCAGAGATGAGGGAATGGCATGCAGCAACACTAGGACGAGCTAGAAGAATCAATACTCATAACCAAATGCAGCATGGACAATGTGAAGAGATGAGCAGCAATTCCGTCAGGGACGTAGTCTCATACAGCTTTCTTGCTCTAGCCACCCTCAAGGACAGGCAGGTGGTGACTCAGATGAACAAGGAGATGTACTCTCCAGTCACAACTACACAAATCTTGTTGTTCAGTTATTTCAGTCATGTCTGACTTTGTGACCCCATTTGAAATTTTCTTAGCCATGGTCTGCCATTTCCTTCTCCAGCTCATTTGACAGATGAGGAAATGGAGGCAAACAGGGTTAAGCAACTTGCCCAGAGTCATACAGCTAGTAAGTGTTTGAAGCCAAGTTTAAACTCAGGAAGATGAGTCTTCCTGACTCCAGGCCCAGCACTTTATCCACCGCCTCACCTATAAATACAAATCTTACTCATTCTTTAAAGTTCAACTGACTTTCCAACTCTTTGATGAACCTTTCTCTAACTAATCCAGTCCATAGTATTCTCCTGTTCTTCTAATCTCCTATGATACCTAGTAACACAAACTCATTTGGCCTTTACTATATAATACCTTATATTGTGAATTATGATGTCCTATCTTCTCACTCCAACTATCAGTTCATTAATTCCTAGAAATGAATTTCTCCTAATGAGTGAATGCCTATTTCAAGACAACTGAAAAAACTGAGGTGGGAAGTTGCTTCTGACAAGGAACTGAGTCTGATCTTTGCCCCCTAAACTCAATACCAACTATTTCCGGTCTTGCCATCAAATTCTATATTTGCTACTATGAGAGAAACAGGATAATAAAAAGAGATTGAGCTTGGACAGCCTGCTGCCTAAGGTTTTGCTACTTTGCCCTGCCATCAATACTTCCCACACCAACAGATCTCCAGAAACTATGCCTTGGGGGACTTAACCCACTCAGCTTTGGGATTCCTACCCTGGAGCATGCGCCACCAGAATTAGTGAAGGCTGTTGTTTAGTCTTTTATTTTTTTCAGTCCTGTCCAACTCTTCATGACTCCTTTTGGGATTTTCTTGGCAAAGATACTGGAGTGGTTTGCCATTTCCTTCTCTAACTCATTTTACAAATGAGAAAACTGAGGTAAACAGGGTTGCACAACTAGTAAGTATCTGAGGCTCACTTTGAACTCAGGAAGAGGACTTTATGTCACTTCGGGTCTTACTCTATCCACTGTGCCATCTACTTGCACAAACTCACATGGCCAACCGTATCATTCAACCCTGCCCATCATTTTATCATCAACCTGCTTCCAACTGTGTATACAACTCCTCCTTGAATTCTACCTCTTCCTTAGGTTCAAAAAATCGGTACTGCCATTGTCACCCCATAGGCCAACCAATGGGCTCCACTCATCCAATCACCATTTCTGTGATTTTCCAAACCTAAACATCTCTAGCAAGCTACTTCTCCACTCTGTGGGCTTTTTTCCTCCTATTAGAATGCAACCTCTTTCAAAGCAAGGGCTATTTCTCTTGAATAAAATTCAGCACATAGTGGTGCTTAATAAATAATTTTCATTCATTTGAAGTATGTGAGATCAAACTCTAGCTCTACCACTTCTTATGTGACCTTAGACAAATAATTTAATCTTTCTAGGCTTCAGTTTGCCTACCCACAAAATGAGAGGACTGAACTGGTTAACTTCCAAAACCCCTTCTAGCTTTAAATCTATGATTTTATAATCCCACAGCTCCTAGCTCTTGATTATTTACTGAGACTCGATGTCTGTGTCACTGTTTCCTCTGACCATCATTCTTATTTTTGTCCACCTTCTGACCATCCCTTGCCAAGAGACCTTTGCTCTTGTGCTTTGACTCTAGTCTGATTGCTTGGTACTGACCTAGTCACTGCTCAGATGTCTGCTAGTTCACTAATTTGGAACCACCTCAACTCCCTATCCTCAGCTCCCTGCCCAGTACTCCTGACCTACTTGCACCCAGTGACTATAAAATACTTTGATTACACTAGTACCAAGCCAACATTGCCTTTCGGGAAACAGGCACAGGAAAATGAATTGGCCATCATGACTTCACAACAAATGGATGGTATGGTGAGAACTGGAGTTAGACACTTTCTATGAGAAAGGCATTGAATAGAGATATTCAGGTTAAGAATAGTCATCAGAGGAAGACTAGCTATAGGAGGGAAGGTGATTCCTAAGGAGCTCCAGAACCCACTCCAAGGACTCCCTCCCTTGTAGTAAGTACAAGAACACTCCTGGTGTTAATTTATGGATCTCCTCCCTCCTTGCCTTGGCCAAGTGCAAAGGGGCTCCCTTCGCCAGAAATAACAAAATGGACGCATCTGGAAGCCATTCCTAGGGCTCTGTGGTGATTAGCGAAAATTCAGAGGGTGAGCTGCTTCTCTTGTCTATTGTGGGGCCCAACTGGAATTCAAGGGGATTGGGGAGAGGGTGCACGAGAAGATTGCACTCTTGGGTTTCCTCTCCTTCTAATGTTATTTTTTTTTCTTTTTTAAACAAAGTGGCCAGAAGCTAATGTATGCCTGCTCAAATTTCAGCCTCTGTCTGCTGCAGTATATATGATAGGTCGCTAATAGAAACTCATCCAAGTAATGCTGTTATCATACTTTTAGGATATATATGTGTGTGCATGTGCATATGCATATATGTGTATATACACATATACATACATTTGTGTATATATGTATATGCATATACATATATATAATATGTATGCATATGCATCATTTATATGTGTGTATATAATGCATGTTTGTACAGATGCCAAGCCTGAACAAGTCTATATATATATACCTTTGTAACCCAAAGATGTAATATATTTTTAATGGCCTAATATTTGTATATTTGCTTTTCCATCATCAGGGACTTAATGATTCTTTTTAAAAATAGATTGCCTTTCATTGCCATGTTTTCCAACCTTGGCTTCATTTCCCCAATGATGACTAAATGTAGAGACAGAGCTGAGAGAGAAGAAGGAAAAGAAGGGAGGGAATAATGGATTACATGGAAATGCAAGCATATACTTATTCCTAACCTATGACACAATCTACTTGCCTTCTCAATAAACTAACTCAGTGCCCCCTGTCCCTTCTCTCCAGGATCCTCAGAATTCAATACTGTAGCCAACCCACCTCATGAAGTTATCGTGAAGATGTGATGAGACAATGAAAATGAAAGCACTTTGAAAAGTTAAAATATTATATATAGGAGATCATAATAATGTGACCTTCTTAATAGCACTTTTGTCTTTAAATGACCAGCATGTAGCACACTGATTGGTTCCTTGTAAGTCCTTGATAAATGACTGTTGGTTGATGAGCTTATTCATATAAACACGAATGTTGCTAAGAACCTGCCTTTTTGGTTCATTGCTGAATTCTGTGATTGATTCAGAAATGTTTCATTCCCCACCCCACAAGACTTGAGTATCTGTCGCTCTTTTTAAAAGTGTTCAGGAACTTTATATTTTCATGATACTATTCCCTGTGTATTGCTGTCAAAACCTCTATCAGCTTGAGACAGAGGTTCCATAAGTTCCAGTCAAGCAAGTTAGATACGTCATGAGCTCTGTACACTACTTTTTGGGGAGGAACAATCATTTTTCACCACTTTATGCACGGCTTGTGCACCTATTTAGAGCGGACCCATTAGTATCAATTTTATCCTTTCTAAATCTTTCCTTTTATTTATGATTTTCTCCATTCGGACAGTAACTTGCTAGTTATCCCTTATGCTTAAACCACAAAAATTTACAGTACAGATACAAAAGAACAAAACTCTTGGTATGTGTATTCAGCAGATGATTTATAGAATTGAAATTCTAAAATCAGGATCTTTATTGGGCATGAGATAATTTTGTCTCAAAAAATGCTTGCCTCCAGAGGATGGACCCAGTAATAATCATGGAAGATACAGAAATGGAAAGCTAGACTTGATTTGAAGAAAAACTTTCTAATATAATTAAATCTATCCCACAGTGGGATAAGCTTCTTTGAAAGAAGGTAGGTATCCCTTCAGTAGAGTTCTTCAAAGGCTGGATGACCATTGGATAGACATCATATAAGACTGATTTTTCTTAAGATATACATTGGACTAGACAGGCTTTTAGGTCCCTTTCAACTTCAGAATTCTATAATTCTACTAAAAAAGGAGGGATGAAGTAAATGTAGTGTCTTAAGATATTCAACACTTCGATGTAACCAGCACTATACTTAGTACTACGTGTGAAAGAAATGAGTGGAACAAATAAAAAAATTGTTGGTAGATAAGTAGGTAGGTAGATACATACATACATACATGAATGTGTAGATACAGACATATAATCCAGTTGAAAAGAACAGAAAATAATGAAAGTAACAAGATGATACTTCAGCACAGACCATAAGTGCATGCAGAGTTAGAAAGGGAACAGATTGATGTACGGAGTTTTCAGAGAAGACTTCATGTACAACTAAATCATGATTTGAAGCATACATAAATTATCAAATCAATTGTTTTACTATCTATGAGCATGTATACTACATCATTATGCATACATAGTAAATAGGAGGCTGGAAACTACTTTCACCTCAAATAAAAATTGGGTAATACACCCAAATTGTATTGCCCTGAAATAACTAAAAAAATGGTGGTTGCTTAAAGGGCAACATAGCTATAAACATCTCATATAAAAAATAAATTTAAAAGTACTCTAATCATTCAAAAAGCAAAAATGAAGTTCTTTTGGAGGTATAAGTTGAAAGTTTGTGTTGATATCATTTGGCATTTGCAAAATAAAATTTATCTTAATTCAAGATTACTGCCTTATAATATAGTTTAAGATGTGGTACTGCTAAACCTCTTTTATATATTTTCACTAGTCCCTTTGATATTCTGGACTTTTTGTTCATCTAAATGAATTTTGTTATTATTTTTTCTAATTTAGTAAAATTTATTGGTAATTTAATTGGAATGGCATGAATATATAAATTTGTTTAGGTAAAAGTGTAATTTTTATTATAAGATTATGAAAAGTTTTTTGCTTCATATCTCTGTTTTAAAAGCCTGTGGAATCAATAGATGTTATTTTAATTTCAAAAACTTAAGATATATATCTATTTGTCTACATATAAGATTAAAGAGCAAAATTTTATATCGTTGTAATTTTCTGTTTTTAAATGCCAAATAACTTTAGTAATAAAGAATTAGAGAATTACACCAAATTTCAGAGTTGGAATGGACCTCAGTGGCCTCCTAATCCAATATATTTAGAATAATTCTAATTGTTAGAAAGTTTTTCTTTATATCAAGCCAAAATGTGACTCTTTCAATATCTACTCATTGCTCCTGCTTTGTTCTACCTTCTTTAGCCAAATAGATCAAGTCTAATCTCTTTTCTAAATGACAATTTTCCAGAAATGATGACAACTCTCAAATTCCCCCTAAGTCTTCTCTTCTCCAGGATGAATGTCCCTAATTCTTTCAACTAGCCTTTATACGTTATTTGTTCAATGTCACCATCCTGTTCGTCCTCTTCTGAAAGTTCTTGAACTTATCAATGTTCTTCCTAAAATATGGCACCCAGATATAAGTACAATACTCCAGATGGGATCTGACAAGGGCAGAGTGCAGCAATACAAACATCTCCTTGTTCCTGGATACTATACTTCTCTAAGCATAAGCAACCTATGATCACACTAGCTTTTTTGACCATAATGTGACACTGTTGACTTCTACCAGACTGTCAGTCAACTAAAACCCCTAGATCAGGGGTTATTAACATTTTTTGTATAACCTACCCCTTTAGCAGTCTGGTAAAGCTTTTGGACCTCTTAGATTAATAAAAACGAAAAATATGTAGGATTACAAAGGAAATCAAAGGCTAGTGGAAATAAAAATATAATTTTTCCCATCTAAGTTCATGGATCACCTAAAATCTATCAGAACCCTCTGAGGGTTTTGTGATCCTTAGATTAAGAATTCCACATGGATAGATAGATAGATAGATAGATAGATAGATAGATAGATAGATAGATAGATAGATAGATAGAGATAGAGAGATAGATAGATATGATATATGTGTGTGTGTGTAGAAAGAGATGAACTATTTTCTACTCACATCTTTGTTTTAATTGGGCAGATTTCTTTAACCCAGCTGCAAACATTTGGCAGCTAGGTGACATGGTGGATAATAGGCCAGCCTTAGACACAGAAAGACTCATCTTCCTGAGTTCAAATCTGACCTCAGACACTTACTATCTGTGTGACCTTGGGCAAGTCATTTAAAACTATTTGTCTCAGTTTCTTTATCTGTAACATGAGTTAGAAAACTATACTCCAGTATATTTGTCAAGAAAACACCATAATAGATGACAAAGAGTTGGATATGACTGAAACAACTGAACAAGAAAGTGGTTCTGGTGACAGATTTTTTGAGGGGTGGGGAGGGTGTGCTAGGTGGATAGAGTGCTGGGCCTAGAGTTGGGAAGGCCTGAGTTCAAACCTGCCTTTAGATCCTTACTAGCTGTGTGACCCTGGGGAAGTCACTTAACTCTGATTGTCTAGTTTCCTCTTCTGTAAAATGACCTGGAGAAAGAAATGGCAAACCACTTCAGTATCTTTGCCAAGAAAACTCCAAATGGAGTCATTAGTCAGGTATGTCTGAAATGACTAAATAACAGAAGACTTTATTTGTTCCTATATAGTCTCATCTTATTCAGCTCTGATCATTGTCCTAGGCTATCTCCTATTTTTTTGGATCTTCTCAATGTCCTTCAGTGTGTTCCTTATGCCTCTCAACTTTGGACCATCTGAAAACTTGATAAATATGCCATCTATGACTTTATCCAAATGACTGACTAAAAATGTTAAAAAGATAAAGGGCCAAGGGCAGGTAGGTCTCTGGACTCCTGGACCACTTTCCAAGATGAACTTAAACCATTATGCCTACTCTTTGACCTAGTCATTCAACAAATTCTGACTCCATCTAATTGTCATACAAAAATAACAAGAGAGACTATATCATGTGCTTTGTTAAAAATCAAGATAAAGGAGCACTTCCTACAATACAGGAAGTAAAGAGGAGACTGTGGGACAGAGAAAAAACATCTAGTAATGACAAGAATAAAGTCCACTAAAGGAGGCAGTCATATAAGAAAGTAATGCTTTGTATAGACTGCATCAGTTCAAATGGCAGTGAATTACCACTCAAACACTCTAGTAAAGGATAGAAATTCTATGTGAATATTATTGCTTTCATAGAAGCTCCAGACTAAAGGAACTTTTGAGAAAGGACTGTCTTGAATATCATCACTGTTTTCAAGCAGGGCAAAGAATTCGAACCATTATGAAGAGATAGAGACCAAAATACAGAGAGACAGAGATAGAAAGAGACTAAGATACAGAGACAGAAACAAAGAAAGAGAGTCACTTTTTTTTGTAGATCGTTCCAGAAAAACTATTACAGAACCTTAGGGTTGGAAGAAAACTCAGGATCATCTAATCCAATCTAGAAACAAAAATGAGTATTTTCTACAATATCTGAGACAAGTGGTCATTCCGCCTTTGCCTGTAGACCACCAGTGAGCCTCCCTAGACTACCCAATCCAATTTTGGAACAATCTGTTAAGGATTAAAAGGATAACCTTTTCTCTTTACAACTTCTACCCACTATTCCTAGGGAAGAAAAATCTCTTTTAAGCCTGTCCCTCCTAAGTCTTCAGATTCCACAGTTTCTTCAGGTCCAAAC
Organism: Bettongia penicillata ogilbyi; assembly: GCA_023548195.1. Taxonomy (NCBI): domain Eukaryota; kingdom Metazoa; phylum Chordata; class Mammalia; order Diprotodontia; family Potoroidae; genus Bettongia; species Bettongia penicillata. Next base: position 6,658,935 of record JAJHZJ010000580.1, read on the forward strand.
CAGTTTCCACGAGCAGCCATTATCACAAAAACCCCTATAAAGCCAAATTGCTTCTGTCTAACTTGAACTGGGAATCCACTGAAAGTCTTTAAATGCTAAAAAATGATAAGTTTATATTTGAAATTAGAAGAAATGTGGAGCTGCTGGAGTTTGTTGAACAGGGGAGTGACATATTCAATCCTATGTTTTAGAAAAATGACTTTGGCACCTGTGTGGGGGATAGATGGATTGGAGAGGGGAAAGACTCGAGGCAGGGAGATCGATTAGAAATCAATTGCAATAATCCAGCACAGGTGATAAGGTCTTGAACTGGAGGTGGTGGTTATCTGAATGGAGAGGAGATGGATACAAGATACTGTGACTAGAATTGCCAGCTAATTGACTATGGAAATTCATGGAGAAGGAGGAGTCAATGATGAAGGATGTCTCTAAGGTTGTGAGCCTGAGTTACTGGTAGTATTACCTTAATGCTTCTGTTGACATTTTTAGGCCTTGTGGAGACATTTGTTAATTTCGTTAAGTCTACTCAGGGTGAAATTACAATCTTAATGGGAATATATGATGATGTAACAACACAACTCAATAATGAGGCATGACTACTGGTTGCTACATTGGGAAGCACATTTACTATTAACCATGATTTTATTGACAACTGAGCTTTTTCTGCTAAAAAATATAGCAAGACAAAATGGAAAATATATAAAATAAATAAATATAAAGGATACTTTAGAACGTGGAGAAATCAAGGCCATAACCCCAGAGGCAAGATTCTCTTGGTGTAACACTAATCAGAGACCACCCCTGCCAGTAACCTCAAAGGGATTACCAAGCACGGAAAGGAAGAAAAGACAATACGTAAATGCCAATTGTTAGATATCATAATAACTTCCTAATCAATCTCATTGCTTCTCCCTTTTCCCTTATCAATTCACCTTTTGGTATCACATTGACATTCCTAAAGTATGGTTCTGATCATACCATATATCTGCTCAAGATGCTTCAGTGGTTCTTGATTGGCTCTAAGATGAAATAATAAGCTCCTTTGTTTGCCATTTAAAACCCTTCCCAGTCTGATTCCTGCCTATGTCTTCGGAATTATTTCACATTATTTTCTTCATACATTCTGTGATCCAGTCAAAATGACTGCTTACTGTTTGCCTCATCTCCTGCCTGTTACTCTGTCCAGTTTTTTCCTCAGGCCTAGCTGCAACAGTCTTCCTCACTTCTACCATTTTGAATACCTAGCAACCTTCAAGTTTCATCTCAGATGTCACTTCTTACATGAGGACTTTCCTGATAACCCCAGGCTTTAGCTAGTGCTCTCTTCTCATCCCAAAATCCCTTTGTATTTTCTTCTCATTCACTTATGTTTATGCATGTTGCATCCCCTCAACAAAATGTAAACATTTTGAGAAGAGGAACCTTTTTTGGTTTTGTTTGGCCTTTATATTGCCAGTGCCTACCACAGTGCCTGGCATGTGCTTAATAATTAAAATCACTTGCTGAATATGCATAGGAAAAGCAGTGCATTTTATTGTTTTCACTTCAAATGTAAATAAAATATCCCATCCTTTGTACTGAAGAATGACATTTTTAACCCATCATCAATAGGACATAATGAGAGAGATTGCACAGAACCATGCACACTCTCACTTATTCTCCTTTGTGAGCCTGAGTACATGTTGGTAAAATAGCTAGCTGTAATGAGGGGTGAATTGGTGGCTCTTGAGCAGAATTTTTTTCCCCTGGAGAAACCTTAGAATAGGAACTTCAACCCAAGACTTTGGTCTAATGTTCAAGTCTCTTAATTAACCATCTTTGACACTTTGAAAATATCATGAACAACAAATCAACAGTTTTTAAAGGCAGCCCCCTTTGGGTTTTCTTTCTCCCCGTAGTCCAGGGAAAAGACTACTTAGTAGGTGAAAATGGGGTTAATGAGTTATACATGGAGAAAGTATGTGCATTTTATTCCAAAAGACATAGTCGACATTTTTGAGCATTTGTCAAATATCCTGGATAAATGCTACATTTTTAGAAATCAGGATCCAAGTCCACAGGCCACATATTAAGGCAAACAGCATGTTTTCAGGTAATTAGTGTTTATAATCAGTTTGTGAAGCTAAAGTGAGTCCAGATCCCAATGTGCCTAGAAACAAGTAGGAAAGCTTTTGTATGTGCTCATGCAAATGCCAAATTAACATCTGTATGCAATCTAGACTCCAGTCAGGTCCAAAGTATTGTTGTGGTCTTGGCCAATTCACTTCAAAGCCTATACATTTTAAACTTCACATCAGTAAGAAAACAATGTTTTCTATTCCTTCTGAGTTCTGAGTTTGGAGGGGTTTTTGTTGTTGCTGTTCAAGGGGGAAAAAAACCCTTCCCATTAATAAGACTTATAAATCACAGCTGTTTCCGTGTGGCTGCCCTTCACAATAGCATTTTGTATTTTAGTAAGCTTGGAGATCTTCATGCTTACTCCATTCTTCCAAAATCTAAAGCATCCTGGATGCTTTCAAATAAAGCAGCATTTTCAGGATGGAAAGGAAGTATCTGGGTAGTTATGGCAAAGAAAGTTCTAAGTTTGGCATCAGAAAGACCTGATTTCAAAGCTCACTTCTGACACTTACTGGCTATGTGAACCTGGGTAAGTTGCTTGAAATTGACTAGAATCAGTATACCGCATCACAGAATATGTTATATGTGCTGCATGGGTGAAGGGACTTCACACACCTAGAGTTCACTATGCAATCCAGATCTTCCATGTACTCAGTATTAGAAAAAGAGGAAGAATGACTACAGTGTTTCTCCTTTTAGTCATTTGTCCGTGAGAACACTGTTTGTTTGAAACTGACAAAAGACCAGAGTGGTTTAAAACCCTAGCTTACAGGATACATGAATGACTAATTTCATAACAGATCAATCTGTAAACACATCAGTTTGATTGAATTCTGTAAAAATAAAAGTTTTAGAAAAGAGTTGGTTTCCATTAAAAAAAAAATAGATTGTTTATAGTGTGTTTCCATGATGCTGCATTTCCAGCTTACCCTGAATTCTTCATGTTTCAGTCATTTAATTTAATGCCATGTAGACACTGCCTAGATAGGGTCATGGGATCAATGACCAAAGAGCTGAAAAAGACCTTTGAGGTCATCTAATCATAAGTAATTCTGAAAGTTCCTATTTAAGTACCATGGAGTTCAATCTTCTGGTCTCATTTTTCAGGTAACTCAAAAGGTGAGTGTAAATAGGCTGAAGAATATTAACAATGACAATTTTCAGGAATCCTATCAAGTGGTGCATGAGTCACCATCTCTGACATGTCTAACTGAAAAAGGTCATGAGGCTGTCACATAGTAATCCTAATTCTAGATATCCATAGTTGAATTCTTCTCTAACATATTCTTCTGAAATACATCACAGCTCCTCCCCAATAAAATCAGTGGTTACAAGAATGTTTTATTTTCTCATCAAAACATGTCTATTGGAAAGTTTTTGGTTTACTCACCTAACCAAACTCTTCATTTTATAGATGAAGAAAATTAGACCAGAAAGATTGTGACTTCTCCATCATCACAAAAATAGTAAGTGGCAGGAACAGGTTTTGAATACAGAGTCTATGTGTGATGGGAATACCACTAGGGTCCCTGTCACATAGACTTAGCAGACTCTTCCTGAGGCTATTTCCTGCTCAGACTAGGCTAGTTTTTCCTTAGAATGTACAGAAATAATTCTTGAAACTCAACTGAGAAGGAGCCAAGATGGCGGAGTAGAAAGAGTCATGTATGCTAGCTCCGGAACCCACAGCCCATAAATTTCCTCTAAAAAGAACTCCCAACAAATTCTGGAGCATTGGAACCCATGCAGCAATGGAGGGGAGATTTCCTTTCCAGAGAGCCCTGAAAAACTGACCCCAAAGATCCATCGCGCACCGGACAGCAGAGCCCAGCCCTGTCCGCATGGCCCCAAGAGGATCAGAATTGAGCAGGCTTCAGGGACGGAATCTCCGGTGGCCATGAAGGTCCTCCACCCACAGGAGCTACAGATCAATGAGAGAGATTTCTGGGCTGGCTGAGAGGGGAGCCGGATGTCTCCATAACTCAGGCCCCTCGAGAGTCAGGGGCAGAAGCAGTGGCAGAGGCAGTGGCAGAGGCAGTGGCAGAGGCAGCAGCGGCAGCCTGGGACTCTCAGAGCAGGCAGATGCTCCATTGTTGAAAGTCTCCGCATAAAGCCCCTGAGGGAACTGAGGCTGGGAGGGAGCCCTGCCCCCACCTGAGCACTAGAACATAAACTCACATTGAATAGCAGCCACGCCCACCACTGAAAGCCTTGAGAATGGGGAGCAGCATTTGAATCTCAGACCCCAAGCACTAATCAGGAAGATATAGGCAGGGGTGGAGAGGAATCTCAGAAGTCAAGTAACTGGCTGGGAAAATGCCCAGAAAAGGGAAGAAAAATAAGATCATAGAATGCTATTTTCTTGGGGAACCAATGTTCCCACCTTTCATTTCTGATGACGAGGAACAATGCTTACCATCAGGGAAAGACATAGAAGTCAAGGCCTCTGTATCCCAAACATCCGAAATAGATATCCATGGATATCTCAGGCCACGGAAGAGCTCAAAAAGGATTCTGAAAATCAAGTTAGACAGGTGGAGGAAAAACTGGAAAGAGAAATGAGAGAGATGCAACAAAAGCATGAAAAATGGGTCAATACCTTGCTAAAGGAGACCCAAAAAAATGCTGAAGAAAATAACACCTTGAAAAATAGGCTCACTCAATTGGAAAAAGAGGTCCAAAAAGCCAATGAGGAGAAGAATGCTTTCAAAAGCAGAATTAGCCAAATGCAAAAAGAGGTTCAAAAGATCACTGAAGAAAATAGTCCTCTCAAGATTAGAATAGAACACATGGAGGCTAATGACTTTCTGAGAAACCAAGAAATCACCAAACAAAATCAAAAGAATGAAAAAATGGAAGAGAATGTGAAATATCTCATGGGAAAAACAACTGACCTGGAAAATAGATCCAGGAGAGACAATTTAAAAATGATGGGACTACCTGAAATCCATGATAAAAAAAAGAGCCTAGACATCATCTTCCATGAAATTATCGAGGAAAACTGTCCTGATATTCTACAAACAGAGGGCAAAAAAAGTATTGAAGGAATCCATCAATCACCACCTGAAAGGGATCCAAAAAGAGAAACTCCTAGGAACATTGTGGCAAAATTCCAGAGTTTCCAGGTCAAGGAGAAAATATTGCAAGCAGCTAGAAAGAAACAATTCCAGTATTGTGGAAATACAATCAGGATAACACAAGATCTAGCAGCTTCAACATTAAGGGATCAAAGGGCATGGATTAGGATATTACAGAAGTCAAAGGAACTAGGACTCAAACCAAGAATCACCTACCCAGCAAAACTCAGTATAATACTTCAGGGGAAAATATGGTCTTTCAATGAAACAGAGGACTTTCAAGCATTCTTGATGAAAAGACCAGAGCTGAAAAGAAAATTCAACCTTCAAACACAAGAATGAGAAGAAGCATGAAAAAGTAAACAGCAAAGGGAAGTCCTAAGGGACTTACCAAAGGTGAACTGTTTACACTCCTACATGGAAAGACAATATTTGCAACTCTTAAAACTCTTCAGTATCTGGGTAGTTGGTGGGACCACACACACACACATACACACATGCAGATGCACACATACATGTACACATGTGCGCACACATGCATACACACATGCATGCACATACAGAGACAGAGAGCACAGAGTGAATTCAATAGGATGGGACCATATCTTAAAAGAAATTAAGGTAAACGGTGAGGGAGAAATGTAGTGGGAGGAGAGAGGATGAAATGGAATGGGGTAAATTATATCTCATTCAAGAGGCAAGCAGGAGATTTTTTAGTGGAGGGAAAAAGAGGAGAGCTGAGAAAAAAACATGAAGTTTACTCTCATCACATTCGACTAAAGGAAGGAATAAAATGCACACTCATTTTGGTATGAAAACCTATCTTACAATACAGGAAAGTGGGGAGAAGGAGATAAGCAGGGTTGGGGGGGATGATGGAAGGGAGGGCAATGGGAGGAGGGAGCAATTTGAAGTCAACACTCTTGGGGAGGGACATGATCAAAAGACAGAATAGAAACAATGGGGGGGGGGGGGCAGGATAGGATGGAGGGAAATACAGCTAGTCTTACACAACACGACTGTTATCAAAGTCATTTGCAAAACTACACAGATAGGGCCTATATTGAATTGCCTGCCTTCCCAAAGGGAATGTGTGGGGAGGGAGGGATGGGGAGAATTTGGAACTTAAAGTTTTAGGAACAACTGTTGAGTATTGTTCTTCCTACTAGGAAATAAGAAATACAGTTAATGGGGCATAGAAAATCATCTGGCCTTACAAAACAAAAGAGAAGATGGGGACAAGAGAAGGGAGGGATGATAGAAGAGAGGGCAGATTGGTGATAGGGAAAATTAGAATGCTTGGTGTATTGGGGTGGGGAGAGGGGAGAAAAGGGGAGAAAATTTGGAACCCAAAATTTTGTGAAAATCAATGTAAAAAGTTAAATAAATTTATATTAAAAAAAAACTCAATTGGCCCAGTAGACTAAGGTTCAAATAATTGATACAGCTTCTTGGTGGTCTATGAACAAGCACTTGCACACTATGGAAGAATAAGGACTTCTGTCTTCAGTATTCCTGACCATCATGACACCATGACAAATATGGAGGCAAAGAAGTGTGAGAAACTGAATTAATGCCACATCCTAGCTGAATATTCTTTCTATATGATGGATAAGCAAATTTCCTTTCCATTAACTGTAAGTTTTGTTCTAATACCGAATTTGAAATACCCAACCCATGCTGAGACAAATTAGCCTACAGCACAATGACTCCAAAGCAACTGCACTTTCCTAAGGCCCTCTACTTAATCCTGTAGTACCTAAACAAGCTTTGCAGAGAAGCTTCAAGTATAGTTATTTGCTTTTGAAGTGAGCTATTGACCCATTGACAATATCATTCATTGATACTAATTATGCTAGAAAACCAAATGTTAAAATACTAAAGAGAAATACTTATAAATAACATATTAAGTCTGAGAGTTCATCTCCTGCCCTCTACCAAATAGAGAGATGCTTTCTCCAGAGATGTCAAACTCAATCCTATGGACTACAAGAAGCCATCAAATTCTTGACTGCAGCCTAAACCAAATTAAAACATTTATGAGAAATGTTTAACAAAATTAATAAAAACGAGGGGTGGATCCAAGATGGCGGAGTAGAAAGACTCACGTATGCTGGCTCCAAACCCACAGCCCATATATGTCCTGCAAGAAGAACTCCTCACAAATTCTGGAGCACTGCAAGGCACGCAGAAACACAGTGGAAAAGATCTCTGTTCCGGAGAGCCCTGGAGAGCTGTCCCCAGGGGTCTGTGGCGCTCTGGACAGCAGAGTCCACCCCTGCGCTGCCCTGCCCGTGTGGCCCCAGAGGAGCAGATCCAAGCAGGCTTCAGGGACGGAACCTTCGGTGGCTGGGAAGGTCCCTCCGCCCACAGACACTACAGGTCAGTGAGAGAGACATCTAGGCTGGCTGAGAGGGGAGCTGGGTGTCTCCATGGCTCAGGCCCCTTTGGGAAGCAGAGGCAGCGGAAGAGACCCAGGACTCCCAGAGCAAGGAGGAGCTCCATTACCAAAGGTCTCTGCATAAACCCCCTGAGAGAACTAAGCCTGGGAGATGGCCCTGCCCCCACCCGCTCTATTACTGAAGGTCTCTGCATAAAACCTCTGAGGGAACTGAGCCTGGGAGGTGACCCTACCCCCACCCAACCACCAGAACTTAAGCTCACATTGAATAGCAGCCATGCCTGCCACAGGAAAGCCCATTTGAATCTCAGACCCCAAGCACTAGCTGGGCAGATCTAGGTGGGGGTGGACAGGAATCTCAGAAGTCAAGTAACTGGCTGGGAAAATGCCCAGAAAAGGGAAGAAAAATAAGACTATAGAAAGCTACTTTGATGGGGTACAGATGTTCCTGCCTTTCAGTTCTGATGACAAGGAACTATTCTTACCATCAGGGAAAGATGTGGAGGTTGGGGCCTCTGTACCCCAGACATCCCAGGTGGATGTCCGGTGGGCTCAGGCCATGGAAGAGCTCAAAAAGGATTTTGAAAATCAAGTTAGACAGGTGGAGGAAAAACTGGAAAGAGAAATGAGAGAGATGCAACAAAAGCATGAAAAATGGGTCAATACCTTGCTAAAGGAGACCCAAAAAAATGCTGAAGAAAATAACACCTTGAAAAATAGGCTAACTCAATTGGAAAAAGAGGTTCAAAAAGCCAATGAGGAGAAGAATGCTTTCAAAAGCAGAATTAGCCAAATGCAAAAAGAGGTTCAAAAGATCACTAAAGAAAATAGTTCTCTCAAGATTAGAATAGAACAAATGGAGGCTAATGACTTTCTGAGAAACCAAGAAATCACCAAACAAAACCAAAAGAATGAAAAAATGGAAGAGAATGTGAAATATCTCATTGGAAAAACAACTGACCTGGAAAATAGATCCAGGAGAGACAATTTAAAAATGATGGGACTACCTGAAAGCTATGATCAAAAAAAGAGCCTAGACATCATCTTCCATGAAATTATTGAGGAAAACTGCCCTGATACTCTACAACCAGAGGGCAAAATAAGTATTGAAAGAATCCATCAATCACCGCCTGAAAGAGATCCAAAAAGAGAAACTCCTAGGAATATTGTGGCCAAATTCCAGAGTTTTCAGGTCAAGGAGAAAATATTGCAAACAACTAGACAGAAACAATTCCAGTATTGTGGAAATACAATCAGGATAACTCAAGATCTAGCAGCTTCTACATTAAGAGATCGAAGGGCATGGAGTAGGATATTACAGAAGTCAAAGGAACTAGGACTCAAACCAAGAATCACCTACCCAGCAAAACTGAGTATAATACTTCAGGGGAAAATATAGTCTTTCAATGAAACAGAGGACTTTCAAACATTCTTGATGAAAAGACCAGAGCTGAAAAGAAAATTTGACTTTCAAACACAAGAATGAGAAGAAGCATGAAATAGTAAACAGCAAAGAGAAGTCATAAGGGACTTACCAAAAGTGAACTGTTTACATTCCTACATGGAAAGACAATATTTGTAACTCTTAAAACGTTTCAGTATCTGGGTAGTTGGTGGGACCACACATACACCTACACACACACACATATACACACACACACACACGTACATGAGGGCATGCAAATACACACACATATGCACGCACATACAGAGACAGAGAGCACAGAGTGAATTGAATAGGATGGGACCATATCTTAAAAGAAATTAAGGTAAATGGTGAGAGAGAAGTGTAGTGGGAGGAGAGAGGATGAAATGGAATGGGGTAAATTATATCTCATTCAAGAGGCAAGCAGGAGACTTTTTAGTGGAAGGAAAAAGAGGAGAAATGAGAAAAAAAAAACAAGAAGTTTACCCTCATCACATTCGACTAAAGAAGGAATAAAATGCACACTCATTTTGGTATGAAAACCTATCTTACAATACAGGAAAGTGGGGGAGAAGGAGATAAGTAAGGGGGGGATGATGGAAGGGAGGGCAATGGGAGGAGGGAGCAATTTGAAGTCAACACTCAGGGAGGGTCAGGATCAAAAGACAGAATAGAAACAATGGGGGGCAGGATAGGATGGAGGGAGATACAGTTAGTCTTACACAACACGACTATTATCAAAGTCATTTGCAAAACTACACAGATAGGGCCTATATTGAATTGCCTGCCTTCCCAAAAGGAATGAGTGGGGAGGGAGGGATGGGGAGAATTTGGAATTCAAAGTTTTAGGAACAACTGTTGAGTATTTTTCTTGCTACTAGGAAATAAGAAATACAGGTAATGGGGAATAGAAAGTCATCTGGCCCTACAGAACAAAAGAGAAGATGGGGACAAGAGAAGAGAGGGATGATAGAAGAGGGGCTAAAAAGGGAGAAAATTTGGAACTCAAAATTTTGTGAAAATGAATGTAAAAAGTTAAATAAACAAATTTTTATTATAAAAAATTAATAAAAACACAGTACAGCATAGATAATGTTAATTTGTGGTATTCTAAGTCAATTTCCTACCCACAGGGATCCATTTCTAATTCAGTTTGACACCACTGTCTACAATATCCTTGTTAGGTAATTTCTTTGGTCTTTGTTTCATCTCTTCTAGAATTTTAAATATTTCCATGAACCCATTATCTCATCAATGTAGGTCTTTCCTCCAAAGGTACAATGATAATAAAAATTATAACTGACATTTATATGGTGCTGTAAGACTTTCAAAATTCAAGTATTCTTTTTTTTCCCTTCACAACAACTCTGAAAGATATGTGATGTTATGACCTATTTTGCAACTGTGGCAACTGAGACTGAGAGAGGCTGTGACATCCCTAAGGTCATATGGCTATTAAGTAGTAGAGTGAGAATTTGAATTCAGGTTTTCCTGACTCCAATTCCAAGACTCTTTCCACTGTAACACATAGCTGCCTCTGATACAATTTGCAAATCAACCATAACATCTCAACAATCTCTTGTCCATGTCCTTCCATAAATCATCAATAGTTGTCTACTCAGCATGTGGAGAGTCTTCTAGATCTCTTGACACTATGGTCCTATTTTTGCTTTCTTTAGGTTTATTTCTTTTCCCTCATGTAACACATCAGGGATTGTATCCAAATGTGGTTACTCTGCTATTAATAATGGATAAATTAGTTTGTTATGTAAATTTTAACAGAACTTTTGCATGTTTTTTCTGTTTATTGATAAAATAATCTAACTTATTTGAGTATCATGTCAAGTTTCTGGTAAACACACTTACAGAAATTATTTCTTTTTTTATCAGGCAATGCTGATCTCTGATAAATTTTGCAATTATTATATTCAAAATCAATCCTTCCTTTGGCCACCAGATCTCTCTAGTCAGCAAGGATAGTTACTGTTTTCTGGATGAAGTCGTTTCTTTAGGGGTCTTGATTGTGGCAGTTGATTTATATCAGTTAAACTTCTTTAGGATATGATCAGAGTCTATGCCAATATTGGTTCCTTTATCTGTTTCCTATTTTGTGGGATAGTAGCTTATTTGAAAAGATCAGTTTGAATTATATGTCACATACTTTTTTAAAAAATTTTTTCTTAAAATTTCATCCTGATTTTGATCTACTGAGTCAATGATCTGACAATGTATAGTTGTTTCAGAAATTAATTCCACATCAGCAACCAGCTGTTTCCTATATACTAAAATATAGTCATGATTTAATCATTGTGATTTTTACCTGGTACTTGTCATGACTAGCACTTCCTAAATCCCTTCATGATAAATCCATGAGAGGTTTCTCTGTTGTCTACAAGACTCATATCTTCATTCTGAATCATATATTCTAACATATTTCTTTTGCCATTCTGTTCTTTGCACACCTTTGAACAAAAGTGACTAAGTGTCAAAGCATTATGTTGACTGAATGTGGAGATTCCTATCAAATTCTTTTTTTCTCAATTACATGTAAAAAATTTTAACATTTATTTTTTTAAAAATTTGATTTCCAAATTGTCTCCCTCCCTCTCCACAGCCCTCCTTGTGAAGTCATACTATTTGTAAAGATTATAAATGCGCAGTCATATAAAATGCATTTCCATTTTAATCATGTTACAAAAGAAAACAAACCAAAAAAAAGAAAAGTTTAAAAAGTCTGCTTCAATCTGATGGAAATAAGGAATTGAGATACAGCCATTCCTTATCATCAAGTTAGGTAAATAAGACTAATACATATAATATTACTACCGAACACTTTTATGTAAACTAAAAGTGAAATAAATGCTCCATGCAGAGAGAAATCATTTTGAATTGGACCAGTGGAAGGGACTTCTGGGAAAAGAAATTTTACATGAGGCATCAAGTAGTATTTGAATAGGCAGAAGGAAAGTAAAAAATCACAGACCATAGGTTACAAGAAGGAACAGTTGAATTAAGGACTGAGGCAGGAGTGATCATTTATGGGCCTATGATAGACAGATTTGCTTGAGTTTATATTGCAGAGTTGGGGTGAACTGGTAAGATGGGATCAGATTATGAAGAACCTTGAAAATTTAAAAGAAAAATTAGCAGCATTTCAGATGAAAAATGTGTACTTAAAAATTCTCAGGTTTCAGAAGGCCTACCTGAGCCAGCTCAAACCCAGCTCTGATGAACCAAATGTTAAATTTTCAATGTGAGCATTTATACCTTGACAACTAGCAAACCCTGTAAATCAGGGATAGATTTATTGCTTTGTTGTCTAGACTTTTAAAAAGTGATAGAGAAAATGTTAGCAGTGAATGTTAAATTCAAAAATGTGTCATGTGTGCATTTTTTTAGAGAACAAATTGTTAAACATTTACCTGCACACCTTTATGTAGGTTCATTGACTCCTCCTAATAATATTATCATATAAGTTCTAGAACTCTATAAGAAAGATGAGAGGGAAGTTGTATTTTATATATTATATTTTATCTTTTTTCTTTCTTAAGTCTTCAAGTGAGAGAATTCTATATGAAGTCACTTTTCATTGTCAAGTACTTTTCTTAAAGTACTTACAATCACTTTAAGCTGAATTCTTCCTCTCTGGGGCTCTGTTTCTATCCGTTCCACAGGCTGGACTAACCAGGAAGTTGAATCCAGGGACAAAGGCACAGGAGTAAAAATAGCTAGCTAGCATTTATACAGTGCTTACTATGTGCCAGGCACTGTACTAAGCATTTTACAATTTTTATTTCATTTAATTTTCACAGCAATCCTGGGAGGCAGATACTATTAATATCTCCATTTTACAGATGAGGGAGCTGAAGCAAGCAGAAAATAGGTGATTTGCCCAGGGTCACACAGCTGATGTCTAAGGATTTAAACTCAGGTCTTCTGGACTCCAGGCCTAGGGTTCTTTCTACTTTGCTATCTACCTACTTCATTAATGATTGAGCAGTACAAAATAGGAATTATAATTTAGTGTTACTAACTCAAAGACAGGGTCATTTGTGAGGATTCAGTCTACACCAAGGAAGTAGGAGTGTGGCATTTCCTCCAGAAATGGACTCCAGTGTCAACAAATTTGCTAGGTAAGAGTCAAATAACCATGAGATTTGCAAGAGCGGAAGGACAGTTTTTAAAGGAACAGTAGATTTTTGTCTAGAAATGTTTACCATATTGCTGGAAGTCATGTTCATTTCAAGCCTGTCTCATCCAGGCTAGGCTTAAAATGCTCAACAACCACTATTACCATTTGCTGTTGTTGAGTCGTTTCAATCATGACTCCATTTGGGATTTTCTTGACAGAGATACTGGAGGGGTTTGCCATTTCCTTCTCTAGCTCATTTTATCGATGAGGAAACCAAGGAAAATAGGGTTGTCGTTTGTCCAGTGTCACACAGCTAGTAAGCATTGGAGATCAAACTGGAATTTGGGAAGATGAATCATCTGACTCCAAAGATGGCACTCAATGCACCGTAGCACCTAGCTGCGCCACTATTACTAGATAAGATAAATATGTCAGGAGTTCTTAACTTGGGGTCCATGAACTTTAAAAAAGTATTTTGATAACTATGTCAATATAATGGTTTTCCTTTTAATCCTATGAAATATATATTTAAAAATATTTTTCTGAGGAATCTATAGGCTCTAGTAGACTGACATTTTAGAAAATGTTAAAAAAAACTGCTAGTATAGTATATCTTGGTGCAGGTTACATATGTATATACATACATATATGTGGTATATATACATATGTGTGTACATATATATATATATATACATATATACACACACACAGAAAGAGAGAGAAGAGAGAGACAGAGAGAGAAATTTCAAAACACTTTTACTAATTTCCATGAGTTGATGCTGCTGAGTTTCAGGAATAGCTGTATTCCCCCAGATCACTGGCCCAGCTCCCAGCTTGTCTCCCCAAGCCATCTTCTAAGGAAGCATCTCTTGCAGACAAGGGGCCCAGTATCCCCATCACCAACCATACCACAGATGACCAAGTGCTACTAATGAGCCCAAGAGCCAGTAATAGCAACACCCACTCAAGATGACTTTCCCTTCTTTCAGTCTGGTCCCTGCAGCCATCATTCTGGGAAACAATACTTGTGCAGATAGAAGCCTCCTCATTTTTGACTCTTCTCTCTCCTATCTTCATTCAGGACTCAGTTCAAATGTTATCTTCCTCAGAAGGTTTTTCCTGGTTCTCCCTTCCCCATGAATCCCTGAGATTAGTTTCCTTTTACTGCAAAAAAGAGATAGATAGATGTCTATGTGTTTGTGTGCGTACGTATGTATATACATGTCCTAGGTGCCTTGCAGGGATGGAATGCTGGGCTTGATATCAGAAAGACTTGAAATCCAGTTTCAGACATTTTCTAGTTATATCACCTTAGTCACTTAACCTCTTCTTGCCTCAGTATTTCATCCATAAAACAGAGATAATAATAGCTTCTACCTCCTAGGGATATTGTGAGGATCAAATGGGATATTTGTAAAAAGGGCTCACACAATGTGTATCACATAATATGTGCAATGTTAGCTAGTAGTAGTAGTAGTTGTAGTAGTAGTAGTAGTAGTAGTAGTAGTAGTAGTAGTAGTAGTAGTAGTAGTAGTGGTAGTAAGTGCCTAGTAAATACTTGTTGACTAATGGGTCTAGCAATTGTTTTTGCAGGTGTTGTGCAACCCTTACCTCCTCAGAAGCCACAACTACAGAAGTCAAGGAAAAGAAAGTCCTCACCATTAAAAGTCTTTTCACTGTTACGTGATTCAACATCAGAAATGGATAAAGTTCTATCCATGAAAGTGATATTAAAGAAAGGCATTGCCGTCCAGTTTGATGCTGCCCCCTAAGGGCCTTTCCACATGACTTAGAGTAGAAACGTCTTACATGGGCTGTCTTTCCCTGTTAGAATGTGAGCTCCTTGAGAGTAGGGACTATTTTTACTTCTATTTGCATCCCCAAAGTTTAGTACAGCATCTTATAAGTAGTGAATAATTAATATTTTTTTCTTTCATTCGTTCTCTGAAATTATTGGGATTGGGGGGGAGGTGACAGAAGGGGTGAGCACAGAGAAAGATGTTATCAAAGTTTTTCATTGAAAATGCACCCAGTGATAGAACTAGCTGTAAAGCAACTATCAAAGAAAAAAAAGCTCCTGGTCCTGATGGATTCACAAGATAATTCTATCAGGCCTTTAAAGAAAATGTAATACTAACACTACACAAATAATTCTCAAAATTTTAGAAAGAAAGCATTCAACCAGATCTCTCTTGTCAGATAAACTTATTACAAATGCCTGACCAAGAGGAGAGAGAACAAAGGGAGAACTAGGGATCCATATCCTTAAAATCCTCAAATATTTTAAATATAATCCTGTTGTAGATAACAACAATAGGCAGCATTTATGTAGTGCTTTGAGGTTTGCAAAGTGCTTTGTGAATATTATCTCATTTTATCTGTCAAGTAGAACACAGCATTTCATCCAAGAAATAATTCATAATAACCAAATGGGATTTTTACCAGAGATGCAAGGATGGTTCAATATTAGCAAAACAATCAAAATAATTAACTATATTAGAAAATGAAAACAATTAATATACTTTAGGTTACAAGGACAGCTTTTTTAAAAAATCATGAAAATCTATACAATTAAAATAATTAAATGAAACAGTTAAAAATATACATAGTAGAGGTATGTGCTTCCGACATCTCTGCTCCAGGAAGGCCATTTGGAATTGGTTAATTGCACTATGGACTTCAAAGGGCTCAGACTCTTGTCAAATTAAGGTAGGCAGTAAATTCCACAGTTTGGAACCCTCCACAGAGAACACCTTGCTTTCCTCATGGCAGGAGCATACTTAGAAAGAATAGTAAATTTCAACATCTCTAACACTGAACTTCACCCAGTCAGTCTCTCTGCACTCAAGAAACAGATATTATGGCTCCTTAATGATGTCAGAAGGTCATAATATCCTCTCAGGAAGATTTTGATCTGTAGGCAGGTTTTACATGCACACAAACACATGCTTGTGCACACACATACATATGCACACAAAAACATACACCTCTTTTGAGGAATTGCCACCATCCCCACTGTACCTACTCTTAACTGAATGAAAAAAATTCTAACTGGACACACATCTTTTGAAAGGTTGCCAACTCTTAACTTCTTGGGCAAGGACTTCTCATATTTCCACAGACTGAATCTAAATCATTTCACAGGAAAGTTTAGTTTTGGATCTTATATGTTCTGCTTTTCTCAAGTGCTGAGAAATTTGACAAGTTAAAATAAAGAATCAATCCCTTTCTCTATATTTTGCTGATGATGTTGGATTTTGAATCTGTCAGAAAAACAAAGACCCTTAAACAAAGCAAACAGGTTGTCTCTACTGCCAGCTCCCCTACCATGGGTCAGGGAAGATAATCGCCCTACTTTCACACTTTCAAAGATTATTTCAGTTTAGGTTAAGCAAGTCAAGGTCAAGATTTCAGTGGTCGGGTCTCATTTCTGAATCTTTCAAAAGGCTAGTGGAACCCTCCAGAGTCATAGTCAGTTTCAGGAGCACTCAGGATTGAGACTAGCCTGAAATTTTAATTTGATCCAGAACTCTAAGTCTCTAACTCCAGGGGAGCTGGAATATTATTTGTTCATGCATTTAATGTTGCTGTAAAATATAAATATAATGTTACTTCTCAAGAGAGGGTATAATATGTAGTTCCTAAGATATTAAAGAAATAGCCCAGCTAGGTTACTGAAAGAACTTGAACTTGAAGTCAAAAGACCTAAGGTAAGTTTGCTATGTAGCAGAAAACTTGAGCAAGTATCCCAACTTCTCTAAGCCTCAGTTTCCTCATCTGTAAAATGGGGATAATAATGCCTCACAGGGTCTTTGTGAATATCAAATAAGATAATGTATATAAAAAACATTTTGCCTACCTTAAAGTGTTTATAAATGTTAGCTATTTGCTTTTTGTTCCTAGACCTGAAGATCCCCAAGAGTAGATTGTGTCTTATCTCAAATATTTTCCCCCATGCCTAAGCACATGCTTAATAAATTTTCAATTTCACTGAAAGGAAAGTCAACCTTTTATTAAAGTATATACATTGGTGTAACTGGAAGGTTATGAAAATAATATATAATTTGCCTTTATAGTAAAAAGAGCCCATTGTGAGAGACATCTTGGTTTAATGAATAGTCTGCTTCAGAGTAAAGAAGACTTAGGTTCAAATACAGTTTCCAAAATATTTTAATCATGGTCAGACTCCAAGCAATTCACTGAACTTCTCAGTGTCCTAGATATCTCTAACCTGAGACTAGAAGTTGAGAGAGAGAGAGAGAGAGAGAGAGAGAGAGAGAGAGAGAACAAGAGAGCAAGCGAGCATGAGCAACCTATAGTATTTTCCTCACAGCAACCCTATCGTTTTCAATCTCTCAATGACCTCTTAAAGTAGGTTTCCTCCCAAAACAAGAGGTTCTATACTCTGGCCTTGGAAATGCCATTTCAGTTCCACAACTTCAGCTATCACCTCTGTGCAGATGACTTCCAGATCGATACAGCCCAGCCTTGCCTGATCTACCTACCTCATAGACCCCAGACTGGCACCTCTAGGATGCCCATGATGTCTCTATCTGCATTTCTAAGAGAATGAATATCAATTCAACACATCCAAAACGGAGTTTATTTTTCCTGCTGAACTTTTTCTTTCAAACTCCTAACTTAATTATTTACCTAATACCACCATTCATTCAGTCTCCTTTTTAAAAAACTATGAATCTCTCTTTAACAGTTCCCTCTACTCCCCTTATATCCACTCTTACTGATTCTAACTTCACAATATTTTTATCTATCCTTCCCTCTATAATATTTTATCTTTTAATACCACAATAATTGAGACTTCATCTCTGTCATGAAAGGAGGACCAAAAAATTTTACACGGTTTTTCCACATCACGGGGGCACCATGTGCCTAAACCCCATGATGTAGAATGGAAAACTACAGTTACTCCTATCCATTCCTCACACCATATCCCCTCCACATTTTTTTTCAGAAGAGGAAACTGAAACTCAAGTTAGGCAGCTTCCTTACTATCACACAGCTAAGATATATCAGAACCCAGACTCAAACTCAGTTCTCCTGAACATAAAACTTAAACTCTTTCCACTATACCAAGTCATCCTCAGAGAGGAAATTATTTCTCACACAAGTCTGGCACAGAGTCTGGAATTTCTATTAGTTATTAAGTAAAGCATTGTCTATAGAAATTCCTCTTATTAAATGCAAATATATTAGCTGAGACAGGTAATCCATTGATCTATCATATAGGAGTTAACAGGATGGGTCATCAAGGTGGGCATGTGGATGGAAAGAAAGAGGAAAAGCCAACAGAAAGGTTTGGTTGGAGCACTACCTGCATGACTCTAGACAACATGAGATCACTGAAAACTTAGGTCTCTTGGAGACATCCCCTGATAAAGGAAAGAGATTAGCCAAGACACTAAAGGGAATCTTGGCCTGCTTAATAATTTTGTTCACTCAATAATTTTGTTACACTCAATGATAAGATTTTCTGCTAATCCTCAAGGTCCCACAAGAGATTCTACTGTTTGGAAGGAGGCTTGTTAAAGCATCGATTTTTATATTCCTGTTATTGACTATATGCTTTCCAAACTTTTATCAGAAGTCCAAAGGGTAATGCTGTCACCACCCAAAATGAGCTGCCTAAAGAGAACCCTTTAGAAACCTGTCATCAGAAGGAATGGTCAGCCATCAGACTCAGCAAGTTTTCAGTGATTTCAAATGTTTCTTTAGTGTTCTAATTTATGGTATACTATATTGGTGAGGCCTTCCTCCTTAATGTGTTCCTTCTGTGCATCAAGTTTGCAGTAACTTCAAAGGGAGATCCCTGGGTAGAAGAAGAAGGTTAGGGATGGGGGAACACTTTCTTGGCAGACTCACAGATCAGTATCACAAACTATGAAGTTAAATGAAAACTGTGGCTTCAGGAAAGGTATAGGAACTATCTTTAAAAAGAAGAGTTTTTTTTTTCCTGTGAGCCGTGTAATCATAGGGCATTTGTCTCTCTTCTCATTAAGCTTAGTATTAATTTAAAAGGACTTGATGGTGCTGTCTGATCGACTTTACAATCTTTGTTGGTGGAAGGAAGCAATTGTGTGGAAAATCCAAAATGGCAGACTACTCAGTATACCAGATAATCCAAAGTATATTTCACTGGAATCTTAATATACTGTAGAAACCAGATCTATATTCTTATTTTTTCCATGTTTATTAAATAATTTTTCACACCTGAGAATTCTCTATAGCAATGAAACCCCAAATCTAATTCCAATCCATAACCCTTATTACATAGCTACTAGTTGCTGTGCATGGTACTAGAGAATTCAAAGAAATATAAAATGTGTTCTCTACCCTCAAGGAGCTTACATTCTAGATGAATAAACAAAATATACCCAGACAAAAAGATAAGGAATAGGAAGTCATGGTTAGAGATCTTAATTCTGGACAACATATTGCCATTTCTATATAATATTTACCTTTTTCTATTGATGGAACAATTATTAATAATAATTTTTTTATTATTTATATTTTTATTTATTTATATAGCAGGACTATTAGGTTTATAAAATGTTTTAAGTACATTAAAATATTTAATGAATTAAAACTTGGATCTCTGACTTCGTCTTTCCTAAAACCCACCCAGATCCTATGCCTTGGGAGATGTCTGCAGAAATATATTATTAATTGAATGCTAAAATTTGTTTATAATTTTTACAGTCATCAAGAATGAACCAGAACTTGGGGAAGGGGGTATGGAAATAAGGAGCCATGTCAGAGTTGAAAACTTGGTGGATAATCCACAAAATGATCAATCAGGTATCCACCAAAGTGTTACTAAAATCCTAGTTCTGGGCTACAGCTTCTCTGAGATTAGGATAAGAATAAGTTCTCTTCATTGAAATGATGTTGTAATAAAAAAAAATTCTTAGCAAAAAGAAATTATATAAAAATTAAATAATACATAAATGGTTTGAGGACTGTTAGAAGGAAAGTAGCCATTTAAAATCAAAATAGCATTTTATTTTTATTATTATTGCATGCTACGTGGGATATGTATGACCAGTGAATTATCTAAATATTGCTCACAAAAAGGCATGAATCTCGGGAATCTCACCTATCCTTCTTCAAGGGAGACTCCCTTCCTTGGGGGAGCCAGATTAGTGTTCACAAGGTTGACCACTCTGCTCTCCTCTATCTTCCTTCCTCTACCTGTTTCCTATATCCATCTGCCCCTCTCCTAAGTATTATAAAATAAGTTTTACAGAACAAATCTTTTTATTAAGGGAATTTGTTCTGTGAAGTTTTGATTCAGTCAAAGGGCCACACTTGAGGACCTAGAGGGCCACATGTCACCTTGATGCTGCAGATTCCCCAACCCTGGTCTAGGAGAAATTACTTCATTCTTCTATTCATGCAGTTTCCCTGGCTGCTATCCCTTAAAGAGGAAGGGTGCAGCTTATATTTGCACCAAATTTTACTTACACAGGAGATCATCAAAAATGGTGACTAGAAAATAAACCCACCTGTCCAAACAGATAGTAAATAGATACCAGAAATATTTTACAGATTAGGGTATGCCAGACTATACACTGAGTCAACGAACTCTCCTACTGAGAATGTTTTATCACCATTCAATTGATAGAAAGTCCCTGATCTTACTCAAGGGGAAATTCCCCAAAGTCTCTAGGGAAGCAAACTAGAAGTGAGAAACATACTGGGAGGGTTAGGGTTTCCTCTACATGCTGCTTTCCAAAGCCTGTTTTCTCTCTCCAGATTTCTCATGAACAAAATTCTGGAAAGATGTCTCTCCTCTCTTGAAGCAGGAGGAAAGATGAATGTCTCTTTTCTCCCAACGCTCATGCCAACTCTGACCTTCATATAGGCTTTCAGTATGAAATCATCATTCCTTCCCTCAATGAGAAGAGTCTTATGCAAATGCACTTAGGCTTGAACACTGAGGCTTCATTAATTTTATTATTAACTTATTGTTATTATTATTGTATACCAAAGTAATCTAATGTTAACTTATCTCAATATTATTTCAGTCATTATACTAAATTATCATTTCAATAGAAAACTCTAGCCATATGATAAGTAGCAAGTATCAAACTTCTATCTTCTTGGGTATGAAACAACAGCAAAAAAAGAGTCCCGGTTGTATAATAGGTGTAGTTACTAAACATGAAATTATAGGACTTGCCAAGATACCTGTGACAAAACTAAATCATATTTTAAGCATATTGGCCACTAACCTCTACTGAACCATAATCTTCATTGTTATTCAGTCATTGCACCAATACGTTCTATCAAAGAATTTAGGATTGGAAGAAACCTGAGAGATCATGTGATCCAAGCACCTCCTAAATGCTCTGGATGCCGTTGCTTCTGTCTCACATTTGTATCACACTTTAAGGTTTTTAAATCACTTTTCACACATTAGCTCATTTGATTCTCATAATAATCAAAGCATAAAGGCTTTGAATTTGGGTCTAATGACATCTGAGAACCAATCCAGCTAAGTTTTGGAGGGGCTTATCACCTGAGGGTTAGCCATTTGGCGATGGCTTTGCTTTGTTTTGATCATAGTAATTCATATAACTGTCTACTAAAACTTAGATTGGTTGTGATTTGCACTAGTGGAGGCAGTTGCAATACAATTCAAATCATGGATCCTTGAAATGTGATATAGTGGAAAGAGGACTAGATTCAGGGTGAGAAGACCTGGGTTAAAATCCAGACTCTACTAGTTACTACCTAACTTTCTGTCTTTGGGAAAGTTATTTAGTCTCTCTATTCTTCAGTTTTTTTCATCTGTAAAAAGAGGTGCTTGGCATAGTTCTCAAATACCAAAATGAGGCATTTAGGTAAGTCTTTAATGGAAGCATAGATTAGCATCATGCACTATTTATTAAGCACTATTTGGTGCCTGCTATCTTTGCAAGGACAAAAAGAAAGCATTGTCACTTCCATTAAAGAGCTTAAATCACAAAGTAAGAATTTAACCTATAGCCATCACCTCTGAGAACCTCCTGAAGGGGACCATTATTTTGACTGACTCATGGATGAAAGTGAACAAACAGGAATTTTCCTTGGTTGCTTTCCAGTCTTAGTTAAGAAACCCGAACATTTCTCCATTATGTTACTTTTCAGCTCCAAAACTTTAGGATAAAGTATGCTTTACTTCCACCCACAAAACTTCATGGGAAATAAAGCCATCAGACTTATAACTGTGTTTTCATAACTCCATATGAAAACCAAATCTTTCTAACAACTTTGGGATAAACCGCCCTAGAGTCTGAAAGTAAATTTAGACAATCTGGACTGGGAATAATCTGGACATGGGCCTGATGATCTTCTAGACCTCGAATAGTAACCCCTTTTCACTCTGTCGAAGACTGCAAAAGTGGTTTTTTACAGCTGCTCTGCTATTAAATAAAAACATGAATGCCTCTTTGGTCAATGCAGGATGCATAAAGGAAAACCTTGGAGAATCGTGACAGAGATCACACCATGTTATTTCTTCTGGGTTCCACTTGGTGACCTGATTAAGGAAATTGCTTGCAGGCGGTTTTCTGGCATAACAGGGCCCCCAAGCAATATATAGCAGAGACTTTGTGAGGGCCACCTTAGGGGCTTGGGCTATTTGGCAAGGCCCTGTCCCAGCAGGAGTAGGGTTGCTTCTGAGGAATACCTTGGAGAACATACAATATTGCTGTCTCCTACCTATGTTTATATAGTTACTGATTGGAGGCATAAATATCCTGAACCCTTTCCTAAATAATCTTAAGCTACATGTGCTTTTATGTGACTCTAAGTTACTTGTTTTCACTCCTTTCAAATTTTTTAGGCTTAAATAGCAGCAGATTTGAGAATATGAAAAAAGCAAGATGAAATTTGCAGCACTCTTTCTCCAAACTATCATTGACTATTTTGTTCTGAATTGGATGGTCCAAAAAAAGAAAGAGTAACATTAGATAGCATAATCTTAACTTCTGAAAACTTTATGGAGTATCTGCTGCTACATGCAAGACAGTATTCTAAGAGATATGGAGAACAAAAAGGAATATAAGACTTAGTCCCTGTCTTCAAAGAGCTTACACAGTTTGAGTAAGATTAGTACATGTGAAAGTATAGGAGACCCTTCCCATTAGTAAGAGATCAGCGTGGTGAATAAAGAAATTGACAAATGTTATACTAACACCACAGCACATGAAGAAATATCTCCTATATCCAATGATGTTAAATCAATTTTAAAAATCAAACAAAAATATTTAATCAATAAATCATCAAGTATTTCTTAAGCACTACTGTGCTTCAGGTACTGTGCTAAGTGGTAGTGATCCAAATACAAACAATGAAACAAATACCACTTTCAAAGATCTATAAGAAAGACTAGGATCTATAAGTTGCTGCAGGCAACTATATTGTACTGGTATATGAGTTGCCCTAACAGACCTTCTATATTCATAGCCAGAAATAATCGTTCTTGAACACTCTATTCTGAGTTGAATTTAATCATTCTTTAGTGACTAAAAGGGAGTATGGTATAATAAATATAGTGCTAGATCTAGAGGATCCTATGAAGACCTAGATTTGAATTCCATCAGTATTGGAACTACTGGTGAGTTGTTTCTTTGTCCAATGTGGATCTGAATCTTTTCTTCAATCTATAGTCTTAGAGAAATGACTGGGTTTTGACTTACCCACAATCACAAAGCCAGTATGTGTCCCAGGTGTGACGTGAATCCAATTATTCTTAATAACAAGGTCCCATTTTCTTTTTTTTTTAATTTGCAGTTAATTAACCATAAAAACATCTAAATACACATGAAAAAGTAGTAATACAAATATATGTTCATTTATTACATGTTTTTGATGGGACAACAGCTGGGCCTACTTTGCAGCTAACTAAAACTTTTTTTCATGGTTTTTGGTGCTTCTTACAACCAAAACTTTCTGATTGCTTCTCTATAATTTCTAGCTCTCCCTTGTTGTTCCTCATAGCTCCTAACATCACAGTTTTGGAGAATCAGGTCAATGGGGGCCACGAAAGGGAATCATTCAGGAAGGAGAAAACATAGACATTTTGGGAGCTCTGTCTAGATTTCATTAGGGACTTGAGACCAAAAATGATCAAACTTTGAGGGCTGAGGTTTCTACATTTCTTGGTTCAGGATCATCCAACTGCCACAGCTCCTCAAGGGTAATCTTGACAGCATTGGATCGAGACTCTTTTTTATTTTGTCTCAGTCCAGTTTTATATTGAATACCATCCACCACAGCACAAAAAGCAAATTGAGGACCCATAGCATTACCTGTTGCTACAGTTTTCTGAAGGTCAAGTTGCACACACTGAATTTGTGCAAACTGATGGAGGGTTGACACTGGATTGATCTCTCCACCTTTGTACTGCATGATGAATTTCTTGGGAATCTTCTTTGGACAAAGGATAACATTCAGATTAGGCAGGTCTATTTTGGAAAGCAGTGATTCTGTGATTTGTATAAACTTAGAAACTCTAAATTCAACACACTGTGATCCTCTGATGATAAATATCCTGGAGGAGTATTCACTGTTGTAGAAGAAGGTTGAATTTGATAAGTTCTTTTTCAACATCTGAGCAAAGCTAGGAACCCCAGAACTCCGAAACCAATCCTTGTTATCAGACATTTCCTTGGGCTTCTCCAAAGTCTCTTAGCACATAGTAGGTGCTTCATAAATGCTGTCCCTTCCAATCTTCCTGGATGGTTCAAGAGTCACAGGCCTCTTGAAGTGGCAGAAGCAGTTCCCTCACCAGGGAGGTCCTGGTTTGGTGAAGCCCCACCTTTGAACTGCCTGCTTTTCCCAGAAGCCTTCAAACCAGCCCCTCTTTGCCTATATGACTCTTGGTTTCTTCATCTGTAAAATTGAGATAATAATAGCACCTGCCCCCCACGGTTGTTATGAAATTCAAGTGAAATCATATATGTAAAGTACTTTGTAGATCATAAAGTGCTATAAAAATACCAACTACACCTCACAGTGAGCTGGGGTTTCAAATGCTATGTTTTCTATCCATGTTCAAACTCCAGCAGGTCCCACTAAGGCTTCATTTATGGACCCTGTCATGTCCCTGTCATCTGAGGACCTGCCCCATCTAGTGATGTCTATGAGATAGGTAGGTATTTTGGCCACAGAAACTCTTGGAAACTATCTGGGGAGCCTTAAGTGGTTCTTGATTTGTGCCTAAGGAAGGATCAGTCATTCCACTGACATAAATTTAATTATATAAAATAGCTGTATGTATATAAATATGCATTATGAAATTTGCCTCAAAAATTCACCAATCCAACAAATTATCCCCACTCTTCCTCCCTGAAGTTGATGACCATTACTACATCTTCCCCTAAACCCTCTCAATGCTCTCAGTATAGTGAACCCAAATAATCTGTTGAGTTTGGTTTTGGATACTTTGAGATGTCTATGTGTTATCTGGGTAGAGATGACCAGCAGGCAGGAAAGAAAAGGGATGGATAGATAAATCTAGCAGATGTTTGCATAAAGATAAGAATAATAATAAGAAATCATATAGCACTTTAAAATTTGCAAAGCATTTTCCATATGGGCAGCGCCAACACAATATTCACAGCAGCTGCGCCAGCTATGAATATGCTGAAACAGTTCTTAATCACAAAATATAACAGACTCTCCCCATGGAAGTCAGAACCTAAGCATTCACTCAAACACCAGAAAGTCAAATCCCAGCACCAAAACCCAAATCCATCGTAGCAACAAAGAAATCCACCATAGTAACCAAGAAGTCCATACACGTTATCAGACCTTCCCACAACCAGCTCCCCTAAGAAAATGCCCTTCTCTCACTCACAGACAGCTGCCTGCTTCCTCCATCCTTCCCAGCTCTGACTGGTCTGACCAACTTCTTCTCAGCTCAGCCCACCCCTTCCTGCCCCACCCCTCCTGCTCCACCCCTTCCTGCTCTACCCATTCAGCAAGCTCCTCCTACCACAGACTCATGTGACTCAGGCTTCTATGTGACTCAAGCAGGTCACATGAGCCTATTAATGGATGGGAAATATTTTCCCATCATGCAAAAATACATTAAAACATAGTAACATGTACTGTTAATATGCTATCTCATTTGAGCCTTATTATAACCCATTGAGGTAAGGACTATGTTTTACAGAAGAAGAACTATGCTGAGAGAGGTTAAATCCAGCATCACACAGCTAATATGTATCACAGATGGGATTTGAACCTGACTCCAGCTTCCAGGCTTATTGGGTCCTAGATTACTTAAAGGAGAGTATAGACTGGGAAGGGAGGAAGGGGCAAGAATATGAAGGGCTTTAAAAGTCAGACAAAGGATTTTATATGTTATCCTAGAGGTCAAAGACAGCCATTGGAGTTTATTAAATATGGGGAGTAATATGGTCAGATCTGCACTTTAAGAATAAATCCCTCCATAGGTATTGAAAAGTCTCTAATGAACAAAAAATCCCTAGGGAGATCATCCAATGAGAGTAGTATTTGTGAGGTCTTTACATGTCCCTCAGAATCTTTCATATAGGGACCTAAGTACTCTGCATAAATTTAAGGTCAGTCCTGACCTTAGGCAAAATATTCATAGAATTAAGACAATCATGTTCATATTTTGTATGATTAACATGATATAAAGTATAAAAAGTATAATTTCAAAATTATAGAATATTTTGCAAGATGACATCACAACACAATTTAAGAGAATCTCCATTCAAGTTAGTGAAAGGCATACTTAGACCAATGGATTCCACTCAGGTGCAATCTCCATTTTCTGCCTTTGAGATCAGTTAGACATGATGTACTTCCTTTCAGCTAGTGCATCTTTTGCTCACATGGACAAAAATGAATGGTTATACCTGCTTATAGCCTGTATGCACAATTATTTGATTGGGTTTGGCACAATCACTGATGTTTTGAAGAAGGGAAATTTTCAAAGAAGAAATTAAAATAAGTTTTCAGGGTTGAGCTACTTCTTTTCCTCTTTCTAATGAAAAAAAATGGCTGGCAGTTTGCATGTAAAATTTCCAATTTGCATAACCACAAAATGGCAGTTCTTCATCCATACATCCCCCTTCATTCCTGGAACTTGAATACACCATTTTCATGCAGACAAAGAGACAAGAGAGATGGAGACAGAGACAGAGAAAGAAAGAGACAATGACAGAAAGACAGAGACAGAGGAGAGAACAGAGGAACAGAAAGTGTGTAGTATCAGAATGGGATGAACCTTAGTCTTCACACCAGAAAGGATACAGTGAACAAAGTAAGAATATAGGGTAATACTCTTCTGCTCCCTGCACATTATTAGGATCTCAGATTTAGAGTTGGAAGGGATTTCAGAGGCCAGTCAGTCCAACCTTCTTATTTTACAAAGACGAAACTTAGGCCTATGAAGGTTAAGTGACTCAACATCTTTAGCACTGTTTTTAATGTTCTTAGTGTTTGGTCAATGTTAGGCAAAAGGACTTGACAAAAATGAAAACCATAGTTACCAAAATTATTTCAAATTTCATATACACTGCTGAAAATGAGAATGAATTTAACTATGGATAACAAAATGTGTTTATATTTTACTTAACTTACAAATTATTTTAGTTTCCATTAAACTCCTTTCTCTCTAACAATTGTTACAAATGTGAGGACATGGAATGTTAGACAGAAGCTTAGTAACGGCATATGAATACAGTCTTTGAAACATTTTCAGGCTCCTCTCTTGAATACCAGGCAATATTTTCCAACAATATGAAGATATCAGAAAATAGAAAGAGAGGTAGTCAATCAGCCAGCAAGCATAGATTCATAGCAGGGTATCTTGAATATTCAAAGATAAAACCATGTAAACCTAATTTCCCTGGAAATTAAATTTCAGAAATTGACCAATGCACCTTTCAAAATAATTCTTAGAAATCAGCACACAACAGGATTTGGTTATAAGAAACTTCTTGTATTTTCTGAGTAAAATCAGAGCTTAATTTTAATGAAAACTTTATTACAAAAGGGCATGTAGTGGGTATAGGATGAGGATGAAAAGCAAATTATCAATGCTTATTTTTTTTTCCTCCAAGTCACAAAATTAAACTGAAAAGACTTATGCCGAATTTTCCAGATATCATCTGGGCATTGAATTTTGTTGAAGATTTCTAGTGTTTGCCTCTTTTAGAAATTCTCTTCAGTCATCAAGCTTTATGAGGACAGACTTGTCTATAAAATAATTTGAGCTCATTTTCCGTGAACCTTTTCCTTTCTGGAGTCAGCTAGATGGTACAATGGATAAAACAATGGAGTCAGGAAGGCCTGAATTCAAATCCAGCCTCTGATATTTGCTAGCTCTGTGACCCTAGTCAAGTCACTTAATCTCTGTTTGCTTCATTTCCTTAGATAAAAATGGAGATAATAGCAGCACCTGCTTGTAAAAATCAAATGAGATCCTACTAGTAAAATGCTTAGCCCAGTAACTATCACATAAATGCTTATTTACTTCCTTCTCTAGAAATAAACCTTGTTGGGGGGCGGAGCCAAGATGGCGGAGTAGAAGGATGCACGTTTACGAGCTCCGAAACCAAGCCCATAAAATTAATGTAAAAAGAGTCCCCCATAACTTCTGGGTCAATACAAGGTGTGCAGAAACGGAGTGGAAGAGATTTCCGTTCCAGGGAGCCCTGGAGACCCGTCCCCAGGGTCCATCGCACCCTGGAAAGTGGACCCCACCCCCAACGCTGCCCTGGCCACGGCCCCAGAGAAGCTGATCTGAGCAGGCTTCAGGGACAGAAGCTCCAGCAGCCAGGAAAGTCCCTCCGCCCACAGAAGCTACAGGTCAGTGAGAGAGAAGGCCGGGCTGAAGGAGAGGGGAAGCGGAGCATCTCCATGACTCGGGCCCCCTCGGGAGGAAGCGGCGGCGGCAGAGACGGGGGCAGGAAGCAGCAGAGGCAGAGGTGTGGGCGGCGGCTGAGGCGGCAGCGGCCTGGGACTCAGGAATCCCCCAGCAGCAGGCAGGATCTTCATTACGGAAGATTCCTGCATAAAACCTGAGGGGGCTGAGCCTGGGAGACGGCCTTGCCCCCACCCCGCTCTATTATTGAAGGCTTCTGCATAAAGCCCCTGAGGGAACTGAGCCTGGGAGGCGCCCCCACCCTCTCCATTCCTGAAAGTCTCTACATAAAGCCCCTGAGGGATCTGACGGCCCTGCCCCCACCCCAGCACCTGAACTAAAGCTCACTGATTGACAGCCGGCAGGAGGAAAGCCCATTTAAATCTCAGAGACCAAGCACTGGCTGGGCGGATCCAGGCGGGGGGTGGAAAGGAATCTCAGAAGTCAAGTAACTGGCTGGGAAAATGCCTAGAAAAGGGAAGAAAAATAAGCCTTTAGAGAGTTTTTTCCAACAAATGCAAATGATCCCGACCTTAGGATCTGATGACGAGGACATATCCTTGCCATCAGGGAAAGACGTGGAGGGCAGGACCTCAGTACGCCAGACACCCCAGGGGGGTGGCGGATGGGCTCAGGCCCTGGAAGAGCTCAAAAAGGATTTTGAAAAGCAAGTTAGACAGGTGGAGGAAAAACTGGGAAGAGAAATGTCAGAGATGCAAGAAAAATATGAAAAACGGGTCAATACCTTGGTAAAGGAGACCCAAAAAAATTGCTGAGGAAATTAACACCTTGAAAAATAGGCTCACTCAATTGGCAAAGGAGGTTCAAAAAGCCAATGAGGAGAAGAATGCTTTCAAAAGCAGAATGAGCCAAATGGAAAAAGAAGCTCAAAAGCTCACTGAATTTAATAGTTCTCTCAAAATCAGAATGGAACAGATGGAGTCTAATGACTTTATGAGAAACCAAGAAATCACCAAACAAAACCAAAAGAACGAAAAAATGGAAGAGAATGTGAAATATCTCATGGGAAAAACAACTGACCTGGAAAATAGATCCAGGAGAGACAATTTAAAAATTATGGGACTACCTGAAACTCATGATCAAAAAAAGAGCCTAGACATCATCTTCCATGAAATTATCGAGGAAAACTGCCCTGACATTCTAGAACCAGAGGGCAAAATAAGTATTGAAAGAATCCATCGATCACCACCTGAAAGAGATCCAAAAAGAGAAACTCCTAGGAACATTGTGGCCAAATTACAGAACTCCCAGCTCAAGGAAAAAATCTTGCAAGCAGCTAGAAAGAAACAGTTCCAGTACTGTGGAAATACAATCAGGATAACCCAAGATCTAGCAGCTTCTACATTAAGGGATCGAAGGGCGTGGAATAGGATATTCCAGAAGTCAAAGGAACTAGGACTCAAACCAAGAATCACCTACCCAGCTAAACTGAGTATAATACTTCAAGGGAAAATATGGTCTTTCAATGAAACAGAGGACTTTCAATCATTCTTAATGAAAAGACCAGAGCTGAAAAGAAAATTTGACTTTCAAACACAAGAATGAGAAGAAGCATGAAAAAGGAAACAGCAAAGTCTTAAGGGACTTACCAGAAGTGAACTGTTTACATTCATACAGGGAAAGACAATATTTGTAACTCTTAAAACTTTTCAGTATCTGGATAGTTGGTGGGACCACACATACACATGTACACGCATGCACACACATACACACATGCACACACATACAGAGATAGAGAGCACAGATTGAACTGAATAGGATGGGACCATACCTTAAAAGAAACTAAGGTAAATGGTGAGAGAGAAATGTAGGGGGAGGAAAGAGAGGGAAAGGGAAGGGGGTAACTATATGTCATTTAAGAGGCAGGTAGGAGTTTTTCTTAGTGGAGGGATAAAGAGGAGAGCTGAGAAAAAAAAAACAAGAAGTTTACCCTCATCACATTTGACTAAATGAAGGAGTGAAATGCACACTCATTTTGGTATGAAAACCTATCTTACAGTATAAGAAAGTGGGGGAGAAGAAGATATTGCAAGGGGGGGATGATGGAGGGGAGGGCAAAGGGAGGAGGGAGCAATTTGAAGTCAACACTTGGGGAGGGACAGGATCAACAGACAGAAGAGAAACAATGAGGGGCAGGTTAGGAGGGATGGTAATCCAGTTAGTCTTACACAACACGACTATCAGGGAGGTCATTTGCAAAACTACACAGATATGGCCTATATTGAATTGCCTGCCGTCCCAAAGGGAATGGGTGGGGAGGGAGGGATGGGGAGAATTTGGAACTCAAAGTTCTAGGAACAACTGTTTAGTATTGTTGTTGCAACTAGGAAAGAAGACACACAGTTAATGAGGAATAGAAAGTCATCTGGCCCTACAAGAGAAAAGAGAAGATGGAGACAAGAGAAGGGAGGGATGACAAGAGAGGGCAGATTGGAGATAGGGAAAATTAGATTGCTTGGGGTATTGGGGTGGAGGGAGGGGATAAAAGGGGAGAAAATTTTGGAACCCAAAAATTTGTGAAAATGAATGTAAAAAAATAAATAAATAAAATTAAAAAAAAAAGAAATAAACCTTGTTTTGCTGAACTGACTCTAGAAAAATCAAAATAGACAGATTTGAATGTCTTCACCCTTTCCTTTCTGCTTCCTCTTTCCTCTGCTTCTGCCAACAAATCCTTTCCTCTCCCAGTTCTCATGCTGAACCTTCTTGTTTGAAGGTAATCAGTCTGACAAACTCATTCACATTCAGGTGTAAGGTGCTACCTGTTGGAAGATGTCTAATGAAGACAATGAATCTTAAGTAGTAGAATGTCAGGCGCTGGAACATGGGATAGAGTAGGGAATAATTTTGAGAAGGGGTCTTTTTAAGGCTACTCAAAGCATATCATGGATTAAATCAGTGGAGAGATACTAAAGTGACTTGCCATTTTCTTCTCCAGTTTGTTTTACAGATGAGGAAACTGAAGTAAAATGATTAAGTGATTTCCCTAGTCTCACACAGCTCGTAAATGTCTAAATCCAGATTTGAACTCAGGTCCCCCCAACTCCAGGACCAGCACTCTATCCACTCTGTTCTCTAGCTACTCTATTATTCTAAAAGAAGATGCCTAAAAAGGACAATGAATCTTAAATTGTAGAATTTCAGGTGCTGTGATATGCAGTAGGGTGGGCAGTGATTTCGAACAGGAGCCATACCAGGGCTGGTCAAACTATCTCATGGACCAAATCAGCTGACAGAGCCAATTTTGGACTTGGAAAAACTTGGATTCAAGTCTTACCTCTGACACATACTGATCCTAAGTCATCCTGGGTAAGTCATTAGTTTTTTCAGTATTAGCAACTTTCTAAGACTAAGTTGCAAAAGAATTTCTGATCTGCATTAGGAGAGGAAGCATCCTGAAAAGAAATATCTTACACCAAGAAAAATCATTTATCATGTGAAAAAGTGGGTAGGGACCCTATTTATCATATCCTTGTATGCTTGTTCCATTTAGACACAAGTCATCCATTCCTTTTTCAACCAGATGGTATAATGGATAGAGCACTGGGTCTGCAGGCAGAATGTTCAAATTTAGCCTCAGAAATTTACTAGCTGTGTGACTATGGGCAAATTACTCAACCTTTGTCTGCCTCAGTTTCCCCAAGATGGGAATAGTAATAGCACGTACTTCTCAGTTGCTGTGACTCAAATAAGACATATCTGTAAAACAGCAGAGTGCCAAGCATATAATAAGTACTAAATAAGTATTTGTTCCTTTTCCCTTTCCATGCACCCCCTTGACTATTATCTTCTAACTCTAACTGATCCTTTCCATTACTTCCAGCTATTTAAACTATATTTGGGTTCCTATCTACTCAAATTAATCCTCAGAGCCCCTATTCCCTCTGAGTTGCATTCCCACGACCTGCCCATAATTAATCATGTGATATCTCATTGTAGTGATAAAAATTAATAATTTGTTTAAAATAGAAACATGGGATAAAATCAGGAAAACACATTTACAGCAAACATTCTCAATTCTAGTTTCTCAAAGCAATCCACCTCCCAACCTCTAGGGACAGAAGATTGCTTTGGCCCTGGCTCCACACTGCTGCTATCAGCCTGGTACTCAATCTAGAAGATGAGAAATGGTGCTAGAGACTTGCCCATCACCACAGGAATGCTGCAGCCTCAATGCCTGGAAGCCACCACTACTCACCACAGGAACGCTGAGTCTTCAGAAATCCAGAGAACTTGAGCCTGGCACACAATGAGTGAGGTCTGCCCAGAGATCATGGGGTGCTTCTGCTTCGAGTCCATAGTTCACCCTTTGCAAGAGCAATGAAACCTCCCTGGGCAGCCACACTGCTAACAGAATTAATGGCTAAAGTCTGGCAACAGCAAGAGAGTGAGAGAAATCGCAATTCCTACAAACCCTAACAGGGGAGCATAACAGCAAACTCAGCCACCATTCTCTACCCCTACATCTTCCTTCTCCTCTTCAGCACCTTCAGTGTTGCTTTCAAAACTTGCCTTGGAAATATCCCTACATATGGTCTCCCGGGATAAGATGTTCAGGACCCTTTCCCTGTTGAATAAACATAGTGTGAAAAGACAGTTCTCTGAGAAGAGGCTTGGTAGTTCCTTAAATTATAGAATTCCCAGTGCTCTCATAGTCCCCCAGTTGCTGACTGCTAGCATCCCAAAACTCCTTATGCAAGCATATCCAAGAGAATGGAGCAGGTGTTCATTATCCAGGACTTGGTAGTCACTGAGATTATGACATTAAGTCATCAATGCCTAAACCTGAACATATTCAAGAACACTGCAACACCATACTTTCCAAGGGTGCATGATGCACAAGGAAACATAAAACATGGCCATGTAGGAAAAGAAATCCAGATAATCAGATTCCCCAGAAATCCTACAAAATGGCTTCACTTGGCTCTCTTGCCCTTCTTCCTCCCAAGACACTTCTATCACAATATAAGGAGCTACCCTAAACATTGGTCCTTAGGGCAGCCATCTATCTCTTTGCTTTCATGTACTGCCTATGTGCAACCTTTTTTTTCTTATTAAATACATTTTCACATTAGTCATGTCGCAGAGGAGAATTAAAATGAATGGGAGAAACCATGAGCCAAAGAAACAAAACAAAACAAAATGGAACACAGGAGAAAATATTCTGCTTCATTCTGCAATCCAGTTCCACAGTTCTTTGTCTGGATGTGAAAGGCATTCTGTCTCAAGAGTACTTTGAGAATGTTTTAGGTCCTTGCGTAGCTGTGAATGGTTAAGTCTACCAGAAAAATTCCTCACACACTGTGGTTATTGCTGTGAACAAAGTTCTCCTGGTTCTGCTCCTTTCACTCAGCATCAGTTCATATACATTCTTCCGGGCCTCTCTGAAGTCTTCCTGTTCCTATAGTACAATAGTATTCCATTACATTCATATACCACAACTTGTTCAGCCATTCCCCAATTGAGGGGCATCCCCTCGATTTCCAGTTCTTGGCCACCACAAAGAGTGCTGCTATAAATATTTTTGTACATGTGGGACCCTTTCCCATTTTTTGATTTCTTTGGGATATAGTCCTAGAAGTGGTATTGCTGGATCAAAGAGTATGCACCTTCTTGCAGCTCTTTGGTTATAGTTCCAAGTTGCTCTCCAGAATGGTTGGATCAGCTCACAGCTTCACCAACAATGAATTAGTGTTTCAACTCTCCCACATCTTCTCCAACATCTATCATCTTCCTGTTTTGTCATGTTATTCAATCTGATAGGTGTAATGTGGTACCTCAGAGTTGTTTTGATTTGCAACTCTCTGATCAATAGTGATTTAGAGCATTTTGTCATGTGACTATAGATAGCTTTAATTTCTTCCTCTGAAAACTGCCTGTTCATATCCTTTGACTATTTATCAATTAGGGAATGATTTGTAGTCTTGTAAATTTGCCTCAGTTCTCTATACATTTCAGGAATGAGGACTTCATTACAGACACTAGTTGCAAAAATTCTTTCCCTAATTAGGAGCTTCCCTCCTAATCTTGGGTGCATTGGGTTTGTTTATTATAGGCAACCTTTTTTAGGGATTTTGGCAATAGCTACTGCCTTTCTTCTCCCACAGTTCAATGACCCTGGCTTTCTGTTTATGGTAATAATTGAAATCCTTTGGTCAACCTCTACTGGTGACTTATTTCTGGATCAGCATATTCAGTCCTGGGAAGTCTGCTTCCAAAGTGCAAAGGAAGTGTCCTAGATGATTTCTGAGGTCCTTTCCAGCTCTAAATCTATCACTCTAGTATTGTGAGGTTTTTATTAATGTGTGTGGAAAGTATCCAATCCCTACTCTAACCTCACCACCAAATCATGTTAAGTTAAACCAAATTGTAAAGAAAGAGGGAAAGGAACTAATCCTAGAATTGAAGAAATAGTGGAAGAGACCTTCAGGATCAGATGGTCAGGCTACAACTTCCTCATTTTATAGATTAGTATACTAAGATCTAGAGAAGTGACATGATTTATCCCAGCCATGTATCTCAGTGGATAGAATGCTGAACCTGAAATCAGGAAGAGCTGAGTTCAAATCCTTACTCAGATACTTACTAGCTTTGTAACCTAGTCAGGTTACCTGACCTTGCTCTGCCTCAGTTTTCTCATCTGTAAAAACAGGGATAATAATAACATTTACCTCACATAATTATTGTGAAGATCAAATGATATATATAAAGGACTTAGCAAACCTTAAAGCATTATGTAAATTGTAGCTAGGATTCTGAAGTCAAAGCTAGGATTCTGAAGCACCATGTTCTTGTCACAGTGCCTTCTTTATACTGTGAGCCATCTCCAGTCATCCTGATGAATATCTGGTCACTGGATCCAGATGGCTCAGGAGGAGAAGTGAGGCTGGTGACCTGCACAGCCCTCCCTCACTCAAAACAAGGTCAAATGCAAGTCATGTCATCATTTCTCTGAGGTCATGATCTTCAAAAATGAAGGATGAAGATACACAATCTTTATATTGTCAAGTGACTTGAATTAATAAGGTGCCACAAGCATCATTATATTGTCCCTACAGTTTCATTATGCTTGTTTATGAAGTCATCTGGTCCAATAATTACTGCTGTTTTTCTTTCTGCTTGAAAAGTAGAACCCTAGAACCATAACAGTTAGATAGATAGATAGATAGATAGATAGATAGATAGATAGATAGATAGATAGATATAAACATATACTTTTTACTTTCATGTGCCTCAACTTCTAAACTCCAGTAATAGTGAGTTAGCTCCCACTCCCACCGCAAGCATTCAGGTAATGTACAAATGGGCTGTTAACAAAGCTGAAGTAAATTAAATCATATCCGTCATGAACCACTGACAGGATTATTTGAATTGATAAATCCTTTCCTAGACCTATCAATAACTCTTTTTACTGCCAAAGAAAGTTTTACATAAATAGTGGGTTGGCACCATAATATTGTAGAAGAGCAAAGCCAAAAGAGTTGGGGTATATGGTTGTGATAGAATATTATCGTGCTATAAGAAATCAGAAGTTTGATGATCTTAGATAAACATGGAAAGGTTTGCATGAAATAATTAAGAGCAAAACGAGCAGAATCAAGAGAACATTGCATACAATAACAGTAATATTTTTTTAAGAACATTTTTGAAGGAATAAGTCATTTGGACTATTATAAATACCCAAATTAACTACAAAGGATGTTGAAGGAAGATGCTATCTGCATCCAGAGAAAGAACTGATAAATAGAATTATGTATAGAATAATATTACTTACATATACTTACACTTACATATTTGTATCTAATGGTAGCCATCTCTAGGGTGGAGATGGGGAGGGGAGCAAAATACGGGGAAGAAGGGAAATTTACATAAAACTTTATATAATTCAAAGGAATGGTAAGTTGTACACAATAGATTTGCAGTTTCATGTATAATCAACTGTTTTATTATACTGTTGTGGAAATACTTGTTTTATTCCATAATGAAAAATGAAACAAAAGACCAAAGCATTTAGAGTTGAAAGAACCAGGTTCAAATCCTAACCCTCCTACTAACAGCCTCTGTGACCTTGGGGAAGGTATTTAACCTATTGAAGCCTCAGTTTACTCATCTGTAAAGATGTAATTGGACTAGGTTATGTCTAAAATGCCTTTTTGCTCTCCAACCTATCTTTCATATCACTGTTAAAATAATCTTCCTAAATTACAAATCTGACTATGCCATTCACTCCCCTTCTCAATTGTAGCAGCTAGATTATCTCATCAACTCTTCTTCCTTTTCTGGATCAGCAGCCTTAGCCTGACAACTAAGTCTGAGTGTCCCCTAAGGCTCTGATCTGTGTCCTTTTATTCCCCATTATATTCTCGTTGATTTCACCAGTTCCCATGGTGTCATCTGTCTTTAACTAGTCTCCTGTCTTGTCATCTGTCCACTGGACAGCTCCATCTGTAGATCCATAAGTGTCAAAGTCTCAACCAGTTCAAAACAGAACTCTTTATGTCATATCCCCCTTCTAAATGTCCTACTTCTGATTGAATTGCACACCAGCTTCCCAGTCACTCATCATTGCAATCCTAAGGTCTTCTTTGCTTTTCTCTCTTCCTCACCCCCTAGTCTTCTCTCTTGTACCTGTCCATATATATCTTTCAAATGCATCCCTTTTCATTTACTCACACAGTCACTGTCCCAGTTAACGGCCTCATTACCTACCATGTGGACTGTTGTAATGGCCTTCTAATGAGTCTCAGAGCTGCTTCTAGTCTCCCCTTTCCTAATCTAGCTGCTACAATTGTTTTCTGTTCATTTCAAAAAGGATCATTGACATCATGGGATGGTGTCTTGACTCTCTCATGACTTAACTGCATCAGCCTCACTGTCTCCTCCAAAGACATCAAAGTCCAGTGGTAAGACAAAATCAAGACAACTGGTGATGGTCCAGGATAAAGAGGGTAACCTTGGCATCTTTGATGTCTGACTGAACTCTAAGCTCTCCACAATGGTTGGTTCATCCACCTTCATGGCCATTGGAACAAATTGTTCTCATCTGCCCATTCCACTGGAGAAAATTTTCACATGCTTAAGTCACATATTTCCTTAACTCACCAATAGCTGTGATATCTTCTGGTTACCCTAAACCTGATTTAGTCCATCTGCCAAGATGGTTTTACCAATGACTGCACATGCTATAATTTCTTGGAGTCACGGATGAGAGTTGAGTGAAAAGTAGATGC
Source organism: Bettongia penicillata ogilbyi (assembly GCA_023548195.1). NCBI lineage: Eukaryota > Metazoa > Chordata > Mammalia > Diprotodontia > Potoroidae > Bettongia > Bettongia penicillata. Next base: position 6,697,247 of record JAJHZJ010000580.1, read on the forward strand.
CAAAAGAGCAGCCCTGAAAAGGGCTCAGCAAGCCCTCACACCAGAGGCATTAGTCTTCCCTGCACATCCCAGATTGGTATATCATGTCACCATGTCATTCCCTTACTCAGAAATCTTTAGTAACTGTCTATTGCCTCTGAGATACAAAATACTAAGCCTAGTTATGTAAAATACTAAAGTCTTCCATATTCTGGCCCTCATTTACCGTTAAAGCCTTATTTTATGTTACTTTATTTATCATATTTTAAATTACTTCTTATCATATGCTTTCCATACTATTCTAACCAATCAACTGACTGTACCAAATACTTGGCGTTTTATCTCCACTATACATTTGCATAATTGATATCTCATTTTCATGTCCAACATACATACATACATATAAATGTACGCATATATGTATCTCCATCTCTTAGAATCCCCAATTTCCTGCAAAACAACTCAGATGTCATTTCTTATATTAGGTCTTTCCTAATATTTCCAATTATTAATGTTTCTCTCTCTCTCTCTCTCTCTCTCTCTTTCTCTCTCTCTCTCTCTCTCTCTTTCTCCCTCTCTCTCTTTCTCTCTCTATCTTTTCCTCTCCCTCTCCCCCTCCCTTCCTCCCTCTCTCCATCTCTCCATGGAAGTTACATTTAATTTGTGTATGTCTTGCATTTTTTGTGAACATGTCAGTCCCTCACATGTCCTCCTTGATAGAATTCAAACTCCTTGAGGGCAGGGACTAGTTGTTATTTTTATTCTTGCATACACAGGGCCTAGTATGTTTGAATGAAGTAGATAATTAATGTTTATTGAACTGATTTGAATTAACCCCAGTTTTACTGAAATACAAAGAAAGTCAATGCTTTGTTTAGCTAGTGGCATTACCTGCCTACTTGGCTCTTTCCATTCAACTATTTTATTATTATTCTCCCCATTTTATACATGAGCAAACTGAGGCAGGCAGAGATCAAGTGACTTGTCCAGAATCATACAGATAGTAAGTGTATGGAGACTGAATTTGTACTCTGGTCTTCACTTCTCTCTCCACTGTAATACCTAGTTGCAGTTCTGCATCAGTACTCACAGAAGATCAAAGACCCCGGTCAAAGAACACAGTGTGTTGAATGAGTCATTTTTGGAGGATTGACAAGAAAAAGGATTACACAAAATGAAAAGGTCTGGATGGGCTGCAATGTGCATTGTTAGATCTCATTAATGAGACTGTAATTTCATTTAAGTCTGGACAGATTGCTATGTGACTGAAAATTATGGAAGAATCAAAATTCCAAATAACCAAATGGGTAAAAAAGTGTTATGGTCAACCAGTCAGTTAGCTAACATTTATTAGATGACTGCTGTGCTAACCACTGGAGTTACAAAGAAAGGCAATGGTGGACATAAGCAGACCGCAACAGTCACTAACCACAGCTTGCTCAATATCACTGTTGTTCTTCAGTTACAGTATTGTTGGTCAAAGGATATAAGAAGTTTGATAGCTCTTTGGGCATAATTCCAAACTGCTCTCCAATATGGCTGGATCTGTTCACAATTCTACCAATAACGAATTGATGTCCCAATTTTTTCATATCCCCTCCAACGTTTGCCACTTTACACTTCTATTATTTTAGCCAATCTAGTAGGTGTAAAATGATATCTCAAATTGTCTTCATTTATATTTCTCTAATAAATAATGATTTAGTGTATTTTTTCATGACTATAAGTTCTTTCAATTTCTTCATTGGAAAACTGCCTATTCATATCCTTTGACTACATATCACCTGGGGAATGACCTTTTTTTTATAGATTTGACAAAGTTCTTTATATATTTTAGATATGGGACATTTATCTGAGAAACAAAAACTTTTTCTCAATTGTGAGAAAATTGTGATTTTGGCTACCTTTGTTTTCTTTGTGCAAAAATTTTATTTAAATTTAATGTAATTGAAATTATTCATTTTACACCTCACATTGCTCTCTATTGTTTATTCAAAAACTGTTCACCTATCCAGAAGTCTGATGAGCAATATATTCCATGTTCTTTTAATTTCCTCATAAAATCTTTCTTTATATCCAGTTCATGTATTTATTTGTACCTTATGTTGGTCAATGGTGTAAAATATTGGTCTATGCCCAGTTTCTGCCATATTGCTCTCCAGTTTTCCCAACAATTTTTAACAAATAATGAATTCTTAAACTCAAAATCTTACATCCTTATACTTTTCAAATACAAGGTTATTGTATTTATTTGCTGCTGTAAATTGTATGATCTACTTGTCTATTTCTTAGTCAGAACCAGATACTTTTGATAATTACTGCTGTAAAATGTAGTTTAAAAGTTGGTACTGCTAAACCACCTTCCCTTACATTTTTTCCCACTATTTCCTTTGATATAAAGGATGATCTAATGTTTTACCCTCCTTTCTTCAATTTAAGTCTGAATTTTGCAATAAAGGGCTCATGATTCAGTCCAATATCAGCTCCAGTTCTTATTTTAACTGACTATATAGAGTTTCTCCATCTTTGGTTGCAAAGTATATAATCAATCTGATTTCAATATTGACCCTCTGATGATGTCTATGTATAGAGTCACATTTGGAGCTGCTGAAAAGAGAAAATTTGCTATGACCAGCAAGTTATTTTAACAAAATTCTATTGGTCTCTTCCTTACTTCATTTTGTACTTCAAGACCAAACTTGCCAGTTGTTCCAATCACTTTTGATCTCCCACTTTAGCATTCCAATACCCTCTGATGTATGTGACATCTTTTTCTTGATGCTATTTCTAGATGTGGTAGTTCTTCATAAAACTGAGTGACTTTGGTCTCTTTAGCATTAATGGTTGGATCATAGATTTGTATTAATGTGATGTTGAATGGTTTTCCTTGTATTCAACAAGATATCATTTTGTCATTTTTAGATGGTACCCCAGTACTGTTTTCCTCACCCTTTCATTGACCATGAGAGCTGATCCATTTCTTCTAAATGAATCTTGTCCACAGTAGTATATGTAACAATTACCTGAATTAAATATGTCCATTCCTGTACATTTAAGTCCACTAACATCCAAGATATTGATATTTAACCTTTCCATCTCTTGTTTGACCACATCCAACTTACCTTGGTTCACAGATCTTATATTTCAGGTTCCTAGGCAATATTGATCTTTACAGCACGGGAATTTCCTTTTATCACTAAACATCCACAGCTGAGTTTCCTTTCAGCTTTGGTTCAGCCACTTCATTCTTGCTGGAGTTATATCCTCCTCTCTTCCCCAGTAATATATTGGAAAAATCCCTACTTGAGAAGCTCATCTTCTGGTGCCATATATTTTATGTTTTCCTGCTTTCCATGGAGTTTTCTTGGCAAAGAGTGGTTTGCCATTTCCTTCCCCAGTGGATCACCTTTTTTCAGAACTCTTCAATATGACTTGTCCATGTTGAGTACCTGCATAGCATAGCTCATAGTTTCATTGAGCCATACAAGTCCATCCAGCACAATAAGGCAGTGGTCCAGGAAGGCTCTTTTTATGCACAAGATGAGTAACATTTTAAAAATCATTAAGAGTAGTAGTGATTGGAAAAGATCATGGACTGATGGTTTAACAAGAATGAGTGACAATAAATATCCCAATGCTACCTTGTTCTTTGGGGAAGAAAAAAACATTTTTTTGAAGTTTCTATTATTTTGAGTGCATCCTCTTTGGAGGATTTGTGGAAATACACAGACAAGAATTTCACAGAATGAAGAGAAATAGAGGAGAAATAATCTACATTGTTGGCTGTACCCCAGTGAGATCAAAGATCCAACCAAGTATCAAAGGAAGTATATTATTACTACCTCCATGTAGACTCATGGCCACTTTATCAGTTTGACAAAGTCTAACAAATGATCCTATATGATTCATTTGCACAAGAATTATAAATTTGCTATTTCATTTTGAATTTAAATAATTTTAAATTTTGTTACAGTTGACACAATAACCTAAAGACTTTTATAGCGTCTCTTATCTTTCATCAATTAATAAAAAGCATTAAAAACCTTGAGAATCCATCAATATTATAGTAAAATAGGGGAAATTGGGCTTTCTAAAATTTTGTTGCCTTCAAAACTTATTGCATGTGATTTTTGCTACATCAAAACTTGTATAAGCCAGTTCAGTTTCTAAATTATCACTACTAGAAGTTTCCATCCTTTTGCTATTTGATTTTCACCATCTTCACAGAATTCTAACTTTTGAATTTCAGTTTATTTTATTTTATTGACAATAGGTATGTGACACAGAGGATAGAAAACTGGACATAGTCTCAGGAAAGTGTGAGCTCAAATCCTATTTCGGATAGTTAATAACTATGTGACCCTGAGCAAGTCACTTAACCTCTGTGTGGCTCAGTTTCACTATCTGTTAAATGGGAATGATAATACTAGCACCTGCCTCCCAGGATTGTCATAAGAATCAAATGACATTATATATATATATATATATATATATATATATATACATATATATGTGTGTGTGTGTGTGTGTGTGTGTGCATGAGTGCAAAAAGATGAATAGGTAGTGCTCAGAAACTGTGTGGCTGTTATTCAGCAGCGTCCAACTGTTTGTGACCCCATTTGGAATTTTCTTGGCAAAAATACTTGTGTGGTTTGCCATTTCCTTCTCCAGTTCATTTTATAGATGAGAAAACTAAGGTAAACAGGGTTAAATGACTTGCCCAGAGTCACCCAGTTGGAAAGTGTTTGAAGTCAGATTTAAACTCATGAAGATAAGTATTTCTGACTGTAGGCCTGTGCCACCTAGCTATTCCTATAGCTTCTGGGACATAGTAGATACTTAATAAATGCGAACCTTATTGCTTTAAAAATGCTAATTATCATCATCATTATTATAATTATTTGGCTTCAGTATTTTCAAATATAGACTAATTTGGTGTGGTACAGAGAACAGCAAATAGCGGAAGTAGGAGAGAACCAAGAGGTACCAGAGGCCACATCATGCAAGGCCAAGTTTTAGGAGGGTTATAATTAGCAAACTCCCCAGCTACATTTCAGAGCTACTTACCTGAAATACTTGTATTCAGGAACATTTGAAAATGGTATTTCAACATTAAGTCCCAAGTATTTTGTGATCTGTTCAAATGGAGAAGTGGTACTATCATTTGTTTTTTACAATTTATGTAGAGGAAACCTTAGAGATAAGATATCCAACCCTCTCTTTTTACAAATAGGGAAACTGAGACCAGATACTAATTATGTTCATAATTAGTTTCATAATTAGTTAGTGACAGGACTGGATAGCCCTCTATGTTCAGGTCTTGTTCCACAATCTTTACTTTTTCTCCTGTTTTATGCTTTGAAACCCAGAAGCATAGAGCACAAACATTTAATAAAGTACTTAATCATCTTTCATGACAAACAATTGTTGTATTTAAAGAATATGCCAGCATTTTTATAGAGGTCTATTTTGTTGGTGAAAATAACTACCACATTTGGCCTTCACTACATCAATATCCAATGAGTTGTCATGTGATAAAATCTCAGAATATTATATAAATGTTAATGATGATGATGGTGGTAGTTGGGGTGATGGCACTTTTAAAGGCTAGAAAGTGCAGATGTAATTGCAGAAGTAGTCTGTGCTGGAAGCTAAAGAATTTTAGAGATACTCATGGGCTCCATTCTCAAGAGTTATCAATAAGACCACAATTTCTGGAGAAGGAAAAAGGCCAGTGTTCTTACTCCCCCACAAAAAGAAGTGACTGATAAGAAAGAAGAAAGCAACTTCTGATCCACATTCCTACTTTCCTGTCTCTATAAAATCTTTAGGAAAAATGATCTCTGAATGTATGGAAATACAAAAAGGAAACAGACATGCTTTCATAAGCAAAGTTCTACAACAGACCACAGCTCTATGGTCTCAATAGGCTGAGAGGTGTATAGAGTAAAAGATGCCACTGTATCTATTGTTAATAATTTTTTCTAAAAAAAATCAGCCTTGTAGGCTTTACTTCAAAGAATTAATCTCTCATGTGCATATTAAAATTACTCAAGATTATTATACTAACATTGAAAGTAGTAACTGCTCAGTTATTGATGGATAGCTTACAAGATAAAAACAGGGTGATGCATCAGCCCAAGGTGTTTGCCAGTGTCAGTGAAGGTTTCCTGTGCAGAGTCCAAACAAGAGACAGAAGTGCTATTAATGGCAAGGATCTTGAAGTGTTCATAGTCTTATTACAATGAATATTCAATGAAATCCACAAGAACATTGAAGAGCTGGCCTAGACATTCACTTGTAGAATTGGGGGAGGGGCAGTGAGAGGACAAATGAAAAACATGTATTGCTTAGACTGTGACATACAGCTTGATGAGTAGCCCATGCAATCATCCCATCAATAATCACAACTGCTACAGAAGTTGGGCTCAACATTTTGTAGAAAGGGACAATCAGGCTAGGTAACATTTCTTAAAATTACTCAGTCCTTCCAACGCACATAGATGGCAAACTGCTACAAAGCAATACCAATGAGGAAGATAAAACTGAGAAGAGCATCTGACACTGAACAAATACATACAGAAGAAATGTCAGAAGGAGATAACTCAAAGGACAATAATAACAAGAATATTTGGCATATTTTGGTTGACTCATGTAAGCTATATCGACACAAGTACAAGAAGCGATGTATAGGTATTACTGAAAGTGTACATAGCCAGAAAGAGATGTAGGACTGTCACACAGAATGAAATGCAAATGGTGCACAATCCAAGGGTTATGTTGGTGCTCATACAATCACAATTTCCATTTTGAAAGAGGCTTCCATGGCCATCTGTCTCATCTCTAAACCAACTCTTACCTGAAAGAGAATCTCCTCCATGACATACTTAACATGTGGTCATCCAGTCTTTCCTCAAAAACCTCCAATGAGGGAGATCTCATTACTTCCCCAGCCAGTCTATTCCTCTTCCAGAAAGCTCAAATTATTAGATTTTTCCTAACGTTGATTCTCAGTTTACTCTTAGAAACTTTTCCCTATTACTGTAGTTCTAAAATCAACCAAAATAAGTCTAACCTCCCTTCCACTTGACAGATATTTTAATACTTAAAGATCCATGGCAAGTCCTCTCCTAAGTCCTCTCTTCTCAAGGCTCAACATCCTCCCTTCCTTAAACCAAACTTCATATGGCATAAACTCCTGGCTGCCCTCCTCAGGATGACCTAGATTATCATTTCCATTCTAAAACAAAATGCCAGCTGAAAACAATACTTCAATGTGGTCAGACCAATGCAGAGTACAGTAGGACTATTGTTACCTCCACATTCTTGGAACTCATGCCTCATTTGATGCAGCCCAAGATCACATTGCTCTTTTTTATTGCAATATCACATTGACAATTCATTTTGGTCTTGCCATCCATCAAAGCTTTTTCAAACTGAAGAACCTCAGTTTCCTTATATGTAAAAATGAGACAATTTAACTTCATCATTTCCAAGGTGCTTTCCAGCTCTAAACCTGTGATCTATTATATTATGCTGCTTAAATAGCCTCCTTACATCTTGAACTTCTGAAAGTTTTTTCAATTCAGGTATAAGATTTTATTTTTATTCTTATTGAATTTCATCTTAATAAATTCAGGCTAAAGTTGAGATACTAATTCTGTCATATGGTGTATTGTCTATACCTCCCAACTATGCTATCTCTCCCTTCATTAATATCATCAATAAAAAATGTTTAAGAATGAAGGATTAAGCACAGATTCTTCTAGTACTCCACTATAGATTTCTTTCTTTCATAAAATCAAGCCATTGAGCACTTGTCTTGGGGTCTGGTCCTTCAACCAGTTTCAAATCCATCTTATTATATTATTATTTAATTCATGTTTTAACATTTTCCATCAGAATAGCATGAGAGATTTTATCAAATCCTTTGTTAAAAACCTAGGTAAACTATATGTATATTTCCTAACCAGTTCAATAACCCTATAAAAAAGGAAATAAAGTTAGACTGGCATAACTTGTTCTATTATAAAGTCATGCTGATTATATATGATCACTGTTTCCTTTAAGAAACTTAACTATTTCTTTAATATGTTCTAAATCATTTTCCCTGACCTATAGATTGATTTCATTTTCTTCCTTGTTTGAAAATTGGGACAATATTTGCCTTTCCTCAGTCCCTCAATACTTCTCCACAATCTTTCAGTTATCATTGACAATAGTTAAAGTAACTCCATGTAGCAGTTCCTCCAGTACTCAAGGGGAAGGAAAGGGAACAAACATTTATTAAATGCCTACTATGTACCAGGCACTGTGTTCAATGCTTTACAAATATTTCATTTTATCCTCACAATAACCCTGTAAGGTAAGTATTGTTATGGTCTCCATTTTACAGATGAGAAAACTACATCAAAGATTAAGAGATTTGCCTAGGGTCTCAAAGCTAGTTGGTATCTGAAGCAAGATTTGATTTCAAGTCGTCCTTACTCCAGATCCAGAGTTCTCTCTACTAAACCATCTAGTTCCCTCAAGAAAGTACTTCATCTGGTCCATGTGACTTGTACTCACTGAGCTAGACAATATTGAACTTTTAATGTCTTGATATATTTAAAGTAATGAGAGCAAAAGATTCCATCATATTCTTTAGAACATCGCTGAAGGATTCATAAAAAGATGTAGACAGGATTGACAAAGGATAGAAAGGATTAAAGAGATTAAATAAGTTTAGTAGGTGTAAGAAGACACTCTTATAATGGATTCATCAAAGTGTGTATGTATGTATACATATATGCATGCATATGCACACATTTACACATACATATAAATGTATGTACATACATATACAACAGTAAGAAGACCTTTGGATTGTAAGTTAGGAGATGTAAGTTCCAGTTTCAGATCTTCTTTGGTTAGCACTGAATAGATTTATGGGTTTTTTCATAATTTCTGAAAAATAATTTGAAGTGGAAAGAAAAGCCAGGGAGAAATACATAAATACCTTATTGGTAGCACTTTATCATTCTTTTTTAAAAACAATGATGCTCTAAAAGTTTCTATTATCTTGCTTGCATATGTGTTAACAGGAGTAAAAATTTGTGGAAAAATCTTTAACTGGTTTCGTTTCTTTCTTTCCCATGAATCCTCCTTGATGTTGCTGTGACTGTTGCTGTTGTTAATCAGTTATTTCCGTTATGTCTGACTCTTTGTGATCCCAGTTGGGGTTTTCTTGGCAAAAACATTGGAATGGTTTGTCATTTCCTTCTCCAGCTCATTTTTACAAATGAGGAAACTGAGGCAAATGGCGTTAAGTGATTTCCCAGGATCACACAGCTAGTAAGTTTCTGAGGCCAGATACGAACAGAGATCTTTCTGACTCCAAGCCCAGTGCTCTATCCACTCTGCCACCTAGTTCTTATTCAATATTGAATTTAGAATGCAGACCATTATTCTGAAAAAGGACTTAATTTATTTTCAACATTGTGTGTCCTAACAATTTTACTAAATATATTAAGTCCTTCTCTAAAGATAGACTTTTATATGTGTCACAATCAATGATCTGTTATCATAAGTGTATATGACAGTGAACACTAAAAAGTTAAATTGAGTTGCAATAAGCATGTAATACAAATACAAGTAATTGGCAAGTTTCATCAAGATGGTGGGAGGATGTTGAATGATATAAGCTTGAAATGTCAAGTTACTATTTTCCAACTTTATTAGGTAACAACTTATTGCTAAACAAAACCTGTCTTAAAAAACTTAACTTACCTTTAGAACAGCGGATATGAAGCTCAGAAAACCACCCCATTGATAAATGAAACCTGCAGTTTTCAGGGAAGTATCAGAATGGAAACTATATTCTTGTTTGAACAGAGTTAAAAGAGAGGCCAGTTTATGTTTGACAACGACAAATTACTTCCAAAGAAAATAAAGCTAAGTCTCCCAGTTCTTCCATTCAACAGACCTGTTTCACTGTCTAACCTTTGTCTCTAGCACTATATTCATGTGATCATGAAAAATGAGAATGAATTATTTGTGGTGTTGAATTTATATAAGATCATCAACTTTTGATGATTCCAAAAAACTTTAGAAACTTTTTAAATTAAAAAAACAGGACAATAATATTGAGAAACATCATTAAAAATAAATTTGAAAGAGCTGAAACAGGTTTTTAAAATAAGTATTTATCAATGTTGACTGGGCTTTACATAATCATAGTTATCTCCAGTATCTCTCTCTCTCTCACCCTCTCTCAAAGAGTCATCCCATATTACAAATAGTATTTTAAGACAAAAAGAAAGAAAAAGAAGATAGGAAAAGATTCAGCACAGCCAACAATTCTGGAGAACAATTTAGAACTATGTCCAAACGCCTATAAAACAGTGCATAACTTTAGACCCACTACTAGATCTTTATCCCAAAAAGATCAAAGGAAAAGGACCTATATGCACAAAAATATTAATATCAGTTCTTTTGCGGTGGTTAAGAATTAGAAATTGAGGGGATGCCCATCAATTGGGGATTGCTAAACAACTTCTGGTTTATGACTGGGATGGAATACTATTGTGCTCTAAGAAATGATAAGGAGGATTTTTTTCAGGAAAACCTTAGAAGACTTATATGAACTGATGCAAAGTGAAGCAAATAGTACCAAGTCATTATACACATTAACAGCAACATTGTATATTAATCATCAACTGTGAAAGATTTAGCATTTTAATCAATAAAATGATCCAAGATAATTCTGAAGGATTCATGATGAAAAATGTTATCCACTTTCAGAGAGAAAACTAATGACTTCTGAGTGCAACTGAAGTATAATTTTTTCACTTTTATTTTTTTTGCCATTCTGTAATGTGGCTAATATAGACACATGTTTTGCATGATTTCATGTACATAATTGTTATCATTTTTCTTGAATTCTCAATGGGTAGGGGAGATAGAGAGAATTTGGAACTCAATTTTTTTAAATGTTGAAAATAAACTTTAAAAAAAGAAAATAAAAAATACTGTATTAGAAATGCTAGGTTTGGTGATAAGAAACAAAATAAGGAATTGAAGGAAAATAAGTATGAGGAAACAAAATCATCACTCTTTACATATGTTATGATGGTATACTTAGAGAATCCTAGAGAATCAACTAAATTTTTGTCAACTGAAACAATTAACCACTTTAGCAAACCTCAAAGATATAAAATAAACTACATAACTCATAAGCATTTCTATATGTTACCAACAAAACCCAAGAGGAAGAAATAGAAAGCTCCATTTAAAACAACTGCAGATAATATAAAATACTAGGATTTCTACCTCTTCAAGATAAATCTAGGGGGAAACCCTTTCCCCACAAATAAAGATGGATCTGGACTAAACGATTGGAGAAATATCAATTGCTCATGAGTACATTAAGCCAATATAATAAAAATGATAATTCTTTCTAAATTAATTTGCTTATTCAGTGTCATACTAACAAAAAATATTTTATAGAGCTAGAAAAAAACAAAAAAATTCATCTGAAAGAATGAAAGATCAATAATGTTAAAGAAATCGATGAAAACAATATGAAGGAAAGCAGTCTCTCCAGTACCAGATTTCAAATTGTATTACAAAGCAGTAATCATCAAAGCAACCTGGTAATAGCTAAGAAATACAGTGATGGATCAATGGAATAGATTAGGCACACAATATACAGTAGTAAATGACTGGAATAATCTACCATTTGATAGACCCAAAGAACCAAGCTTTGAGGCTAAAAATTCATGATTTGACAAAAATTTCTTGGAAAACTGGGAAGCAATTTGGAAGAAACTAGACCAACATTTCACACTATATACTAAAAAAATCAAAACAGATAAATGTTTTAGACACAAAGAGTGATATCATAATTAAATTGGGGAGGATGAAAAAATGTACCTCTTAGATTTATGAATAAGGGAAGAGTTTCTAACCAAACAAGAGATAGAAAGACTCACAGGAAGTAAAATGTATTATTTTGATTATATGAAATTAAAAGATTTTGCACAAACAGATTCAATGCAGCCAAAATTAGAAGGAAAGCAGAAAACTGTAGAGGGGATGAGAATTTACAGCGTTTCTCTTCTCAAACAAAAGTCTCATTTCTCAAATACATAAGGAACTGAGTCAAATTTGTAGAATAATAAAAATATCTATTACCCAACTGATAAATAGTCAATGAATTTGAACAGGGAGTTTTTAGAAGAAATCAAAATAATCAATAATCACATAAAAATGTTGTATTGATTAGGTAAATGAAAACCAAAACAACTCTGAGATGTCACCTCACACTTATCAGATTGGCTAATGTGACTGAAAATGAAAATGACAACTGTTGCAGGGGATAAGGAAAAATGGGAACATTAATACAATGTTGGTAGAATTGTAAACTGGTTCAACAATTTGTGGATGGCATAGCTAACATTTATATAGTATCTTGTCAGTTGTTTTAAGTGTGAAGAGGTGATTTGATTGGTTAGCTCAATCCTCACTTATTATTAAACTATTATATATTAATTATAATACTAGCTGACAATTACAGACAGCTTTGATCTTTAGATGTATAATAATTATGATAACTGACATTTGTTTGGTAACTTTTAAATTTACTAATCCTTCATACACATTATCATGTTTGAGCATCACAACAATCTTGCAAGATAACACCTAGAGTTAGTACCATTTCCATTTTACCAATCAGGAAACTGAGGCAAAGAGAGTTGTAGGTAAGGTGCACAAGTGGATTTAGTGTAAGTAAAGTGGATTTTAGCATATGTGAAGTGGATTTTTGCTATCATTTCTTATTTGTTATCAAATATCCATAGTCATAACAATCTCTTGTTCCCAGATATTAGATATGAGTTCTCACGATTACGGTTCAAAACATCTCTTCAACACTTGCACAGCATTATATAATGGTAAATAGTATAAACACCCACTGTGACTACACAGTGCGATACACAGTGAGATGAGGTGATTTAAACATGTGAGGCTATTGCTGGTAACATGCTTTCTTTGTCCATTGCCCTACAAAACAGATGGACACTGGCCAAAGGTTGGGGAACCTTAGGCTTGAATGCACAAATGCTGTGTGCCTTGATCAACCCCCATCAAGGCTTGGGGGGAATCTGTGTTTGCCTCAGTTGGCTCCCATTGAGGCTTGAGGGACTTTAGGGGATGCACAAGCCATGCCTGTCTCAACAGATCCCATCAAGATGTAGGGGTAGTTGCCCCCCCTTTCTTGCTGGCCCCTCCAAGAAGAGTAATTGGGAAATGGTGTAGGAGTTGTGCTCCCATTATCAGCAACCTCTTCTGAAAAAATTAGACTAGAATAAAGTAAGATTATTAACCCCTTCTTAGTGTCTTTCCTGTATGACCTGATCAAGAATGAACTTGTGCTAGCAGCCATCCTATGTGCTGTGTTTATGTCTCTTACAGGAGTTTATTCACTTTTTCATGGTCAATAGTCAATGAATATCAGTCAGGTTCAGAAGAACACCATTCTCTTCTGAATTCAAACATAGCATTTTCTGATTATATTCCAAAGTAATTTTTTTAAAGCGGAAAGAAAATGCCAGGCGGAGGATTTTATTTTTTATCCTAAAAACAGGAGTAAGCCACAGAAGCTTTTTGAGTGGAGAGTAAGGAAAAAGGGAAGGTAATTATTTATATTGGCAACTGTGTGGAGGATTAACTGGAGAAAGGAGAACTATGGGAAAGGTTCAGGTTACACTTGGTAAGAGCCTGCACCAAGAGTGTGGAAGTGTAATTAGAAAGGGAATCTTATGGAAGTAGAATCAATAAAATTTGTCAATTGGTTGAATATGACATGGGAAGAGGTAAAGGAAGGATACCAAGGATGACATCTACATTAAGAACCTGAGTGATTGTCCTGTTGACTGTGCCCTCAACTAAAACAAGGAAGTATAAAAGAGGATCCGGTTTAGGGAGAAAAACAAGTTTTTTTTGGATATGGTGAGTTTAATGTGTCAGTGGGATATACACTGTCCAACAGGAAGCTAGAAATAGAGTACTAGGCAGTTGGGAGAGAGATTACAACTAGAACAGAGATTTTTGTAGACTTCTCTTTAGAGATGATGCTCCAGGGGAAGGAAAGGAAGGAAGGAAGGAAGGGAGGAAGGGAGGAAGGAAGGAAGGAAGGAAGGAAGGAAGGAAGGAAGGAAGGAAGGAAGGAAGGAAGGAAGGAAGGAAGGAAGGAAGGAGGAAGGAAGGAAGGAAGGAAGGAAGGAAGGAAGGAAGGAAGGAAGGAAGGAAGGAAGGAAGGAAGGAAGGAAGGAAGGAAGGAAGAAAAGGAAGGAAGGAATATTACCAGTTAATCTCAAGTTAACTGGGCAGCTTCCATCCATCAAAATTTACCTTCCTTTTGAGAGGAGAGGAAGAGGGAGAGAAAGAGCTGAGTTGCCCAGATGGTTGGGTCCCATTTCAGGCAGCTGGGACTACCCATAGGTTGTGTTTGTCCTTCATTTTAGAAGAGGACCATGACATCAGGGAAATGATGACATGACTTGAAGTAGCCTTTGATTTGAATGAGGGAGGGCTGGGCAAGGTCAGCAACCTCACTTTCTCCTCTTTTCTTCCTTCATTTCTCTCTTTCTTCCTCTCTTTCTTTCACTCTATCTTTCTCTCTGTCTGTCTCCATTTCTTTCTTTCTGCCTCATCAAAGACTAAATCCTAAACTCATTTCATTCTGGAGCTCCTGGATTGGACCGCAATAAGTCCCTGCCCAAGCTCTACTTAATGGATATATTTTGGACCCTCCTGGGTCAGCAACCCTGAAAGTCTTCTCCTCCCAGTTTGATCTTTTTGTTTTTTAATTAAAGTGGCCATCCCTTGACTCATTTCTTAAAGAAACCTCCTATTCACTGAAGGAGCTTTACCTCACTTAACGTGAGAACTTGAAAAGGCTGTGGCCTAAAAAGGCCAGGGTCTCCCATTGCATCTTGAACCATCTTGTTCTGATAAATATCTGGTCACTGGACCCAGATGGCTCTGGAGGAGAAAGTGAGGTTAATGATCTCATACAGTCTTCCCTCACTCATATCAAAGTCAACTACAAGTCATGTCATCATTTCCCTGATATCATGGTCCTCTTTGAAAATGAAGGACAAACACAACCTGTGAGCAATCCCAACTGAAAGGGAACCCAGCCAACTGGGTAACTCAGCTCCTCCTCTCCCTCTTCTTCTCCTTTTCTTCTCCAAAGGAAAGTAAATTTTGATGGCCAGAAGTTGCCCACTTAATTTGGGGTTAACTGGAAAGATTCCCTCCTTCCTTCCTCCCTTCCTCTTTCTTTTGTTTCTTTCTCTCTTTCTTTCTCTCTGTCATTCTTCCTTTCTTCCTTCCTTTCTTTCTTTCCTTCTCTCTTTCTTTCTTTCCTTCCTTCTTTATTTCTTTCTTTCTTTCCTTCCTTCTTTATTTCTTTCTTTCTTTTTTCTTTCTTTCTTTCTGTCTATCTGTCTGTCTTTCTTTCAACTTCCCCAAAGACCAAACCTTAAACCCATTTCACTCTAGAGTCATTTTTTGGTCCTAGATTGGACCACAATATGTCCCTATCCAAGATTCATTTAATGGCTATACTTTGGATCCTCCTGGCTCAGAGTGAACATCAATAGTAACTGTTTCTCTTTTGCCCAGCAACCCTGAAGATCTTCTCCTCTTACTTTAATTTTTTTTTGTTTTTTAATTAAAGTGACCATCATTTGACTCACTTCTTAAAGAGCCCTATTCTTTGAATGGGTTTTTTCTCACTCAGAGTGGGAACTTGAAAGGCCTTAGGCTAAAAGGGCCTGGGTCTCCCATTATTTGGACTATTCTCAGGTTGTGTTTGTCCTTTGTTTTTAAAGAGGACCATTACTTCAGGGAAATGATGATATGAATTGCAGCAGCCTTTGATTTGAGTGAGGGAGGACTGTGCAAGGTCAATAACTTCTTTTTCCTTCAGAAACTTCTTTTCTCCCTTCCTATCTCTTTTCTTTTTTTTAGGGTTCAGATAGAAGCAGTCCAAGGACAATGATATGCAGTTATCATCCTTTTATATTTTATTCTCTTGCATTAGTGGATAGAATGATTGCTTTTTGAAAGTGGAGAAAAGTATTTGGGATGTCAGATTATCTGCTATGAACTCACTGAAAGTATCTTCACTACAACTTTCTGGCTGAAATTCCTTCTAGGAGTTATTCCTTTGTTTTAATACATTAGAGACCCTGTTAAGAGGGAAATTAAATATGAAAGGAGAAACCTGTTGTGTTATTATAAACTATTAACACCTTAGCAAGAATTGGATTATAAGATTAGTCCTGATCGTTCATGTTCCTAAGGCAATGGGATTCAGGGCTGGTAATTTTAAATGGGAGGGAGGGAAATCACTAAAGGTTCAGAGTATGGAGTGCATCTGGAAATAACTGGGGGCTGGGAGAGGAGTAAGGGTGGGGTAATTCTGACCAACCAGAAGAAAAAGCATGCTCCAGAGAAACCGTATCAAATTTAGATAGAAATGAATCCCCTCATACTGACTTAGAAAAACATAAGTCAAAATTATCTATGTTGTATTATATTTTTATTTATTTTGTTAAACATTTCCCAGTTACTCAGGCTTTACTCTGGAGTTACTGTGAGCTGCTTTTGGCCTGTCCCAGGCTTTGAGTCTGACACCTCTGTTACAGAGCCCCTAAAAAGTGAAAGTAGGCACTTAAAGGATAAAGCAGAATAACAAAAAGCAAATTCTGCCTACAATAAGAGCTGGGTGTTATACAGTTCATGAAGGTCTGCAAAGCTCTTTTTAAATTCATTTTGTCATTCAATTCTTACAACAATCCCAAGAGTTATTGCAGATAGAGATAGAGATATATAGGCACACACACACACACACAAACACTCATTGTACAGAGAAGGAAACTGAGTTTCAAGAAGATTAACTGCCCCTTTCCAGGGCTAATAAGAATAAGAGGACAGATTTGAATGCACGTGCCTCCTAATTCCAAATCCAGCACATTTTCTATTGTGTCCATCGTGGTCACAATAACCATGTGAAAAAGCATTTAAAGTTTCTATGAAATGGATGTGCTAGATGTTATTTTTGGATACGTTTTGTTATCTTGCAGGCATTTACTTTGTCCATAGCATTATAGAGTGGAGATTTTACCTTCCTGCAGACACTGCATTTGTAGTTCTCTTATTTATAAACTTTTCTTATTTATGATGCTCCGAGTCAAGAAGACCTGAATTCAAATCTGATCTCATACTAGCTGGGTGACTCTGGGCAAGTCATTTAATGTCTGTTTACATAAATTTCCTCATCTGTAAAATCAGCTGGAAAAAGAAATGGCAAACCATTCCAGTATCTTTGCCAAGAAAACTCCAAATGGGGTCATAAAGAGTTGGACATGACTGAAACAACTGAACAAAAAATGTTTATAAGCTGCCTGTAGATTTGTAATATGGGCAGAAGTCACTTTTAAGGATGAACATATTTGCATTTTACCCAGTCTCCAGTAGGAGTAGGACTTCATCTCTGCATTAGTGATTTCTGTTGGCTGATATCCTAGGGCGGTTTGGAGAGTGAAGAGTGGGTAGAGGGGGGGTTGGGTGGGGGGAGAAACATAGTCCAGCCAAACCTGAATCGATTTAGCAAGACACACATTTTTATTTGCTATCATCTGATGCAGCATAGATCTGGAGACAATTTATTGAGGGAAAGTGATCACTGACCTTTGCTAAAATAACTTTGCTTTCAGGAGCCTCCTATGTTGTCTAGCCAGTAAGGGACTACCTGGCAGGATGCCCCACTGAAGACAGATGGCAGACCAAACAATGAATGGCTGGATCTCATGTCTGTTAAGAAAATGTGTTCTCTGAAGAAAAAAAATGGTTCCTAATAGAGCAATGCAAAGAAGCCCTGGCCTGAGGGCCCAAGACCTGAGAGAAACCAGAGCAGAGTTAATCAAAACCAAGCTGTGAGCCCAAAAAGATAGCTTCTGCTTCTCCTTTGGGTTCGCCCCATTCACACACACACATACACACACACACACACACACACACACACACACGCACGCACACACATACGCGCGCGCACACACACACACACATACATCCTTGGATTCCTTACCTACAGCACATTACTACAGGTAAGTCCTTCTGTTCTCTGAATCTTATTATATGAAGAATGTGATGAAGGCAAAGAATGTTACAAAGATTTGTACTTTGGTAAATGAACAAAAGACTATTTAGAATATTTTCTGAAACTGTTTTTGAAAAACTCTTAGCAATAGGAGCTTAGCAACCTTATATAAAATTTCTCTTTTCTTTCTTCTGTCCTCCTTCTATCCCTTCCTTTCTCTTCCCTTCATTTCTTCCCCTCTGTCTCTCTCCTTCTCCTCTTTCCTTCCTTCTATTTCTTCCATCTATGACTATTTCTCTCTCTATAGGTGTTTCTGCTTTTTCCTTCCTTTATATTTCTGTATCTGTGTGGGTGTCAGTTTCTGTCACCTCTCTCTCTCTCTCTCTCTCTGTCTCTCTGTCTCTCTCTCTCTCTCTCTCTCTCCCCCCCCCTCTGCTCTGAAACAATAGAATATTCTGAAAAACTTTGGCCTCATCAATCTTACTCAGTGGTTCTTGAAGCCATTTCTCAGCAAACTAAAAAAAATGTTCTTCTTGCCCTTGAGAAAGTCTCAAGAGACAGGACAAGGCTGAGAAAGAATTGCCAGCTTTGGTGCATGGCATAAATAATCACAAAAGTTTACATTCTGGATCCTTAGAAAAAATATTTTGCCAAGAACACTCTCCTCATTGTACCCAGAAACACCTTCACTATATAACCTGTGAATGATCTCCTTCCCTACATTGCTTACACAATAAGCTTGTCCTTGCTATAAGCCACATTTAAGAACACTGGTTATATATGTATAAGAAGAACCAGGCAATGAAACACATGGGATATGAATTCTGGGACCTCCCAATACCACTAGTAATTTACAAAAGAAGTTAGTACAGTTTTCAACAATAAATAATCATCATTTCTTTTGCTGGTTGTGTGTGCCCTGGGATAATAAAAGTAGTATTTCAAATCAGTTCCCTGTATAAGCAAGATCAACAGAGATGAGAATTGTCTTTCAAGGTCCTCCTCAAGCAAAATCTGGAGATCTCACTTCCTGAAGAAAGGATTCAGGCATTCAAGATGATGGGAAAACAATGTGGTCTTGGTAGGTATGACTGGGTTCACTCTATGTTCCCAAGAGGAGCCTTTTTTGAGGCCTCCCCTAATATAATTTTGGTCAGATGGAAATTTGAAGCCCTATACATTTTGAAACTATGTCCGGAAAAGGATATGAGAAATGTGGAGGAAATATCTCTGTATTATTTATGTTTTAGGTAGCACCTTTCTCAAAGGAGTTTGGAATGCTTCACAGAGATTAGTTAATATTATATATTGTACTTCTCTTCATAAATTTGCTGAAATTGTGTAGTTTTGTTTCCACTGTGATTTTGATCTTATTCTTTTTATTTGAATTTGTTGATCTGCTACATCCATTTAACAAAATGATTCAATGTCTTTAGTATTATGGAGCCGGAAGACCAAAACAATTTCCTTTATGAATTAAAGTTTTTTACGGTTACAGTATTAGAAATAAGCTGTTCAAATGCCTTATGTTCAAAAAATTAACCCCAAAAGAAATGCTAGCAGCACTGCCTACTCTTGTTAATGACCCAGTGATGGCATATCCCAGTCTGAAGGAAGTGAGACATATTTTACTTACTGTTCTAGGTGCCTTTGTCATTGTATAAGATCCACTGGTGTGGATTGTCCCATGGACCTGAGATATTGCAGGTACTCCCTTCCCCAGGTGCAGATACCTTATCATCCCTTCTAATTCTTGTCCAGGCCTTTCAAACATCCTCCATAGAGCATCTATCTAATGCTATAGAACCTTTTGGTTTTTTAATATTTTGTTGATGCCAGGGCAATATTGTAGCCATCTACTATCCTTCCCTTCCTCTACATAACCCACCCACCTTCATTTTTTGCTATATTTGTCCTCTTTCTTGTCTTCCCCAGTGCTTCTTAGAGACCAGTCATTGTTTGCTATACGGTGCAGTCTTCTGATCCCCACCATGCATCGCTATTGCTCTCAAGAGCATCTGAAGTTGTGAGTCACAGTTAAATGCCATCCTTGAGAGAGTCTTGGCGTGTGTGTATGTGTGTGTGTGTTTTAACATGAAAAAAACAACAATCCACTCTTCATATATCCTTTTTTAAAAAAAATTTAAGGTGAAACTTGGTTAATGTTAACATCAAGGGTAGCCTTGATCAGTAGAGCTGGATGTTAAATATAAGAAATGACTGTCAGTACCTAAACCTTCAGAATTGATACAGGAAGGAGTCATTATTAAGGAGCAGGCCCCAGAGTAATATAAAGATTATTTTACATATTGAAGCAAGTAGAATTTTGCCTATCTAGCTACTAGCTAGCTCCAAGGTTTCCCAAAGTACAAGCCCTGGAAAATCATCTTTTTTTCTGGACCTTCTTCAAATTGACAAATGTATTAAACATCTGTGGTGTGTAGAACTCCAGGCTAGACACTAGAGAAGAAACAAAGTTCAGGTAAGACAAACTCACCTCTGATACTTACTACCTGTGTGACTTGGAACAAATCATTTAACCTCTCCAGGACTCAGTTTCCTCAAGTGTAAAATGAGTGAGTGAGACTAGATGGCTTCTGAGGTCCGTTCTAACTCTAAATCTATGTTCCTACATTCATCCCCAACTCTGTATTGCACCAGAAACAAATCTGCCCTCACTGTGTCAATCTCTCTCTTTAAAAAACATTAAATGAAGGCACCTGGACCTTCATAGGTATGATGATATAAAATGTCACAGAGCTTTTGACTACACAAAACTAATAGATCAACTGTTATGAATAAATTGACCAATAAGACCCGTGAAATTCATCTAATTAATTTTCTCCTCGATTAACTAGCTGCTTGGAGGATTTAACTAATTTTCATTAAATTGGATGAATCTGACAGTCCTTTTAACACTGAGTAGACACAGCTAGAATCAAAAGAATCAAAGGAAATGGAAGAGTTCATCTCATCCATCTTCTTCAAATAAAATTAGTTATTGAATACAGATCTACAAGAGTCCTCTGTCCTTCTAGATATGTCCAAAGACATAATCTTGAAAATGATAGAAATTATAACTACTACCCACCTATATAAGGGGAGATCAGAATACTAAGCTTACTCAAGTCATTTAATATAGAACCCATTAAAATTCAATGACAAATTCTTAGCAAAGAAACTATAGCTCTCTGACATATTTCTTAATGTAGTTCATAGGATCATATATCTAAAGCTGGGAGAAATGTTAGAGGTCTTACTACTCCAATCCCCCCATTTTAAAGATGGGAAAATTGAGGCTTAGAGAGGTTGAATGATTGACCAATGCCATAGAAGACCCAGATTTTCAGGGCTCAGGGAGATAGGGTTATCCTGTTTTTCTTCTAAAGGGAGGGTCTTTTCTCTCCTCTATATAAACAGTCTGTTGTTTCCTTGTTCTTAAATTCATGCCAAGCCACGATAGGAAAATAAACATTCTTGCATAGAACACTAAGCATTCAGAGGATGAATCTCAAAAAAAAAAGAGAGAATTAGAGCAATATCTGTCTAAATAACCAGAATATCAGGTACATATTTAAGTCTTGCATAAACCAGAATCCTTGGTTTAACTAAACAGGATCAAAAGGCTTCTAATTACAGGATTTTACACCAGATTCTCACTCTTCTTTTGATCCTACTAGAAATATTACATAAATGACATTTTCATGGCACTGCCTATCGTCACTAATGTACTAACTGTGTCTCCTCACACAGAGCAAAGTCCTGACAGATCTATGTTAACTGAAACCAGGATGAGGGGTTTAGTTTGGTTTATCTGGAGGTTTTCCTAAATTCCCACTTTGATGACTGGGAGTCTATAGTCCTAGACAATGGAAATGAAACCACCTAAACTTTTAAATATCTTAAATCTTACCTCCTATATGAATTTATGTAAAAGCTTACACAGAGGTCTGAGAATGGGGTTTCTTCAAACACTTCACCTCAATCTAATTCAAATACAATCATCGCCATGCTGCACTGCAAAATGTTGATTTATGGGTATCTATTTTTTGTTTCAGTTCAAGTGTCAATCCCTATAGGAGACCTTTCCTAGTCCTCCTCTTCTCCCAGATGTTAGTATTCTACTTCTCCCTTACACACACACACACACACACACACACACACACACACACACACACACACTGAGAGAGAGAGAAAGAGAGTTCTAACTGCCAAATTCCTATTTTCAAACTGATTCATGTTCTTTCTAAAAACCAAATGCAATACTCCCAACAGGGTCTGACCAACGCCATGTACTGGACCTGAACTTAATGCCTCTTTTAGTGCAGACTTAGACTGTATTAGGTTTGGGGGAGCTATTGAATTACATTATTCATGTGTAATGATCTCAGAATATACCCTCATATCTGTTTCAGATGAACCTGTGTCCTTTCAGCAAGGTGACAATGGAAAAGGCCATAGTCCATGCACCCTTAACATATCAAATGGAATATAAGATCCATGAAGGTAGAAACCATTTCATTTTTTGTCATTCTGTTTATAATGCCTAACACAGTATCTGAAAGAGAGTAAGCACATGATACATGTTAAATATCTAGCTATAATTCTCCCATCTCTGCTTGTGACATTAACATTTTTAACCTAATTGTAAGACTTTTCACATTTATCCCAATTAAAATTTATCTCAGTAGATTTAGTCCAGTGTTCTAGAAGGGCAAGTTGTTTTGTTGGCTCCTGACGCAGTAGTCTACCATCTTAAGTATCCATCCATACTACAGTTGCATTACATGAAAATTTGATAAGCATACCATCTATTATTTTATCTAAATCACTGAGAGGGTTCAAAACTAAGCTTGTAATTTCATTGCTATATATAAATCCTGGGAGAGGAAACTTACTTTACCAAAACAGGGTACACAGCTTCTCTATAATTTAAGGTTTTAGAGTTGCCTGCACCAATGAGAGGTTAAGCCCATAGGCACAGTCATTCATCAGAGAAGGTACTTGAACTCATCTTCCTGTTCAAAGACAACTTTCTATTCACTCAGCTACACTGCCTCTCATTGATAAAAATTATTGAATAGCACAGGGCCAGGGATAGTTCCCTGAAGCATTTCACTGAGGATTTCTGAGATATTGAATTGTTAATGTCTACCATTCGATCAGTTCCAATGAATCTCACTATATATTTATATCTTATCTCTCCATTGTGGCTAAAAAAGTACCCTGAGAAAAATCTGTAAACTGTTTTGTTAAATACTAAGTAATGAGAGAGAAGGTGCTTCTATGTAGCTATAGCAAGCAGTACAGAGCAGAGACATCAATATTCTCTTGTTCCTTTCTCAAAATCATATCTTCAGGAAGATTAGACAGGTTAAAAACTAAAGTGGCCATCTGCAAGATTTTTAGGATTGCTCTAATTGCCAGCAACCTAGCATTAACTGACTGTTTTATCCATATACACATTGAAATATATAATTGACTTAGATTAATTGAAACTATTAGGATAGGTCAACTGAAAAAAATGAAGTAGGAGGAAGCCGTATATCGAGCTCTCTCTCACACTACTACCCACCAAAGATGAAAGATGAGTATCAGACTGAGTAATGATAATAAAATACAAAGGGGAAGCCACAGTGAGTCATTTTTTTCATAGGGAGAGGAACAGAAAGGCTTAATCAGAACCTTCCAGGACAAGAACTAGACCTAGTACAGGTCTGTCCTAAGACAAAGAGCAAGATCCTAAACCTTCCAGGACAAGAACTAGACCTAGTACAGGTCTGTACTAAGACAAAGAGCAAGGTCCTAAATCAAGTGTAAATGGGGCTTGAGGCTATGTACCTAGAAAGAAGCAGGACCAAGAGCTAGCTGACTGTGTTTTCTGATCCCTGAACTATGTATTGTATCCAGTGTAATCCATAATTAAAATTCAAAGACCATCTAAATAAGAATCTCCTTATTGGTAAAGACTGATTACTCAATGCTCTTACTTACATGTGTCAGGTCAGCATTGGTAAGAGCATTGTATAAAGGAGATCCTGGTCTAGCTTCCAGCTTCGAGAAAAAGGACATGTGATTCCAGCCTCTCTTAAGGTCCCTGAAAGAAGAGAAAGATTCTGGGAAGAAGCTGACATGTGGAGGAGCCACTGATTTGATCACATCACTGTCCTCAACTTACTACACTTCAGACTTCGGATAATTCCCGCTTTGGTTCTAAGACTGTCTGTCTCCCTCCCTCTCTCTCTCTCTTTTTCTCCCTTCTCTGTCTTCCCCTCTTTCTCTCTTCAGTTGAGTTATTTCACTCCCAATAGGAGAGCTCATTCACTGTGGTATATTCTAATAAATGTGTCTTCTCTGAATTATATTTTACTATCAACTTGAATAAGTGGATAAATCAATGTGGATAAAGAAATTGCTACTTGTTCTGTGTTCATTGTAGAAATGGCATTTAGTGGGTGTAATGATAATTTAAATGGAAAGATCTTTCCCATTCTTTAATAGGCCCATGTGACCTACTGGGTCACATGGAAGTCTGAGTCGTGGGGAGCCTCATGGGTGGTGGGAAGAGCTTGCTCAATGGATAGAGTAGGAAGGGTGGAACAGGAAGAAGCAGAGCTGGAGCAGAATTGAGAGGAAGGTAGTCAAGGAGCAGTCAGAACTGAGGAAGAGAAAAAGTAGGCAGGTGACTAACGTGAGTGGGAGAGCTTGTTTGTGATTTTGTTTAAGGGGTTTGGTTTGTGGGAAGCCTAACAGAGGGAAGGCTTGGGGATGGTACTACACCCTGCATTGTTATTGTGTATAGATTTTTTTTTTTTACTATGATGGATTTGACTTTCTGGTGTCTGAATAAATGTTTTGGTTCTGTCTTCCATATGGAGAATCGGTTGTATTTCACAATTCAGAACTGCGCCAGCATATTCATGACCATCGTAGGTGCTGGAAATATTGCATTGGCACTACAGTGGAAAGGGAGTCAAACCTAAGATATATAACTTGGGGCATGACTTTACCCATGAAGTGATATAAATTAATACCATAGCTTGAATTTAAAAATTATTTACCATAGACAAACAATATTCAAGGAAGTAAGAAGATGGATCGCCATAAGAAAATCATTTAACCTCTTGATGACCTTAGTCAACTCCATGAAACAGTAAGTCACAGAGGAGGTCTTGATCTTCATTGCTAGAAGCAGTTTCTGCCCTTGAGGTGGCCTAGTGGATAGACTATTTGAAATTAAGAAGAATTCAAATCTCTCCTCAAATATTTAACTGTGTGAGCCTTGGTAAGTATTAACCTCTCAGCCTCAGTTTCCTCATCTATGAAATGAAGATAATAAAAGCACTTACCTCTGTTGTGAAAATAAAGATATCACATGTAAAACTCTTTGCAAACTATAAAGCATTATTGTTTTTACATCAATGAAACTATAAACCTGGTCAAAAAATAGTTATCAATAAAAATTTAAATGGTTAAATCATGCAATAGTTTTTTTCTTTGTTTGGTTTCATTTTTATCTTCAAATTTAGGTTAGGATTTTTGAATGATTATCAGCCCACAAAATTCCTATCAGTCCTTCCCTACTAGTATAAGGTGATACTAAAGATTAAAAAAAAGTTGACCCAAATGGTCTTGCAGGAATCGCATACCTATGACCTTTTTTTTAATTTTGAAAAGAATAGTTGAATTTAATTAAAAATAATTTCCCTACTATGCCCCAAGTGCTACAAAAATGTGCATACATTTTTTCCCAGCAATACCACTTCTAGGACTGTATCCCAAGGAGATCATAAAAATGGGAAAGGGTCCCACATGTACAGAAATATTTATAGCATCTCTCTGTGGTGGCCAAAAACTGGAAATCAAAAGGATGCCCATCAATTGGGGAATAGCTGAATAATAATGGTATATGAATGTAACGGAATACTATTGTGCTATAAGAAATAATGAACAGGAAGACTTCAGAGAGGCCTGGAAAGACTTGTATGAACTGATGCTGAATAAAAGGAGCAGAATCAGGAGAACTTTGTATACAGCAGCAACCACACTGTGCGAGGAATTTTTCTGGTAGACTTAGATCTTCATTGCAATGCAAGGACTTTAAAAATTGCCAATGGTCTCTTAAGGCAAAATGCCTTCCACCTCCAGAGAAAGAACAATGGAATTCAATCACAGAATGAAGCAGATCATTTTCTTTCGTATTGTGTTTTGGTTTGTTTCTTCTCTTCAACATGACCAAGGTGAAAATGTATTTAATAGGAATGTATGTGTAGAACCTATGAAAATTGTATGCCATCTCAGGGAGGGAGTGGGGAGGGAGGAGGAGGAAAAAAATCTATATATGGAAGTGATTGTAGAAGACTGAAAACAAATAAAATAATTTAAAAATGGGAAAAAACAACAATTTTCCCTCTTACTTACATTTTTGTTTGGTTGTCATACCCTCCAAAATCTTTTTGGGCTCTGAAGCCATACTAATGTGAATGACTTTCTCAGGTTATGTTTTCACGACACCACAAAAGCAACTGGCTAAATTGGCTGGACCTCTCAGCCTCAATGAGACACTACCTAAGACATTTACATTATTCTACTTCCTTTATAGAATCATTTCCACATGACCATAATGACCTGAACATTATTTTTCTTTGCCCTTTTTTTCTTTCATAAGCCTCTTCTGTTAGTGTAAATATTATCTTGAAGACCACAACTGTTTGACTTGACTATCATGTTATCCAAATTTAAAAGAAATTGAAACTTTGGTCTGTTAAGCAGAGCAACCTGGAAGTTTAGACAGGAAGAAAAGATCCTTACCATAAACTGTGGAATGTATTTAAAAATAGAAACCTGAATCACAAGTGGCATTGTGGAACTGACTCATAGAAAAGCATCACCTTTGGAAAATATAAATAAAAGTACCTTGGTTTTTTATAGTTGCTATTTTTTCCAATTTCAGGTAAAGATAGTTTTTGAATTTTTTCTGTTTTTTTCCCTCCCATCTCCCCTTCCCAAGACAGCAGGCAATCTAATATAGGTTATACATATGCAATCATGGAAATATATTTCCACATTAGTCATATTGTGAAAGAAAAAATAGAGCAAATGAGAAAATCCACAAAAAAAAAGAAAAAAGTGAAAATAATATACTTTGATCAACATTCAGTTTCCACAGTTCTTTCTCTGGATATGGATAGCTTTTTTCATCATAAGTCTTTTGGAATTATCTTGGATCATTGTATTACTGAGAAGAACTAAGTCAATCAGAGTTGATCATTGCGCACAGTGTTTCAATTACTATGTACAGTGTTCTCTTGGGTCTGCTCACTTCACTCAGCATCAATTAATCTAAGTCTTTCCAAAGCTTTCTGAAATCTTTCTGCTTATCATTTCTTATAGAACCATAGTATTCAGCCATTCCTCCATTGATGGGCATTCTCTCAATTTCCAATTCTTTGCCATTGCAAGTAGAAAATGTAAAGGTGGACCCCAGTTAAGGTATGAATATTTCTGATATCTCCAACTTTCTTCAGAGTATGAAGAAAAACCAAAACCAAATTGTACCTAGTATATTTTTCCTCTTCCTTTTCAATGTATGCATGTTATATGAGAAAATCCATCTATATAATTATAATTCATTTACTTCAAAATATGACATTTATTGATATCTAAAACTATTAATATTTAAGGAGGATGATAAGTTCATAAGGTAATGAATTCCTTGATACCTGCTTTCAAATATTTGAAAAGTTTTCATTCAGAAGAGAGATTTGACTTGTTCTTCTTTGTCATGGAAGACAGATCTTAGAGCAATGGGTAGAAGTTTCAAAAGGGAAAAATTAAGCTTGTTGCAAGGGGAAAACTCCCCAACAATCAGAACTGTCCAAAAGTAGAAAATGTTGACTCAGTAGGTAATGTTTCCCTTGACTAGGGGTCTTCAAGCAATGACCAGTTGACCTCATGTATTTTATACAGGAGAGTCTTGTTCAAGATAGACTATATGACCTTAGAAGTCTCTTCCAATATTGCTTGTGTAATTCCCACCCCCAATGATGAAATTCACAGCTTTTCTATAATTCAACAGTTATTTAGAGTTGTAATGGTCAAAAAATTCATCATCATGCTACAAGTCCAGTGATGAGCTTCTAATCATATATGTAGGCTGCTTCTCAGACAAAGGATATTTGATCCATCAAATAACAGAGTCTTCCCTTCTTGCTTTCCCTTGACAGCAAAGCCTTTAAGAACCAAGAATCATCTCCCAGTTCTGAGATTTTAGTGGAGGTCCTTTATTGTAATCTCATAAATTGGCTCATATTTTATCTCTAAGAAGAGTGCCCTGGTCACCAACCATAATTAACATAAATAGCATATGCTTTTGTACCTTTATTAGGTGAGAATGTCTTTCTTAGCAAAATGAATGAATCAATCAAAGCTATAAAGTAAGTGTGGACTATCTCTAGGTACTGGTGTGTCAATCAATCAAGGCATAAATTAGTTTCATTTGCCCTAGTTAATGAATTTGGGAAGCCCTTGGATGAAATCAGATGGCAATCTTACTAGGATTGACTGAAAGAATTGTACACACCTCTGGATATTGGAGAAGGGCATTCCAGCAACTACTTCAAGAGTTAAGCTTTTGGGAGAACTTTTAGAAAGAACATTCTTTCCACTTGAACAGATTTGGTAAAGGTATAGCAGGGGAAAGAAATAGGGAGAATGAGCCCAGAAGGAGTATCACATTCCTCCTTCACCTGCCCCCACTAACCTATGTCATCAGAAAGACTAGACCAGTAATAAAGTACCCATCCAGGAATTAGGGAGAGGCAGCTTCATGAAGTATGACCTTGTTGTAGCTTACTCTATAATGAAACAAACCCCCAGCATCCAGCAGAGAGCTACACACACCTCAGAACTTTATGAGGATTCAAGGAAGGAAAAAAGATCTTTCACTGAACCAGAAGCTATGAGTTATTTCTTTGCCATTGAGCTTGAGCCCAGTTTCCCTTGGACTCTATAATTCCTTATGGAATAGTGCATTCTAGACTTTTGGGGAAAATGTTTTGTCCCAGCTATTAGTACTATACTTAGTAAACCTCCCTAAATGAAAAATAGTGAACTCTGGCTGATTAATTGATATTAACTGCAAAATCAATAGTAAGCACAATAGTGGGAGCTTATGAGCAACACTACTAAAAATGATCCCCAAAGAACTGAAAGGAAATGTAGTGGCTATCCTGTGACCATGCCCGGTAGTGGGAACAGGAGCTGGGAAGGTAGCTCCTGAGGGTGTGCTACACATGTACATATCAACCACAACATGGATATCTCAAAACTGCCTTCTCCAGCATCTTAAAAATAGAATAGATATACCTTTAAGAGGATGAATTAAATTTAACTCTTCAAGATGCTGGCCTATCTCTGTCAAGGTCTCTTCCAACCACAATCCACTATGGCCAAAGTATTCTTTTAGTAAAAGGCTGGCAGACCAACTTGGTATATTATGTTAGTAGAGAGGAACAAGGATTCGTAGAAAAAAAGGATTCCATATAGTGCAATGCACATAGAAGCTCAAGTAATGCAAAAAGAAGCCCAAATTGCTATCCTAAATCTGAATACATGTTTAAGGTAAAATAAACTTCCAGTGATGCTGCATGGTCTATTCAGCTTAAGGTGAATGTTTCCTGAGGTACTAAGGCTATTCTTTAACAACATTCTTATTGTATATTATTTTGGCCTCAAATATAACCACATAGCAAATTAAATCATATTTGACCTACTATAAAAACCTCAGTTTGATCCATTGATGATGGGTCATGGGACCAAAATGAGTAACAGGCAGAGCACCCACAATTCTGATATAACCCAGCATACAATCCCTGAGCAGTCATAAGATCTTGATTAACGCCCCAGGGTATTGATAGCCATTAAATTATTTATTGCTAGCAGAAGGAATTGGACATGTTAAATGGTGTCAAATACTTTGATAAGAGTGTAAAGGCTTTAGGTGACATTTGTTTCTTTCTGAGATCTCATCTGTAACAAGTATGTTAACTTGTCAGTTACCTAGTTAACTATTAGCTAACTATTTAGTACTAAATTCACATTTTGACTCATTGAAAATGTTGAGACTTAAAGAGTAGGTAAAGGATGAAGGTCTCTGATTCTCTTGAGGTTCGGAATGGGAGAAGGATAACAAAGAAGAAAAAGACTAACTTTTTCATCCTAAGGCAGAAATTCATTTCCTTTCATCAATTCTAATTATTTTTGCTATTGTTGTTTTCTGTCCATGAAAATAAAGGGAAAAGTCAGGAGACAGCTACTCTGCTTTGGTGCTTGCACCCCTGTAAGGTCTGTCTTGAAGAAGAAATAACGAATTATGTGCATACAATATTACAATATTATATTGTTACCAAGATGTAGTGCAGTAGAAATAGGAGTTGGGACATGGAGTCAGAACACCTGGCTTTGAATACAGTCTCTGGTACTTGCATGTTGTATGTAACTGAACAAGTTACTTAAGCCTTTTGAGTTTCTGCTTTCTTATTCATAAAATTAGGGCAATGTTGCACTAGCTATCACAAGATTATTGTGAGAAAGATGCTTTAAAGACCTTAAATTGAAGGCATCACACTATAGTATACTGAATTTGGAATCACGGAACCTGGGATCTAATACTTACTTTTATGCCTAATACCAGTGTGACCTTCTGTAAGTAATTTTTACTTTTTGGATCTCAGGTTCCTCATTATCAAAATAAGGGAACTGGAATAGATAACTTCTGATGTTACTTCCAGCTCTAAATTGACAAAATGATTCTACAACCTAAATATAGTGAATAAGATTTAAATGAGAGTACTCATTGTCATATAAAAAGGAATGGATTCCATTAATGGGAGAAAATCCAGCCCAAATTAGAAAATAGCTATCATCAAATTGTTGAGGTTTTCAGATGCTTTCTTAAAACACCATTAGTTGTGAGTTGCTTTTAAAATACAGATATAATTTTTTAATATTCAATTGTGTGTCTTTGTTGGAAAATAAACATCTTTCAATAGAAAAGTCTTCCTTCAAGGTGCCCTGAGTGCTTTCCTGTTAATTCATTTGTATGTTATTTAATGATTTCCACACTGGCAAGGCTCACCTCCTAATGCCTGTAGTTAGTAAAAGAAAGCCTATTTCTTTTGTTTCAGAAACAGAGCCCATGGTGAAGCCATTCCCATTGGCTACTTCCTAGGTCACTTTCCTTCAGATTTGGAAAAAACACAACTCGGGTGGAATAACAAAACTTCTGTGTACAGACTTGTCTTCATATTTACTTTTCCTTTGTCTTCATGGAACAATATGTGCTCCCTCTGGTGGCAAAAACAGTGTCATTCATTTCCCACTGCAGGTTAATGAGTTTGGGTAACCAGAATGCCAAGGAAGCTCTTTAGGTTTCACAAATATTAAGTTCCAATTTGGCGAAAATCATCATTTGACAAACGAATTGAAGAGTTCCTGCTGAATTTCACATGGAAGCTGAGTTCCCATCCAGAAAGTCTGGCACTGAACCAAAGCATTTAGTCAGAGGCTGTTTGGGAAAGATTTTTTTTCTTTGAAAGATAGGACTGCACCCAGGAGTGACTGGGAAACTCAGAGAAATATCAAATTGTGCAGCCCACACAGTAAAATTCATTGAGGATAATATATCAAGTCAATGTGCTTCACCAGAACAGGGAAAAATAAAATTTTACAGGATGGAAATGTAATTTAATAGCAGAATGAACACTTGACCAGGCACTGTTGTTCATTTCATCCTCTAGAGAAAACAATTTAAAAATACTCAGGTGGTTAAATTGCAATACATTTGAAATCTTATCACCCATGAAAACTCTAATTATGATTCCACTTTTCTATTTGGCTAACGCAGGAATATATGTGGTTCCACTGAAAAGCATAGATCACAGAGACAGAAAAAAAGAGAAGAGACAGAGACACAGAGAGACTGAGAAATACAGATATGAAAAGACAAAAGCAGAGAGATAGCAACAGACTGATGAGCCAACAGACTGACAAACTGAAAGATAGAAACATGAAGACAGAGACGTGGAAAGACCTGAGACATAAGAACTCCTCCGAATGAAGCAGAGACAGCATCCAAACCCAAGGAAGAATCCTGATTACATTGAATACGGTTGTTTCAAAGTGTTTAGATTTCCAAAGTTGGATCAGGGTTAAATGTGTGGTTCTCATTTTATTGAGTGCTGGGGGAGGAGGAAAGGTAGCAGGGGAGAATGATTCCTTCTTCTTGTCATTTTTTTTATGCCAAAGAAAGTCAGGAATCAACTATTAACCAACCAGAAATATCTCACC
Organism: Bettongia penicillata ogilbyi; assembly: GCA_023548195.1. Classification (NCBI taxonomy): domain Eukaryota; kingdom Metazoa; phylum Chordata; class Mammalia; order Diprotodontia; family Potoroidae; genus Bettongia; species Bettongia penicillata. The sequence goes on from JAJHZJ010000580.1 coordinate 6,729,726, forward strand.
CACAGGATATTGTCTCATTGAAGGAAGTTAAAGTTCAGGCACTAAGGTCAAGGTGAAGACCAAACATCATTTAATTTATAATTCCCAACTATTGAAAGTGGAAATCAGATGTTTCTCATTAAATAGTATGTCTAAATGCACAATTCTTTCAAGTGTGTTCCCTTGGCCAATTTTAAGGAGATTCTAAACTTCATATTACCCAACATAACCTTAAGCAGGTAGAGTTTCTTTTGTAAAGAAACCTAGGTCAATGTAATCCTAGCTGTAGGGAGATGGATGCCAGGAAGTCTACAATGTACTTTAACCTCAGTCACAGTTCAATCAAATAAATCCCATCCTCTTAAGAAGTAATCAAGAGACAGCTAAGGGAAAAAGTAATGCAAACACATTTGTCAGTAAGTGTTCTGATTTGTGTGCTTCTTTCAGCTCATTCAAGCGATGGGCTAACCCTTCAAGGGAACAATTCCATATTTCTTCTAAGTAAAATTGGAGCTTATGAAAAGGATTGGCTTAGAAGCAGTGGATGTTGAAATACCATGGGTACCCACTGCTCCTGAAAAATGAAAATTTTCCAGTGTTTAGTTTTTTCTCTTCTTCTTACTCAAGAGAAACCCTTTTCATTGTGATTGAAGCATCCATCTCCATGACACCATCAACTTTGTATAAGATTTGATAGCTTCCCTGTGAATATCTGTAGAACAAGTTATGATGTATTTAGTTTTTTATTTTAAAAAAAAGCTATAATAGAAGAAATGCTGTTTTCTCATTCTTCCTTATTATTCCTCTTCTTCCTCCTCCTTCTTTGGCTTCTACTTCTCTGTCTCCCTCTTTTCTCTATTCTGCTTTTCTCTTTTCTGCTCCTTTAGCTCTCATTAATATTCCTTTATCTCTGACAAATGTTAAATAGTTGTTTTAAAGAAATAGAGAAAAATAAGTTTTCCAATAAACATTTCAGAAAACTGTGTTAATTGAAAAATAAAATCCCCAAAGACAAGGATCCTCTTCTTATTCTGGCACCCTTGCCACACCTGGTTATTCTATATGCTTTACCCATCTCTCAAGAATTCCATAAAGAATTCAACTCTGAAGAAAGCAGCCTTACCAATATAGAATATAAAAGATATCTAGACCAGCATGAAAACTGTCAGGCAACACCCTATCTAGAAAATTTGTAGAGAGTGTACCTGACTGGTTCTTATTTGTTATACAGTATTTGGAAGAAAAGTAGTGTTTCAGGAAATGCTTCCTTTGCCCTATTTCTACTTTATGAGGAGCATTAGAAACAACTACCTGACAAAAAGTTATGCTTCTCTAGTTTTTTCTACCCCTTCTATCATGTCTCCCAACTTAAGAAAGGAAAAATAGAAGAAATGATGATGTGACCATAGTTCAGGATGGGAATTGAGAAGTTCAAAACTGGAAGGGATTGGGAATCTTGGTCCCATAGATGTAAAGGAATTTCCTCTAAGGTAAAACAGGTTGTAAATGGCAGATTCAGAATTTGAACTTGGATTGTCAGACTGCAAATCTAGAATCATCAGGATTATAGTTTCATAGATTTAGAATTTTAAAAGACTTTAGAGGTCTTCTAGTTCAACACCCTCATTGAACACCTTCTTTATAACTATTAAACTATAAGAATGGGGAAAATCAGAGCTTCCAGATGAGAAAATATGCACAGTAATAATCATAAGACTGATATTTTAATTCCCTTTTCTCAATATTCCTGACTATAGAATGGAAACTATTTTTCTTTTTTTGAATAAGCTTTAAAAATTTGGGATGAAAGACCCTATATAAAATCTTCATGTTATCTTGTGAAAGCCACCTTCAAGAAAAGTAAGGTTTCCAAAAAATGTGTTTGAAGCAGTTGTGGCTCATATGGATGGTTACCACTTGATTCTGTCAGTATACCATGTGTGGCTACATATCTAGGAAAGCAAAGTCACATATTTGCTTTTAAGAGAAATACATATAATTTAATAATAATCCCATGAGTTTTTAAATCATTGATTACAGAAAACCAAACATATACAAAGTACAACTCATTTAGTAGTGGAAATGATAAATTTTGTAGCCTGGAATAGTTTTATTTTAATTTTATTTAGATTTTACTTAGAATGGTTACTATTTCAGAAAACTTGAGGTGCTGCTTTTCCTTTTTCTCCTTTAGCTCTCTAAGAATTAGCTCTATTATGAGGCAACCTGTGTGTATAAATCATAAAATCCCTAGAATCCTAACATGATAGGGTTAGAAGAGACTTGTAGAGCATCTAATCCAGCCCCATTGTTTTATAGGTCAGGAAATCCAGACCCCCCCAAAAAAAACATAGCTTGCCCAAAGTCATACTACTAGCTAAAAACAGAGCAATGACTACAATAGTCTCCCAACTCCTTGTCCAAATGTTCTTTGCATTCAATTATTTGCACTACATTTTAAAAAAATATAATAGTGGCATTTTTTTTTAACAAATTAATTGGTCCTGTGACTGACCTGGAATCTGTGGTCTGGGAATAAATTCTATTTTACAGATCATTATATGAATTCTCCTTCCCCAGTCTATCTGTAGAGTGATAATTCTAGAAATTAATTAGTCTAGTGAGAACTAACATTTTTTGTGGTAGATTGTAATTTCTGGGAAATTAGGGGTAAAAAGAAAAATAGTTAACTGAAACCAAATATTATCCTCAAAACTCATTTTAGTCATTTGTTTTCAGCTCCCATGGATTTTTTTTTTAACCTGAGCTTCTCCAGGTAATAAACTGATCCTAGTTTCATTTCCTATTCCTATTCCTTGCCTAAACATTAAGGAAATGCAAAAAAAAAGCAAATGAGATGCCCCTCTAATTAAGTTATACTTTGTAAAATTCAAAGTAGGAGGCAACTTAAATTACTTTGAGATCCTTGAAGTTGAAAATTGCATTACTTCAACTTGGGGGAGGGAGACAGAGAGAGAGGAAATAGCATTAAAATAAGATTATCTTTTCCTGCTTGTTTGGAAATCCTGAAAGATAATTTTCTTTATCCTAGGGATAATCATATTCAACAGGTAATATCACAAACTTTGACCCTGATTTTTTTTTATAACTATTAAACAGCAGTTTTACATCAGTGGCCAAGAACTTCTGAACTTGAAAATTTTATTAGCTATTATGCCTTTAGAGGAATCCTCAAGTTTTACTGCCCACCAATTTACTCACAAGCCAGAAGTTCTTATACGTTTTTATAATCCAAAACGTTTGCAGCAGTTAGTGGTTGAAATGAACGGATGATGGAACCTCAAACACTCAAAATAATGATATGTTTTAGTATTGATCAGATTCACTGAATTGGGAAGGTAACATTTCCAAAAGAGGAGAAAATTCTCAAACTATTATTATAGTTACAAAATGTTCTGGTAAAAAAGATGTCTTGTCTTTTCTCCTGGGCCCCAATCCAGTCTCCTTTCAGGTGAAATTACTGTATAAGGAGTAGAAATAGGAAACTCTCTAAGGCAGTAGGATACATGGATTTCTTGAAAATATACCAAGGGCTGAAAAAGCAGCAGTTTCATTGGATTTTTATTCATGTTATAAAAATATAAAATAAAATGCTGTGACTTTTTTTTGTCCTTTTCCCTAGGCAGTGAGGCAATCATCACAGTTCCTATCGTGGACTTCTGGCAATACAGGCTCTCCTTGCAGTACTGGGTCTTCGAGGGAGAAGGCAGAGAAGAATGGAGACTTGGGGATCTGATTCTTTGACCAATATTGACACTGAGAAAGCAGTTTGGGCAGAGGCTGGTGTCTGGGAAGCCCAAGGGAAGGTGGAGGATTAGTAGTCGGGGAGATGGATTGAACGATCACTTCTAAGGCTTATACTTGGGGAAGATCCATGGATTTAGGTACTTATTCACTCATGAAGAGAAGGCTAAAAAACGGTAAGAATTGAAAGGAGTTCAAAAAAGGAGATTAAAGAGTCAAAACTTGGCTTCAGTAACCTTCATCCACAAAGTGAGGGAATTAGATTAGAATCTAATCAACAGGTGATCTCCAAGGTTATTTTCAGCTCTAAGCAAAAGAACTGGAGAGAACATGGGGATGGGGGAAAAGATTGAGGGGAAAAAAGACAAGCAAAAAAAGAGGTAAGAGGGTAAAAGATGACAAGAAAGATACAGGCAGGAAAAAAAAAACAGATGTTGAAAAAAATGAAGAGGAGAATCAAAATATGAGAGAGAACCAGGAAAAAGAAGGGATAAATAGAGAAAATGTTGACACGACAGTCTAGAAAGGAAATAGACAGAAAAGAAAGAATTTTTTCAAAGTCTGGCGAAATTAAATAATGCAGTTAACTATGAGAACGTGAAAACGGACAAGAAATAAATGAAAAAGCGATAATTTCACCCTTTCCTTTCCCTGACTTGGGAAAAAGAGGGGCGGAGATAGGCGGGGATGTGTTAGAAAGCAAATCCTTTCGGCGGACAGCGGGGATGCTGCTTTCTTTGCGTTTTCCCAGGCAGCTTGGCGTTGACCCTGGCGGGATAACTTAGGTCCTCTGGGTAAGGAAAGGATCTCAGCTCGTTTCCTCTCCAATCCTCTTCCCTCCCCAAAGATGCCCGCTGCATCAGAGCATCCTCCTCGAATTCTTAAAAACCTGCCTGCAATTTTTGCAGGTGCCTATTCCCACCTGATCTCCATGGCCATGCCTCCCTCCCCTCTCACAGGTCCCATCCCTTCTCAGTTCTCTCAGGCGCCTGGAAGCCGCTGCTCCTCCCTAGGAAGACGAAGCGGGGATAGACAGTCCATGTAGGCTATTAAGGGTGTCTTGGGCTTTGCCGACTGGGCTGGAAGGCTTTCGATCTGCCACTGGGAAAGAAAAAGAAAAACAAACAAAACAAAAGAGAGAATAGGTTGTATATAATAGGTATCTTCAAATTGGACGGATGCGCAGTCCATATTCATGTTCTAGTACTCCCACACATACACCTGTGACCCCAGTTAGAGGCGAGAGCAACTACGCTTTTGTATCTAATGGAGAGCAGCTCAGGGAAGAAAACTCGACGCGCCTTTTCCAAACTGGAGTGCGTGTTTTGTAGAAGAAACAAAGACCGCACGTTTCTACCAAGGGCCAAAAGGTACGGCAACTCCCCAACAGGAAAAACAGAGCCAGATGAAAATACTGAAGGTGTCTGGGATGGGCACAATGGGAGAACAAGCAGGCTCGGGAGTCGGAAAAGAAAGCAAGCTAAGGAGACTGGCAGCCGGGTAAGGGGCAAGAGATGAACGTAAACAGCGGGCGGCGCTGCAGACCGTGGTGCTGAACTAGAAAGGAGTATCCTATTTTCTCCATGGCTCCTGGCTTCCCTCAGCCTAGGGCCTTGTAAACTAGCTGTGGACCGTCTCGGTTTCTCCTACTTTCCTTCCGCTCCCCAGACTGCTGGTCTTTTGCAGGGTCGAGCACCCCGCACACACTCACACTTCACACAGCAGGAAACCCCAGAGACCAGGAACCCCCAAAGAAGCTGCTGGTCCTAGTTGGATACCCGTGGTTCTTGCACAGCAGTGGGAATGAGGGAACCACCGGCCGAAATAAAGGAGGGAGGGAGCGCTCACCAAAGATTATACACTATGCAAGACTCAATGCGGTCTGAATTCCTCTGAAATAGGCGGATAATTTGCACTTTAAGGAGAGAGGAGGAAAAGGGCTGGACTTTATATAGCCCGCCTAGTCTTTGACTGCTGGGCTTAAAAGGCTCCTAATTGATGGTCATAAACAAGTACTGAGGAATGTTTGCCGCTATATTAAGTGACACCGTATTTACCAGGCCATATGTTACTTAATGTTTCACTCTATTATTTAAGGTTTTGGTAAGAGACCCAACTTATGCTACTGGAAGCCAGAGAGTGACGCTAGAATTGCAACAATTGCCCCCCCCCCAACACACCCATACACACACGCACACACACACACCGCATTCAATCTCTCCACTTCTCCCAGAAATGCTAAGCCATAACAGCTCCATTTCCCAAGAAGCCTAATTTTATTTTCCTTCTTAGACATTTGTCATTTGCAGGACAAGCACAGAACACCTTAATGTGAGTGGCTTCTGGATTTCCAAATGTCTGAAAGCCCTCACCTTCCCCTAACCCCGGAAGGGTCCTGTTTAGACAAATGCTTCTTCTCCAGCTGCCTGGGGGATTGGGCCCGCACCTGTGTGCACCCTCCAAGCCAGGGTGGGGAGCTCCAGGCATTCCTCTGGCCCTGGCCCTTGTCTCCCCAACACACACATAAACACACCCTAAGTCCTTCCTCAACTGATCCAGTTAAAAAAAAAAATAGTATTGTTTTGAAAACCCATGGCCCTCTCTGGGGCATGATATTTAAAAGACTAGGAGACTCTTGATTCTTCCCCCTCTTTCCAAAACACTGTACTCAGTGCCCAGGCCTGAGTTGTTTTCAATTCCTTTCCATCTTGCACACATCAAAAGGAGTATACTGTTTAGAAAACATTTGAGGCTGTCTCAGCCAACATCCTTTTGACTTTAGAGAGAGGAAAAAATAAATAAATGAAATTTTACAAATGCCCCTCCCTGACAGATTTTGGTATTTCCCACTAAATTCCTAGTTACTGGTAACACCAGCCCCTCTCCCACAGTAACCCTTTCTTGAATTTCCCTCTCTTCTTCAATAAGCTTTGCTGTAAACACCAAGTCACTTCTGATCAAGCCCACCAACCTGGTCTCTGATGATATTAACGTACATTCACTCTGCTTATACTTGGGGGCTGAGGAAAATGGGAAGCCAGGGAATCACTCCAGGAAGAATTGTTGTTTATTTTTTCCCTTCAGTTAGAAAAGCAGGAATTTAGTCTCTCTTTTGTCTTGGTATGCCCAACACCTAGAACAGCATCTTGGGTGTAGTAAGTAATGGGAATTTAATCAATGACTCTCCATTAATGAGTTGACTGATGATCCCAGCTTCCTGACAAAGATTCCTACTGGTGCTGAGTGAGGGCCAGTGGATATTTTTGACTGTCACTGAGGTTTTCTTTTAAAGTTCTGCCGCTTGTTTGATATGGAAGAGACATTTTGCTAATCATTCTCGGTAAAAAAAAAAAAAAAAAAAAAAAAAAAAAAAAAAAAAAAAAAAAAAAAAACCAGAGCAGAGTGGGTATTATTTTTTTTTCCTTTTAAAATCTCCCTTTAAGATTCCTGGACAACTGGTCCAAGAACAGAGACAATTTCTGTGAGTGCAGGGTAGAAGTGCAAGGATTCTTCAAGAATTTTCAAATGGTGGCATTTTTTTCCCTTTTTGATCAGGATTTATCATTTCGCCCATGAAGAAATTAAATCCCTGGTGTGAAAACTTCCTCACCTATAATTTTTCATTTTTAAGAGTGTTTCCCAGGCCACTGAAAAATCAGATGAGTATCCAACCTTTTGCAGTCAGTGATGTGTCAAGTGACCAAGTCTCCTTGGCTCTAAGACTGACTCTCTAGCCACTACACCTTCCTGCCTCTATTCTATAAAATAGATATCTACATCGAAAATTGTTCTTTTGTTTAATCTACTCGGATTTTCAGAGTCTCTCCGACAGTCTTGAGTTGGGAAGGCTGGGATCGGAGGCTTGTAGCCCAATGATTGATTGCGAAGACAGGGCCGATTTTACAGTAGAGTTTCTATGTTTTTCCAAACTGCTACTTCAATACCAAATGTCCTGGGGGAACTGTCCTGGTGTTCTGACCACACTGAAATGATCACCAGTGCTGTGTAAACAAGGCCATACTGCCTGGGACGTTCGAAGAAGAGTGGTGGGTGGTAAGATCTATAAATGCCTGACTCCTGCCACCAGGACGGGTGGAGGAAGCAAAATGATCTGGCCCTTTAATTTGTCTTTGCAATTCATGAGAATTTTCAGACTCTTTACAACCAGAATAATAATAGGTTGAATTCAGTAGAGGCTAATCAACTACGTATAGGAGACCAGATGATGCATTTGGGGACTTATTAAAAGGAAATGAGGAGAGTAATTTGAAATTCAATTAATTTGTACTGAAGAAAAGGAACTTTTCCATTTTTATTCTATATCCATTGAATCATAATGAAATATATAACACTGACCTGTAATTTCATCTGACATGGAAAACTTACAATGTAGAAATCCTTCCACCCACAAAGAGGAACAATTTATTTGTACAGTTTAAGGGAAGAATTATGTGCAGCACAGATTATGTGTCTTCCCTAAGATCAGATACTCAGTACATTGCAGGGGCAAGACCTGAATCTGTGTCTTTGTGGAACCATGGAATTCTTCACCTCCAACTTACTTCTAGAGATGGATGGAACCCCAGAGGATATGGAGTTGAAAACTCTCATTTTACCCATGTGGAAACTGAGGTCCAGAGAGGTTAAATAATTCACTTTAAAAAAATGCATGCATATATATACATATATGTGTATGTACATATGTATGCTTATATACATATACACATATACATACATATATATACGTATACCATATACACACACACACATATACATATATATGTCACAAACCAGAGCCTGGTTTTCTATAATACTATATTAATTGAAGAATTTACCAGTTCAAAAGCCTGACGCTAGACTACCAAAATTCATTGTTTTTCCAATGGTATACTGTTTTCACCCTCTAAACAAGAAAATTAGTCATCTTTGTTTCTAAATGGCATTCCAAAAAAAAGTATGGAAGTTGAAGATTCAATGGGAATTTATATTCTCAGGAAATGATGCCCTCTTTTTAAATGTTCAATTTCCTGAACAATGATGCCTCAAAAGTCAAATGTTGACAAAAATGTTTTTTAAAAAAAGTCTCACTTCTACCTTTAGAACAGAGAGTGAAGTGTTTAAAGTAAGGACAATTAATACCTTTGCAACTGCATGGAAAGTCCAATTGAAGTATCCCATTTAATGATTCCTACACTTCAAATGAAGTATATTTACAATATTGTAATTATATTAGCATTCTATCTTGACATAACCTGATTCAACACACTTAACAGTAGAAACTATTTCAGTACAAGTCATTTTAAATGGGATGCTTAATGTTGTACAGTTCTGAACCAAAGACCTTGATTTTAAGAATATACAAACCAAGAAATAAATGATTTAGCTATTACTCTAATTACTGAGGGAGTAAAGTTTGAAATGTGTGCAAATACGTCCTTTTAATGAAGCACCAGCTGGAAATGTAAAGACAATTAAGTAAAACATTCAAAAGTTATACATACATTTCTGTATTTCCCAAATTATCACACATTTCACTTAAAGGTAATTATCAGAAAGAGGAAGGAAAAAACTCATAATAGGACAGTTTGTCTAAGGGACTTGTGAAGGACTATATTTCTGTTTCCAGAGGACGAACTGGCCTAGCAAATTCTAGGGAGACTAATTGATAGGACATAAGCTGATGAATTTTTGGATCCAAGGCAATTCAGGAAATCATCTTCTAAGGCCTGGAAAGGTTTCATTCTACATTATTAGAGGGAGTACCCTTAGGGAAGAAATCCGGATCCTGAAACTGAAATAAATATACCTTTATGACATTCTGAACATTTCTTGATTTATTTAGTATTCAAAATTTTATGTCATGGGGTAAAATAATATTTTAAGAGACTGCTACTCCCATCACCGTTTTAAAGATGTACGTTAGAATCACGCCTATGGGAAAGAAGCCTAATTGATGAAAATATTCATCCTACTTATATTTTCTGCATCTGCTAAGTTAAATTTTACACGCTACAAACTGCAGTCTCTTGCTACTTCTCTGAATCATATGGATGACAATCCCTTTTCATCTAATGCAATGTAGTCTGAAAAAAAAATAAAGCACAGATAGATTGAAGACCTGAGTAAGCCAAACTCTGGGCTAAGAATTTATTTATTTCCCGTACTTCTTATTTTTCCCTGGGGGGTGGGGGACAAAAGGCCCTTTAAAAGGAACTAAACAGGGAGGAAGTTCAGTCTCATTTTAAAAATTTCAGTAACTAGCTCTTATCCAAAAATTCACCAGCCTCCAGATGAGAACACTTTGAGTTCTTGTGACAAAGTCATCTCCAGATAGTTTAGGATCTGAGGTTTGGGAAGAAGTAGCCCCTTCAAATGGCTGTTTTCCTTATGATCCAAGCCTTTCATATAATGTGAACTGAACCTCCAGCTTGCAGGAGTCTTCCTTAAAATATGGTAGACATGTGCCTTACTAAAGCTGAGTCCACCTGATCTATACTGTAACCTCAGTCTGAAACCAGTTGACTGCCTGAGAATCCTGTCTCTCTGAAGAAACCTTCTCTGTAAGGGTCAGCCCACAAATAGTGTGATGACTTGTTTCTCCACTGTCCTTTCACTGTTTCAATCATAATTCCCTTGTGACAGTGGCAAATATCTCAAATTTATTTTAAATGTTTTATTATTTTCAAAGTCTGCACAACACTGTGAGGTAGTCTGTCTACATGATTTTTATTTTACAAGTCAGGAAAATGAGACTGAGGAAGGAGTAGAAATTCAGTCCCTTCAGGACTCCAGGACTAGTTCATATTATCCATTTATAGCAATTGAAATCATAAAAACTGAGAACATTCTCTAAGAAGTGACTTGTTCAAGGTCATAGACTGTTAACAATAAAGTCCAAATCTAACTTGTCTCCCAACTCACAGTCCAGTGAACTTTCCATTATGATGACTTTATATAATAAGGAAATGTCTAGAACAGAATTCAAGCTATCCTAAGAATGATCAGTTTTCCCTAATTTTGGAAAAGAACCAATAGGTAAGTGACTAGGAGTCAAAAAAGCAATGTTTTAGACAGCCACTGTGAATCTGGGAAATGGTGGGGGAGGGGGGCAGATTTTGTGTGTTTGTTTAAATCAAGAAGAGAATTCTGCCTAATCTAGTAAGGATGTACATTAAGAATGGATTGGACAATAGGACCTGCTACAGGGTAGACTTTGAAAACCCAACTCAGCAAAGATCAATTGATTATTAATCTGACAACAGCAGGTCCTAGACTAGATAGAGGATGAGAAATTATTGGAAAGTGATCTCTTCAACATTTTTTCCTCACTAAACCCAATGAGATTGGCTGACAAAATGGAGTATGGTAAGAAATGTGTTTTGCACGAGAAAAGCTGAAAAGCTTTAGACATGTTTCAATCAGTCCTTCATTCTCCAGATAGAAAATAGGCCCAGGGAGGATAAATAACATTCCAAGGTCATACATAGAGTTAAGATTCAAGCTAGAGAAATAGAGAAATGTCCTGGGTTTGTGAATAGAGAACAAGTTTAAGAGTCCAAGTGGTCCCAATAGCTATACAATCTCTGCAACTGGGCAAGTGCCTGAACCTCTCAGCGCCCTGGGGCAATTCTCTTAACAATATAAATTGAAGAGCTTTTTTGCTCACCCGCATTGTCCGAGTTTCATATATCTATGAAATCACAGGGGAAAAAAATGTTTTATCTACCTTGTTATAACAACCTCTCTTGGCCTCAGTTCAAAATGAGGCAGTAGAGTGGGATAGTGGGTAGACCTGGGAGTCAACAAGATCTCAGTTCAAGGCCTGCCTTTCCCATAATTGTGTGATATTAGGCAAGTCACCTCTCAGTGCTGAAAATAGTTATCAGAGACTATAAATTAGAGGTAAACTGCAGATCCAAATCTACACAGGTGGAGAGGGTTTCCTTGCAGGGAATTAAAGAGACCATAGTATCATAGATTTAGAGATAGGAGCCACCTTTGAGGTTATCTAATCCTATCTTCTCCATTAATAATGGAATCACAAGTTTGGACACAAATATATATATATATATATATATATATATATATATACATATATATGTGTGTATATATATATACATACATATGTCTATTGATAACCTGTCTCAGTATTGTTGTGAGAATAAAATGACCTTTATATAATAAATAAATAAAAATTAAAAAGCACTTTCAAACAATTCAAACGAAGCATATGCCACAACCAACTAATAACTATCTGACTACATATATACTAAAAAATATTCTAGAATGCTGGCCATATATGCATATATGTCAGAATATAAAAGTAAAAAATTTTTTTCCACTTCTGTTCCAGTTCCATATGTCTCTAGCTTCACTCTTATACTGCCATCACCCCTACCCCTGTCTTATTTAGCCCCTCCTGAGGTGCGGTGTGGTCCTGAAGTTACGTTCCCACCCTCCTCTTCCTATCTAGTGACTTCCTCCGGGAAATCGGACCTCTTTCACAGCCCGTGGCTTACCTTCTCGGCTGGGATGTTTGAAGGACATGGCGGTGGCGAGATCTCCCCCGTGTACGGTCACACCGGGTCCGTGGTGGGCCAGGGGGCTGCCCTGCGCGGGCCAGGGATGGCCCGGTGTGAGATAGCCGCCTCCGGGTCCGCCGTACACTCCGTGCTGGTTGGAGGAGGGATAGGCGCAGGCTGGGAGAAAGCTGCCCACTGTGGAAAGACTCGGAGTAGGCTAAAGGGAAGGGGAGAGAAAGAAAGTGAGACAGCATTACCAACCATCCCTCCACTACTGCACCCAGCTTTGTCTGGACCAAGAGTCAAATGTTGGGGGCCCTTCAGTTGAAAGCCCTATCGTAGCTCCCAATCCATCCCCTCCCCCACAAAAAAATCCTTCATTGCTGGGGGCGGGGGGATGGTGGGGGGGAAGGTTACCATTTATTATTTATTATTGAAGCATGTCCCTTACTCTAACTGCATTAGTTAGCTTGAATGAAAACAATGGTATTTTAATTGACCTGGGTTGGGACCAGGAGGAAGGGGACACGCGAAGGCAAACAAGAAAGCGGGAGAATCCAAACACCGCTCTGAAGAGTTCACCGGCTGAGGGCCGCTGAGCAAGCACCAGATTTACGCTCTGAGATCTAACCTTACATTCAAAAGCGTCGAGTTAAAACACAAAAAAATACTCTGCAAAGCCAACTTTTAAATGCTAACGAGGTGGGGCGGAGGAAAGGGGGGAGCCAAAAAAAAAAAAATAGGAACATGCGCAGGGCTGTTTTGATCTTTAAAAAAAAAACAAAACAAAAAAAAAAAAACCTAGCTACTGCTTCCCCTTTTTAGCTGGGACTATTGGAAAACCAATATAGGATGTTCTTAATTGTTGCTATAACATTCCCCAGTTTCTGTGGCCCTGGTTACCTGTGGGTATTTGATGTCTGCTTCCATAACTGCTTTGTCAATTCCGTTCACTGCTTGTGTGGCCGGGAAACCCGTCCTATTCACACCAGCCCAGTCTTCCATTTTGGGGGAGTAGGCAGAGCTGTCAGTCCCTGACAGTGCCCCTTGAATGGGAAGAGAGATTGTGAGAAGACAGCTAGGAACCAGGGGAGCCTACTTGGCCCTATCACCTGAACCACGAAGCCTCGCCTTAAAAAGGGGAAGTCATTTACACTCACCAACCTTCACCCTACTAGTGACTGTAGCTGAATAAACTTTGGGAGAGCCGCGGGACACCCGACACCCTTAAAACAGGGAAAGAAATAAAAAATAGGCAAGAAGCCGCTCTATCCAATTTTGTTTCGCTTTCACTCACTGTCCACAGGCCCTACTCAAAAGCTCTCTCTGGGTTGCAACCTAATTTCAACTCTTTTCTCCCTTTCTCTCCAATACTGAGGCCTTAGGGTACAATTGTTGGGGAATTGTTTCTGGGCAGTATTTGTTGTCTAAGAATGGACGTTTCCATCCTGCATAACGTTGCAGGACAACTTTTTTTTTTCTTCCTTTTTGGCTGTGGTAAGTGGACACTAGTTAGGGCATTCCAAATAATTTCCTCCCTTTTACACTGTTTTAAAAATCCAAGGAAAGCAAGATCTGGGGAATAGTTCACCTGAGGGAATGCATTCGGATGACATTCTGGGAGAGGAAGTAAACAAAGAAGTAAGTGTCTTGAACACAGATGTGTTAATATTTGTGTTTGCATAATATGCAATGATTAGTCCCTAAAGACTTTCTGATTTGATAGTCTTTTATACCAAAAAAAAGTTTCAAGATACTTATCTGTGGCTTCTGGTGGGGAATTCTGACTAGCCAGACTGAGCAACCTAATGGTTCTAGAAAAGGTTTAATGAAGCTGAGATTAGTCAAAAGTCTCCGGGCAGCAATTAGGCTTTGAAAATCAATTTCAAACAATGGATTTGCAGATAGGCAAAATCCCTTGCAGGCTTCTGGAGTTCAAATCCACCACTACCCACCACTCTACTTCTGTTACATCCCCTCATTTCTTTTCACAGAAAGTTCTGACTCCCTCCTTGAGTCTCATTGAACTGATCCAAAGACTACCCACTTATGGCAAGCCACAGAAAGTCAAAGGTCATATGCACAGGACAGAAAAGGAAATAATTTCAAAGACAAACTTTACATCCTCCCTAAGCAAGGCAATGAAGTTGCCTCTCTCCAAAGTCTGTGAACCCAAAGAGAAATGAATGACTAACTATTTGAACTTGAAGTTAATCCAAAAGGTAAACCCTAAAAGGCCTTGAATGTAAAGTATCCCCAAACCCCTCTGGAGTAACCACTAATATAGATTCCGATCCCCAGGTTCCACAGGCCCCAGAAGAACAAACCTAGTTTTAAAATAACAATGATAATGATAAACTTGAAGACAATCTTCTTATGGCGGGTAGCTAACCTATGAAGGGGTGTTCTCTCAGTGGTGGAGAAGGAACTGAAGCCTCCAGGAAAAGTTCTAATAAATTGATGGAGATAATTTGTTTTGTTTAGATCTGGCAGAAGCAGATTGCGATATGGATTCGCTGCGCTCACATTCTTTTTGCAAGACTGAAAAAGCGAAATTTCAAGACTCCGAATTTGTGGTCGACAATCTATCATCCACAAGAAAATATTTTCCACATTTTTCATAAAAAGTTCAAGATGTCCAAGCGTTCCCACTGATGGCCAGGACCCTAACCCCCTCTACCCCTCCCCACTCCAGAGTTAGTGCTGCTAGTGTTCTGAAACGTTCTCTGGGGCAGAGGGAGAGGAAATCTCAGGCTGGCCGCTTGCTTAGTCCTTGACATTGCCTTCAGGAACCCACAAGGACACCCCAACACCCCCACACACACAAAGACAGAAAAAGAGAATAGGAGATAGAAAGACAGAGACAGAGAGAAAGAGAAGAGAGAGCGCTTCTCCTTCTGAATGGACTAAATATATTTAAAGGGCCGTATTGAACTCTGTTTACTAACCTGTTTGTTCCATAAAAGTTCGAATGCCCAGAATGTTGCTGACCGAGTGAGCAGAAGGCCAGGACCTGGGGATACTGACGTGTCCCGCGGAGACAGGAACTCCGGGATGGTTTCCCATCTTGGTCCCAGTGGGTGACATGGGATTGGGGTAAGGGTACTGGTAAATATGATTGTAAGGCAGTGCCGGCTGTGGGGGAGGTTGCTTGGTGGCTTCGTAAGGGTTGGGCTGGGACAGGTTCCCAATTTTATTCCTCAAGATCCTGCTGATGGAGCTGACCGAAGGCACGTTGTATTTGTCGCAGACCCCATCGGCCAGGAGTCTGTCCCTAATTTCCCAGGCGAAGATACCCGGATCTCCTTGTTTGTAGTCCCTGATGTGCTTCACCACATTCGGAGTGGTGACCCGGGGCTTGCTCCCTCCGATCGCTCCTGGGAGGATGGAGCCGGTCTCATTGTACCTCGCCAGAATTTTACTCACACAGCCGTGAGACACTCGGAGCTGTCTGCTGATATCGCACGGTCGGATACCGAGCTGGGCCAGTTCCACGATCCGAAGTCGGATTGCATTGGGCAGAGGTCTCCCATTGACGAAAACACCGCCCAGTTGGTTCACTTCTCCATAAGTCTGCTCTATAAAGGGATGGGATGGGGAAGGGATGCGGGGCAAAGAGAAGGGAATCGAGAAGAAAACGAGATGATTACTCAGTATTAAGAATTAAAAAGAAAACCCTGCCTATCCCACAAAGAAGACTCACTCTGCTTTAAAGGAAAAAAAAAGTTTTCTTCCTGCTCTCTCCTGGACCCTTGCTGATCCAGCTAATCGGGGATTCCAAACAATAAACTTCCTAAGAGACGAAGAGACTGTTCATAAACTGACTGCTCAGGCAGTCCATCCCTTAGATCTGAGCAGTAAAAGCAGGGTGACTTGACACAGGCTCCTCAAAATAGGAGATAAGCACCCGAACTAAAAGCTATGCTCTCATCACATACTCAGTTTGGACAGAAAAAGCTACGCTTTGATTACCGTTCCTCTCCCCGCCCCCCCCCCCCCCCATACACACACACACACACACACACACACACATTTGTAAAAGAAAGTGCGCCCTGCTCTGCCTCTCCGCTGGGGGTGAGTCGGTAGACGCGGCTCCGCTGCCTGCCAGAGAAGGCAGGCCCTCCACCCCAGGGGGCGAGGAGAGCAGAGAGAAAGAACGAGGATAATGGAAAAGAGAAGAGCCCCAACTCAGTTTTGTCGCAGGCGTCCGCTGCCTCCCTTACCCATAGCAGCGCGCAGGGCCGGCTGCCTGGCGCCCGAGCGGCTGCTTGGATTGGGCCGGGCGCAGTCCGGGTGTGCTCTGGTACGAGCGGAGATACATAGAGGGAGGGAGAGCGAGAGCTGAGAGTCACGGCCCCACTTCGAACTGTAGACGCTCCTGCTGGGGAGCGGGAGCTGGAACCGGAGCGGGAGCCGGAGCGCGGCTGCGCTGCCTCCCTGCAGCCCCTCGGTGGCCCTCTCCCAGGACACTTTCCAACTCCGGCAGCACTTAAACCCCAAGGTGATCTTCATCCGATTGGGATAAATTCGTCTGACCAGGAGGCTTCAGTGTATTCGGATCAATTTGACGTGTCCTCCACGTCAATCTCGGCGGTCACGCCGGAGACGCGTTCATTGGCATCTCATTGGTTCCCGTCATTTCGCTCCGGCGGCAGCTCGGGCTAGGCTTCCCTTCTGGTGTGTAACTCTACCTCCCTCCTCCCACCTCTACACCCTCCTCTTCTCCACCTCCCCCACCCCCCAGAAAGTCATTCCTCCTCCCTCACCCCCACCCCACTCCGCCCCAACCCAGTGTCTCACTCATCCCAGACTGAAACCCAAACCCAGACAGAAACCTCCAGCCTGCTCCAGACCCAGCTCTGACCGCAGCCTCGAACCCCTCAAATCTTTTCCCTCCTCTCTTTCCCCGGGTTCACTTGTTAAGTATTTGGGAAATAATTGCAGGTTGATTGTTGTCTTTAAAGCAGCCAATGTGTGTACACCAGTTTGTGCCCTTGATTAGGGTCACGGTGCTGGTCCAGTTTTCCCTGCTTATTCATTGTTGCTGCTGTTGTGTTGTGTTGTACTTAACATCTTGTGGATTCGATTCTTTTAAGTGGGAGCTGACCCCGGATGCCAGGGTTATTTCCCTGACTGTAAAGGGTACCCGGACTCAAACTCACTAAGCCCTCAGGCTTTGCCCACCCACCTGGACAGATTCCTTTTTTTTTTAAAGAGGTGAAAAGTTACTATGTCTGAAAGGAAGGGTGAATCTTTGAAGGTAGTCCAAGGTAAAGATAGCAAAGTCCCTTTCCCCTATTCCCCCTCAAACTTTTACTTATTGGAAATCATTTGCAAATAATCCAACCGTTTACGGTCTTTTGCTTAGGCGTCGGACACCACCATCATCCCAAACACATTTTTCACTGTCGGCTTCTGGTTTTCAGACACCCAATTTCGGGAATTCTGCTTCTAAGGTGACCGAACTATATATCGGCTGAGTTAGCTTGAAGACTTATGAAACTTCGGAGAAGAGTATAGGCAATGAGGGAGTCTCTCTCCCTCTCCCTCTCTCTCCCTTCCTCCTTCCCTCCTCTCTCTCTCTCTCTCTCTCTCTCTCTCTCTCTCTCTCTCTCTCTCTCTCTCTCTCTCTCTCTCTCTCTCTCTCTCTCTCTCTCTCTCTCTTTCTCTGTCTCTCAGATCATAGACCTTAGAGGACCTAGAGATTCTCTTACCAGACATTTCAGTGTTTTAACTATTTTCATCACACATTGAAAATATTTTGTTCTTTGAAATAAATGGCCAAATATGGATTGTCCCGCGGGATTTCCCTTTTCTTGACTATAAAAATGCAATCGGAAACCGCAAATCTATGAGAGTTCCCATTTCCAAGCTCCGAACTAGTTTAGTGCAGTTTAGGACTGGAGAAGAAACCTTGTGCCACAATACAAATGTGCCTAGAAGGAGAGAGTGTCAGGGGCTCAGGAGGAGGGAGGGGAAAAGGTAAGTGAGAGAACTGAGAATACAGAATAACACCCAGAAAAGAAAAATAGACCCCCTCCCTCCGCGGGTGTCTGTCTTCTAGTTTAGGTCCCAAAGACTGTGCTTCTGTGATTTCGTGTCAAGAATGTCGGACCCAAAGACCAAGGCCTAGGCCGAGAAACCCAAGAGTCCGCCTGTGTGTAATTTGTCAGGACCGCGTCCGGGTTGCCAATCTGAGCCGCAGTTATTTCTCCCGCAAAGACTCACAGATGGAAAAGATCAGCGTGGGCCCAGATAACAGGCTGGCCCTGACCCTTTTACCTTGACTGCTTGACCAAAGAGAATCGTTAGTTCCTAAGCGGCGTATATGAATATGTCAATTAAAAGGAGCAGGGCCATAAATCCCCACTCTGCATAGGCTAGGGCTTTTCAGAAGAGCAGAGAGGACTGAAGTTGGGGGAAGGAAGTCTCTGTTTCGATCTGAACTTAAGAAGGCGGGAATGGGGCGAGGAAGGCTCGAGGAAACAAGCGAAGGACAAAATTTCGCCTTTTTCAAAGAAAAACTGGATTTTAAATGAGTGGCTAGAACGGTCACTTGGAATGATCAAGAGCAGAATCTGTTGTTTGAAGGGCAAAAAAGAGCCTAAACACTAGCTTTGGGGAGCCTTCCGAAAGTGTCAGGGGTGGCCGTGGTTAAGGGTATGGAGAGAATACAGGGGGAAAGGATAAAAGCAAGGCAGCAGACTGAGGACTGAAAAAAATCAGCTTTTCTTCCTTCCCCCCACCCCAGGCCAAGAGATAAAATTTGGGTGTTGAGTTTGTATTTAGAGCTCTGGATTTGTGTTACCTTTGGTCTGCGTCAACGGACTACCTACCGGGAAGTATGAGCCCGCAATTCCCGCAGTAATGTGTTGGGGAGGTGGGGGTAATGCTGCTTTACAAACTCTAAAGACAATCCTTTCCAAAGGACACACACACAAGGGGGTGGGGGGGGCAGTCAGAACAAAAAGACTGAGATTTAATTAATTTTGCTCAGAGAATGGGGCATCTCTATCACTCTTTCTCTACCACGCTACTCTTTTAGCGACTTTCGTTCATGAATTTCAGAATTTGACGTCATGAGTTTGAGTACGAGGATCTCGAGACACAACCAAAATCTTCTATTCTCCTTGGATAGCCCTGGTATGGTTATAAGGGCCGCTTGGTCACTCAGGTTGATCTCCTGTGTTTCTCTTTGCAGAAGCTTCGGAGACCCAAGAAATACTGAGTTTTGTGAAGAAAGCGGTTTTTAAATCTAACGGCAATAACGAATACTAGTTTTATACTTATTGAGATGCACTGAAGTTTATTTAATATATATATATATATATATATATATATATATGCACAAGAACTTTCTTGACAGAGAAGTTAGCTTAAGGAGTTATTTTTACTCCCTAATAGTTTTGACAGGTAAAATGTTCACTTTAACCTCTCCCTTTGGAGAGAAGGCAATCTATTTAAAACACCTTATGAAGGAAGACCCCTTTGAAAGCAACCCCCAAGTGAATGGAGTAAAGGTGTGAAAGGAAAGGTATATTAATAGCGACCAGAATAGAAACACTTATGAGATCTGGCTTGAGGCGACTCCTGCGGCGGCGGCTGCTGGGAGGTGGAGGCGACTGCAAGCAACCGCCGCAGCTAATGCCGCAGCAGCCAGTTTAGCGAAGTTTGGACCACACAAAAGCTTGACCGCGGCCGCCGCTGCGGGAAAAGCTAACAGTTTGTCGCCCCCTGTCGGCAAACTGGCTGCTCGCTGCGCGGCAGTCTCCGCTTTTGTTGAGGGATTTTACCTGAAGTCTACTTTTAAGGATCAAATGCTAAGAATTCAGGTTAACTTCTACTCGCATCCAGAGGCCCTGGCCTTCCTCACCCGATCTTCTCCCAAAGGGTCTAGGTCCCCAGGGAGCCCTCGGGGCGAGAGCGCTGCAGGTAATTGACTTTTTGCGTTTTCATTTTCACTTCTGTCTTAAGGATTCTACCTCAGATTGTCGAGCTAATAATGGTCTTCACAGTGCGGGAGAACCTTTGATCTTGCTGGAGCTCAGGATCTGGTTAAAGAGGCAGCTAGTACTTGGAAGAGCTGGGAGTCTGTGGGAGCCGCGAGTGTCAAGAATCCACTTTGGCCTCAGGCTCCTGGGAATCTGATCAGTCGCGGCTCTGGTCCCTAGAGTAATTCACAGCACGCACTCACATGGCCAGACAGGGAAGCAGGAACACAAATTCGAGGATGTAAAATCAGTTCCTGTACCATGTCCTGTTTTGGTTCCCTTAGTGGCATTTCACTTAATTCCATTATTAATAATAATAGCAACGATGATGGCGAATAGAGAGTCACTGTTGTTCGATGGCCGACTTAAAAGTAGAGGAGAGCAAAGAGGGTCAGGATTTGAAAGAAGAGAGGCCCAGTAATACCACAGGGAGCTAACTCCTTTACCAGTCGTCACAGGGGCCATGCCGTAACCTCTGGCCTCCAGGTATCAACGTCACTCCTCCTTCTTCTCAAACTCCCTCTCCCCTCCCATATAGCTGACAACGAATGCAAGCAGTATTTGCAAGCTAATGTTTTTGTCTAACTAAGTACGAATTTTTAATGGCTCTGAGTAAAAGGCAACATAAAAGGCACGGTGTGTTTTGCATGGTATCTTAGACTGCTTACAGAATTTTCGGATAAACCCTGACCCTGTTTCAGTCTGAAAGTGCCTTAGTTTGTACAGGTATCTTAGTGCCCCAAACACTGGGAAATTTTTGGAGTAACACAGAAGAAAGGGGTCTCCCGATTCCACTGTGGAGAGGGAACTCAGGGACTCGGAAAGAGGAATAAAAATTAAATATGCTTATTAATGAGAGCTCCCAGGGAGAAAATGGAAAATTGGTGAATCGGCCGTAACTAGTCACTAAGTTGAGTAATTCTGGAAATTTAGAAAGTCAGAGAACGTTGGAATTCATGTAATCCAACTCCCTCATTTAACAGATGAGGAAACTGAGACCCAAGAGGGTTTCTCAAATGGCTCTTTCCTGTTGCTGAATAGTCCCTGAAGCTTCCGTTGAAACCTCAAGAATTGAGATCAAATGGAGAGTTTGAAACCAGTAAGTAACCATCTAAGTATCCAAAGCAAACTGCCGGTCCCAGCCTTCAATGCTAAGTTGGATATTTAGAGAGATATAAGACTCTAAGCAATAACTTGTCTTCCCAGGTGGCAGACTGGGAGGGGCCTCAGGGGGCCTCTTTGCCTGCACATCAGCATTGGGATCTCAAGCAAACAACCAAAAGTCCTCTTCACCTCAGATTGGAAAGGGGCAAAGTGGCAAAACTTCTATCTATTTTTAATTCATTTCCTTGAAACTGGTATTATTTGAAGAGTCCAGATAATCACAACCAAAGAAACCAAAATTTCTGCCCTCCTATAAACCTGTCCTTTAGAAAGAGGGAGAGGAGTGGAGACGCAATGTTGCCGAAACAAGTCCCTGATTGGGGTGGTTGTGTCTCGCTCCTGGTGTACAAAAGAAACTTTTCGTCCAAGAGTGCCTGAAGAAATAAAGTAAAAAGGAGATTAAGGATGGAGGAGAAGAGGTCCTTCCCAAACTCAGGCCTTTCAACAACCCAAGAACCGAGAGCGACCTAGCCTGAAAACGAAGAGAATGAAAAGGAAAGGGATTCGCCTTGGGAAAGACTGCTCAATCCTCCGCCTAGCTGGCGCTGCTTTCAGGCAGGGCATATGCACACGCAGAGAAGGCGAGTGAGCTAGGTCTGCTGAATCGGACTTTGTGTGCTAGCTCAGACCGCCCGTGGAGCCCCGTAGACATTACTCCCTCCTTCTACACCACGGTGTTTATATCCTGGCTGTGGATGTTCCGTACAGCACCTGCCGCTGAAAAGTTGAACATACAAACACATCACATTGTAAGTGGAAGGTGCTGAAGATCGTGCCAATTAGTATTAAATAATATTTCTAAGATCAATAAACAGCCATTCTCGCCTTACCGTAGACCCATCCACCCAGCTTATTTTAACTCGGCCATAATATTACATAGGCGGGACTAAACCTGAACTTTTGACAAGCACCTCATTTTATTTGCTAGGCTCTAAATGTTTATTATCGAAAGTGGTTAAAGTCAGCAACTAGAAGGATGATGGAGTGTCTTTTCCTTCTATATTGGCTGCTGACATTCCAAGAGTATTCTCAGGAAATGATTAGTGTGATAAGGAAAGCTGAAGATCAGAATCTCGCTTGAAAAGAACAAAGAAACTGACTAGTTAAGGTGTGTAAGTGTAACAAAGTTCATAGAAGAAAAAAGTTCATAGAGACACGTTTCAAAATCCATTTTAGTGGAAAGGGGGGAAAATCATCAAAATAATTTGGTATAGAATCCTGCTAAATTGGGTTAAACTAGGCTGTATACAAATAAAGACAGAAGTTCTACAATGAAATGCAGGAATTTGGATACTATATTTAGACTATATTGTTTTATTATTGAGTAGAAAAGAGAAGAGCTTTTATTTAGGGCTTCCAAAACAAAGTAGGATACATAAAAAAGATAAAAACAGTAGTTTGCCTGCGAGTAAAGTGAGTGGTAATATATGTATATACGTATACATGGATAGATGATATGTTAAATAGCTAGAAAGATAAGGCTGTCTTCTGTGTCCTTGTATTTCCAGATGTAGATCTGTGTTAATCTGCAAGGATCTAATTCTCTTTACTGCCATGCACTAATTCATGATTTTTCTGAGGAAGTGATCTATGATATAAAATATCATATGGGCAGGAAAAAATAGATTTCATTCCTTTGTATTTTATCATACCTTATTAAACCCCATTTTTTTAAAAAAGGATGCTTTTTGAGATGTGTGTGTAGTCACTTAATACATTTGTTCACTTTCATTTATAAATTTTTGGAAAGTGTCAAGCATTGTTTGTTTAACCTCTTCTCTTTTAAAGGTATATGCTAATGAACTAAGCATCAGTTTTTAAAATAGAGTTATGGGAAGACTTAGAACATTATCAAATAGTTTATCACTTGCAGAGGATTAGGAATTATTAGTAGAGAAAAGCTAATGATTTAAAGGTGCTAGCAGGAGTACAAAGGATCAGAAGTAGAAACTCAGTGAGTAGACATTTGTACAAAGAAGAGAAATGGAGTGGCTAAAGACTCAATTACTTGCAAAGACAGAGAAGTGTGACGATGGTACCGCTGCCTAGAGGATGCCCTTGTGGATTATGTTTGCTCTATTGCAAATATTTACACATGTGAGACATCTCCATGAACAGAATCTAATTGGAACCATCTTGAAATGAGCTGCTTTAGGATCTTAAGGTTGCTGTTTTAGAAGCTTCTTAGCCTGCATTGACAAACAGTAAATGGAGAATGAATTAGCCATAAGAAAATATAATTGAATCTTTTCCTTAAAAAGGGTTCTCAGACTAGTGCCTCACTCACCTGAATATCCATGATCTCTTATTAAAACCCACTTCCCAGAATTTTTAGTACATAATGTGTAATTCAAGTCCTCAAAATGGCATGAAGTTAGTGACGTTGCATGAATGATTGTTTAATAAAACTTCCGCCATAGAAGAATACTGAAACCTGCAAACGGATGGTTTCCAGATTCCCTAAACTTCAAATGGACAGTGAACCTCGTGTTGTATTTTTTTTCTAAAACCACAGTTTCATCCAGTTTCACACAGGCACCGAAAATAAATCTTAGTATCATTTTACCTTTTACTGCTTTCTATCTCCTCTATTAATTTATTCATTAGTTATATCCACGGATCATCTGGAACCATGACTATTTTTTGGTAGACTTTAGTACAAGAATTGATTATTCAGCATCAGCTTGGATGCCTTCTCTTTAATCCCACATACTTGTCAGTTGTTTCTATATAGTACATGTCACATCCACCTGTATTATCTATCTTTAAAGTTGTTATCAAAGTAACTAAAAAAGATTCTTCAAAATGCATCCTATGGTCAATTTTCTTCAAAAATTGGATTTTTTTTCTATTCAAGTTACATTTTGTTGTTAATCCATTCTTGTCACTTCAGCCTTATGAGAAGTTAGCAGTAACTCCAGGTGTATGAAGACGCAGCATTTCTTTCTTTTTCTGTAGCTGTCCTCCTGTCTAAATGCGTTCTTCATACATGTGTATGTATGTGTTTTCTACCTTGAGATGGTTTTAATTTTCTCCCTCCCCCTTCTTCTCTATGAGCCATGGAGTTTTATTGAAGACCCGTTATGCCTAAGGTTTTGATTTAATGTTTTGGAGTTTGTGATCTCATTGCCCAGTATGGAAAATATTAGACAGGGTCTGTAGATTGTACGCATTGAAAGAGCCTGTATCAGTATTACAGGGTGAGCAAATATTCTGAAAACTGTAATAACACTGATTGTGTAGACACACAGTACCAATATGCAACTTTTGTATCAAATTAAGTTCCTATTGCTTCTTGGAAAACAGTTAGGTGGGTCTTGCTTAAGGAAATGAGCTTTTTAAAAGAAACAATGAATGTAAGTAAAGCTACAAATGAATGCTTTTTGTTTTGCTAAGGAGACTCTAAATCATTAAATTGCAAGACTGGTTTACTTCATGTGGTAGTATTATAATATAAGAGGGATATCTAACCTTAAAATTAGAGGCTCTGTAGTGGAATGAGTTCTGGGTTTGAAATCAAAGGATCTGAATTCAAATTATGCCTCTGCCCCCTACTACTTACGTGATTTTGAACAATTAACCTCTTGGAGTCTGTTTTCTTATCTGTTAAATGGGGCAGAGGAATGCTAGATTAGACCATCTTTGAGTAAGTGTGAATTCAACCTTTGCATAAATTTCTAAAAGGCCACACACTGGATCAATATTGTCCTTCTTTAAAGAGTAAAGAGAAAATAAATGTGAAACAAAAGAATAATGTATGGCCTATTTTCCATTGTCCATTAAAAACAAGAAAGCTCTGTCTCCCTTCAATCACATAGGTGATCAGAGTCGAATAGTTAAGTGCAAACATGTGTAGGGACGAGGGCAATCTAGAGGAGGTTGGGCACCCTGATGGAGTTAAAATTGGACAAAGCTCCTTGAGCTGACATAAGATCAGCTTAAGGATCATTTAGTATGAATCGTAAAATGCTCCCCAGACTGTGGGGGAGCATCAGTAGCTTGTCTAAAAATGAATGTTTATACTTATTTTCAGTTTTAAACACAGTTCTCTACATCTAAGACATGTTAAGATGAACATTATTCAGACGTTTCCCTGTACCTTAACAGAAGGATAGCCCAGGCCATATGGTTTCTCAGATGAGAAGTTTTGTTATTTTATTTTAATTCAGAGGGGTGATTATACAGATCATTAATCTATACTTACATTTCAAAAGTGAGAACTTCCAAAATTGACTATAGCAATAGAAGAAGTCAGTGAAGAAACAGTATTTTGAGAGTAAGAGAAAAGACTTCCTTCACTTAGCTTCCTTAAAGTTTTAGCCATTAATTAGGAAGTTTCAAAGCAGAGTCCATCACGTATTTGAACTCAATACTTCAACATATTTGAACTCACGATTTTTTTTATTTTTTGTAACTTTATGTATATTCCAAAAAAAGTGTAGGGTGGGTATTTGTGTGTGTGTGTGTGTGTGTGTGTGTGTGTGTGTTTTCCTCAGATGGCCACAAGAAATTTTTCAAAGTCCTTTCATCTCAGCTTTCTCATTTATAGAATGACTAGATTTCTATGATACCTTTTTTTGTCTCTAAATTTGTATGTCTATGAAAAAAGGTAACAATAAAGAAAAACAGCATTAAAAGATCACTGATACATGCTTTACCCTTTTGGGTAGAGATGTAAGGGATTCAAGATAAAGGACATTGCATAAACTCCAGACATAATCTTTTTGTTGGTCAGTTTTGCTTAAGGAGGGTTCAGTGAGGGAGGAAGCTATTTAGTTCTAAAAATAATGCTGTTTGTATATAAAAAAAAGACATCAACAATTCTTTTTTAAAAAATAAAAATAAGACAAGCAGACATTCTGCTTATGAACTTTATTGTTTTTAGGCTTAAAAGTCATATCTGAGTATTTTTGTGCAAATGTTTTAAAATCTTACCTTTTAAGTATGTTTTAACACAATTTTGAACATAAAGTACTCACCAATAGAAAAGAAAATTGGATTTCTTTTTCATTTGCGCCTCAAAGCAGAGTCCATGATGTATGTGATATATTTGGACTGAAGATTTTTTTTATTCTTTTGTAAATGTATGTGAATCGTAAAAAGTGTGTGTGTGTGTGTGTGTGAATTCAGATGACATTTAATTCATTGAATATAAGCCCAGAAAGTTAGATCCTTCAACTTTTGCGATAATAACTAAAAGAAGAATCATAAACAATCACAGGAGAAATTGCCTTCCTAGTCAACAAAGTGAGGTAGTATTCCTCAGAAGCAATCAGAAGCCCAAGAGCTACAGTTGTAACTCAAGTGAGCAGCAGATGCCCACACTGCTACAGAACTACATTCTTCATGAATGGGTATGCTGAAGAAATTAGTTTTGACAGGTTTTCCAAGCATTTAGAAATTGGCAAAGTGGATAACTGAATTAATATCCTGTCAAGCTGGGAAATACTCATTCTGAAGATTACCTCTCAACAGACCTAGAAACCAAAGGCTCACTTCCCTAAAATCTAATACCATTGGAGATGCTGTCCATTTCATTTTTCTTAATAATACTTCTGGTTTAGGTAAAAGTGAGTTCAGCAACCACTTTGTCTGCTTGGTTTAATTTTTCTCCTGTAATTATGTTACACAAAATATAAGCTGGGTCATGCTAGCTGAGCTGGCAGCTGCAACATGTAACTCATATGTTCCCTTATTCCAGGTCAGCCAACAGAATGTGATCAGAGCAAACCTGTGACTGTACTCTTCATTTTTCTTTAAATCGGGAATAAGTAAGGATTGAAGAATCACACTGGAATTGATGGGAGCTTCGCAGGGCCAGTGAAACTTTCATTCAAATGAATAGGGCCAGTGAAGTTTGTTGATTGCTTGACTGGATTTTGGACTTGAGCTACTTTTATCATTTCAGACTGAACTAATGTTGATCTTTCACTGCCTCAACTGGAATGATTGGATCAGATTTATTTTGGTTTTAATTATGTTCCGACCTCTTCTTTCAATCTCCAAATTTTTAATATTTGAGAAGATTAGAAACATATTTATGAACAAATAAGTTTAGAACTATTCTATTCATTGTGCATGTATGGTATGGCTAGACATAATAATGTATATGGATCTGAGCACATTCATTGCTTAGAGAGTACCTATTAGCATTTACATTTTCACATATGGCATGCAACTCTCTTTTAATAAATAATATTCATAGAAACAGACTGGAATACTTAGGTAAATAAGCTCTGAGCAATTAGTTGTGGGTAGCTAGGTGACACAGTGGAAAGAGAACCAGTCCTGGAGTCAGGATGACCTGAATCCAAATCTAGCCTCAGAAATTTACTAGTTATGTGATGCTGGGCAAGTTGCTTAGCCCTATTTGCCTCAGTTGGCTCTTCTGTAAAAAAAAATGAGCTGGAAAAGGAAATGGCAAGCCACTTTAGCATCTTTGCAAAGAAAACCTCAAATGGGATCACAAAGAGTTGGACATGACAGAGCAATAGCAAAGTTATATGTGGTCAGAACATAAACTATGAGGTAAGATCACTCTTTTCCTCTACGTTTAAGGTAAGAAGGTAACCAAATGTAGTGGGGGGAGCACTGGAATTGGAATCAAAGGACTCAGGTTCAGTTCTAGGCTTAACCACTTGTGGATCATCAGGATGACCACTGACTATGATGATGATGATGATGATGCTGATGATGAAATGTAATCCTTTACGATTTGCAAAGCACTTTGCATGCATTCTCTCATTTGGTCCTCACAACAATCCTGTGGAGGAAAGTATTATCAATTCTTTCTTTTCCATTTTACAGAACAGGAAACAGAAATTGAAGATTAAAGTGACTTGTCCAAGATCACACAATTGATAAGTATCAGAAACATGATATGAACCCAGGTCTCTTGTGACTCCAGAGCCAAAACTCGTTCTACCACACCATGTTGCTTCATATCAATTCACTTCTTGGGGGCCTCAGTTTACTCATCTGTAAAAGGAAGGTGGATAAACTTGATTATCCCTAAAGTTTTTCTCTGCTCAAAATTCTATGAATATAATTTTTTTCCTTTGCATGTTTCCTTTTTGAATGGACATTTGTTAGGCCTGCTGGGGGTGATCTCTAATAATGATATCTACTAAATGTCATAATAAATATTTCAGGCATGCATCAAACTCTATGAAATAATATCCTGAGGAAGCTGGGGAGGGACCTTTTTAAATATTTCCAAGACTTACAAGCGGCTTGTTTTGTAATAGTCTTTCCAAAGTACCACATGGAAGACCTTAATTCACAGGTGAGAAACAGGATTGCACAGCCTTGGCAGGCAGAACAGAAATAGTCATTGTGCAGTTGAAGTTTGCAAAAAAATGGAATCAACTCCTTATTAAAGGGACCTATGCCCTAAATGTGAGAGCTGGGGACAGGATTCCTGGCATTGACTCAGTGAGCAGAGTGGTGTCAAGTGACATCTGAAAAAATTTCTAAGTCAAGAAGGGACCGAGAAGGGAAGAAAGGGGAAGAAAAAAACTGGGCTGCTATAATGGCTTTTAAAGATGATCCATGATTAGTCCCATTCTTAATGAGGCAATTTCTTCAGATGTCAATGGCAAGGAAAATAGAGAACTTCAGTGTGTTTGTCCTTTCCCTGAAGAAGGGATGGGCAGTTCCTCTGTAGCAAGTAAGAAGATCCTTCCTCTGTGTGTTTGCTTTCTACCCATGTCTCCTTTGTGCTTCCCCCTCCTTGTTTATGTTTCCTACTCATTTTCTCGGGAGAGCATTCTCTGTAGGAGCAGTCACATCACCTAGAGAATGGAGGCCTGGGGGAACTGTTAAGCAGTCATACAGAGGACTGAGGCTGATATTGGAGTAAGTAATGCCTGCTAGTACTAATCTGAGTCTATGATTCTAATTTACTGCTAAAATATAAGATTTAAGAGGCTTTCCAACAGACCCCTAAAAAGCTACATAACCCCAAAATCTGAAATTGAATGAATGATGGAAAAGCATTTATTAAGTGCTAATAGATAAAAATAGGGAAAAAAAGACAATCTGTTCTCAAAGAGCTTATACTCTAATAGGGACATCAGAAATAGAAGAAATTTCAGTTGTAGGGTAGAAAGGCCTAGAAATCCTAAGGGTACATCAGTGAGGTGGATAGCAAGGCCAAAAGACGATCTCATCCAAGCTGCATGATCAGTCAAGCATCAAAACAGGGAATATATTCCTGACCAGGTGGCCAATCTCCCTGACACCCAGCCATATCAGATGGGCTCTGGGATGGCTCAGGGACTAGGAGGAAGGCAGGAAGGCAAGGGGGAATAGAAAATACAAAACATTTGAGATGGGTGGGCTATCAAGCTTTGGAGTTAGGAAAAGCTGGATTCAAATCCAGCCCCTAATACTTACTAGCTCCCTGACCAAGAGCAGCTCTTTATGTCTCTGGCTTCAGTTTCCTCATCGGTAAACATTTACTTTATCCACATCATAGGGGCTTTTTGTGACATTCCGGTGAGATGATATATGTAAAGCACTGTAAAAATGTTCAAGAGCTATACAAATGTCAGTTATTATCATTTTACTCTAGTTGGAATTCATTTAATTAGGTTGTTTTTCTCCAAGCATCTCTCTGAGCTTAGAATTCCCTAGGGGACTTCAAGTTTTTACATGGGTGAGAGATGAAATCTAGTTTCACCCCTCCATTAAATAGATTTTTAAAAGAAATTGTCATCTTATATAACTGTGTATATAATCTGACAACACATAATCAATATATTTATTGGGACTAGAAAACATATTTATTGGGGGGAGAGCTAGAGGAAATTGAGAAAGGCTTTGTGTAAAAGGCACTGCCTGAGTAGAGTTTTGAAGTAAATTTTTCTAAGAGGTAGACATGAAGTGAGAGTACAGTCTAGGCAAGAGAGATATTGCCAATGAAAAAAACATGGAAATAGATATCAGAGGGCCATGTATAAGGAATAGCCAGCCAAACAAAAAAAAAAGGTGCCAGCTTGCCTGAATTGTAGAATGCCAGGAGGAATAATGTAGGATGAGGTTAGAAAAGTAGATTGGGTCCAGGTTGTAAAAGGCTTAACTATACATAAGACTGTATATTAAATCCTAGAGTCAATAGGGAAACATCAGTTTGTCAAGTAGGGAAGAAGTAGGCAGGTCAGACCTGCACTTGAGGAAAATCACTTTGGCAGCTGTTTCATGTAGTTTTCATTTATAATTTCTTGAAATATAGTTCTTGAAAACCAGACTTTGATAAGGTCTATTCTGATTCAAATAGAGCTATTTGACCATGCCCTTAAACCCACATCACTCTGGCTTTCACTGATTGGCACCAGCACAGGCTGCACTTGCTCATCCTTTGGGGTTTGATGGCTGAGTGTAAATAGTAATCATTTCTGTTCTGTCCAGAAACTCTGAAGGTCTTCCCCTCTCAGACTGATTCTTTATGAAGGCAAACTACACCAAATTTTTACCTCAACTCTTACCTAGTCTTTCATTACTGAATGGGTATTGCTTCAGACAAACTGAGACCTCAGAAAAACCTCAGCTTATAAAGGTCAAGATATCCCACCGCTTCTGGGGCCATTGACAGTTGTCCTGACCTATGCCTTATCACTGGACTTCTAATGACTCTGGAGGAGAGAGTGAGGGTGATGACTTTGCACCGCTCTGCCTCACTTGCAAGTCAAGACACCACCCTCCTGATATCTTTGTCCTCTTTGAGAACAACAGCTTCCTTAGAGCTGAACCACTGTGCAGGATGATTTTAAATAGCTGATTGGCAATATTTACCAATCAAATTGGTTAATACATATTCATCTTTAAATTAAGCTTTACAATTATACTAAAGCAGAATTTCTTAACCTGAGATCTAAAGAAATTCATGGATTGATTTCAGTGGACCCATGAACTTGGATGGAAAAAAAAAATACATCTTTATTTTTACTAACTTTTCATTGAAATTTAGCATTTTCTTCAATTATGAATGTAGGCAACTAACATTATGCTGAGGAGTTCACAAGTTTCATCATACATACAAATGGGTATACAAAACAAAAATGGTGAAAATGACTGCTCTAAAGTATCAAATTAAGTCATATTTGGGTGTATGTTTCACCATCAATCAATCAGCCCACAAAAATTTAATAAACACCTAATATGTAGTAGACACTGGGGATAAAAGGACAAAAATTAAACAGTCCCACCTTCAAGGAACTTACATTCTGTCTGGTGAGAGAACACATACAACCATAAGTATATATATATTTTTAATCATAAATATATACATATAAAGTATACTCTGCAATACCGTTCCCCAAACTATGGCTGCATCTCTTGATTCACTCATAAAATGTGACTTCTTAAGGCAGATTATCAATGACAGTTGGTAAGAACTTCCTAAATCCTGCAATCAAGGTTCTCTCCCATAATACCTCTCTCCCTAGTCTTCTGTCCTCCAAAGGAACCCCTATTGGTTTGTTGTTGTCTATACTTTATTGATCAGATACAATTTCATTATTCAAGTCATTAGTAAAGATTTTAAAAACCAAACTGAAGTCATCTTCTCACCATCTCTTCTTCCCTAAGTTAATACTGTACTATCTCTACAAAGACAGTTCTAGCTAGTTGATTCTCTATTTAATTGTAAAGTTTAAATTTATATATTTATATAAATTTATATATTTATAAATATGAGTTGACATAGTATGACCTAGTAGACAGAGTACTGACTTTAGAATCAGGAAAACCTAGGTTTTTAATACTACCTCTAGCTTATTCTACTTATGTGATCATGGACATGTCACTCACATTCTTAGAGCCCCAGGAATATCTTATATTCCTTACTATTAAGATTTATAAGACTATACAACACTGAAGAGTTGCTGATGTGCTTCGGTGTAGAGAGTTTCTACGCTATGAGTTCCCTTCATGGATGAAATCAGAAGTCTGACCCTCTATTCCCTTCCCATCCTCCTACCCTCAAAGAAATGTGAGCTATTATTACTCAACTAGAGCAAAGACCAAATTTCTTATTTACCTTCTTTCCATAACCCTCACATATTTTTCATCTTGCTAGCATAGGATGCACATACTGTATCTTCTGTTTCTCAGGTAAGAAACTGACTCATCCATATCCTGGTGATTCACCCTCTCCATCAGTCAGTAATTCCTACAATCTTATCTGCGTACAAACATCTTCCTTATCTCTGTCGTAGTTATGAAGGTCTTTCATCCTCTTCTTTTTACTTCTTGTGCTTCATTTCTTAGAGATCTCATTATTTTTCATAACTTCAACCATCTCAATGTGGGATAGGAGATAGGAATAGAAACTGAATCTGTGACATCACCAACGTACAGAACTCCTACATGAGAAAACTACTGCTACCAGCAAAGATTGGCACCCTCTTTGAAAGTCTTAGAGAGTTGACTTGAGCAATAAGAGGTTAAGTGATTTTTCTAAGATCATATAGCCAGTATGTTTCAGAAGTAAGACTTGCATTAAGGTCTTCCCGGCTCCAAGACCAGCTCTTTATCCACTGTACCACAGCGCTTCTCATCATTCAGTTGATGACTCTCTAATATATATCTCCAGTTCTGACTACTTCCCCAAGATCTAGATTCACATCTCTATCTGCTTCCTGTACATTTTCATTACATACTATATGGTAACCTCAAACTCAACATTTCTAATCCAAAATAATGTTCCTCCTCCTCTTTCTAAAAAAATCTAACTCTTACTTAGTTCTTTATTGTATTTTTCTATTAACTTCCTAATCTCAAACACTCAGAATTCTGTAGCCATTTTTCATTCTTACCTCTTCATAGGATCTGACAGCCATCCACTCACAAAATCTTGCTAATTCTTTGTTCTCAATCTCTTTCATACACATCTCTTCCCTTTCCCTTTCTACTGCCATCACCTTAATTCAGGCTTTCATTCATGGCTAGTTCAACTTATGCTTGTGTAGAAGGAGTTTGGATTTTCCCTCTTTATATGGTGCTGGGATTCTTCTAGTGAGACATGTGCTCCAGTCCCTTCCTAAAGGTCAAGTATGACCAAGAATTGGATCAATTCTTTGGTCTCCACCATGGGGGTGAGGGTGTTATGCTAAAGAACATTACTGACTGATCCAGGAAGAGTTGGTCACCACTCTATGTGCCATGAAGAGGGAGCAGAAATAATTACAGTGAAAAAAATATGGCTTCCTATTTTTTTGAAACATATCCAATGTCATCCCTTCCGTGGCCTTTCAGCAAGAGAGTAGAGATTCCTCTGTCATTCACCTTCCCCACTGGTAGCTTGATAACTGCACAGAACAATAAGAAAAACACTTTTCTAGGTGAGATTGAGACAGACCCCCTCAATTCCCTTTTCTATAGAAAATCGGGACCTTGAGTTGGTGCTCAAAAAGTACAGATAGTGAAGTCTTACTTTTTGCAAGAGTATAATAAAAGTGATCAATAATATATTACATTTTAAGTAATATAAATGGATACTTATAATTTTTTGTGTGTTTTCTGAATTTCTTTTGTGGTACTATAAACAGCTGTCCTATATCTGATATTTACTATTTTGCACTTTGAATATCTTTGTAGAAGGGAACTTCTTAATCTTTTTGGGGGGTCATTAAATATTAGCCATACCTAAGCTTTCTGAAGAATATTTTCTCCAGAGTTCTGCTATGGAGTTGGGAAGTAATGACCCATAACTTGCAACTTAAGGTATATACACACACACATATGTATGTATTATGTGTATATATACATATCAAGAGAGATGTAGAGATATATACATATACATATATCTTCTCTTTGGAGTCAAGTGTCCTGGGATTGATCTGGTCCACATGAATCCAGAGCTAGAGCCCTTTTTGGACAGAGAAATTTCCATGGGCTACAGTTAACATCTGTACTACTGCTTTAACTTCCTAACTAATCCCTCTGCCTTTGATTTCTCTTCCTGGTAATCTGTCCTTTACAGGACAATCCAATTAATCTTCTAACAGTTATTTAACTGAACTTCTCCCCTCCTCCAGATTAAAAAAAAAATTCCATGGTGAATTCCAAACTCTTTAGTTTGGCACAAAAAGAATTCCTTAATCTGAAGAATCTCTACCATTTGAGAGGAAATGTTGCATAGTAGATAGATTGCTGGATTTGGTCTCAGGAATACCTGTGGCCAAAATCTGCTTCAAATTCTTACTAGCTGTGTGACCCCGGGCAAATTACTTAACTTCCCTGAGCCTCATTTTCCTTGACTGTAAAATAAAGATGATAAAAATATCAACCTCACTGGGTTGTTGTGAGTATCACATGAGATAATATACATACCTAAAGAAATTCGCAAACCTTACATTATTAGTGAAATTTGAGCTATTGTTATGATCCATTTTTCAAGCCAAATCTTCTAACACTTTCCTGAATGAACCCTCTATTCCACTCTGACTAGTCCATTTGTAGTTGCTTGGATATCCCTCACACTTTTCTGCTCTTATTCTTTTTGTTCATAGCATATATTTTATCTGGACTATTTCTCTGCCTCAATTTGCACCCACTAAAATCTTCCCCATCCTTCAAAACTCAGCTCGAAGTGCCACCTCCTATAGGAAGTTTTATCTGATCAGTCAAGCAGTAAGAAATGTCTTCTGCCTCTAAACTACTATAGTTTTTACTTACACTGTTCATATGACCCTTAGCATATTCCTAGTATTGATATTATTTACTGAAGTCAATAAACACTTATTAAGTGCTTATTAAATTTCAAGCACTATATAGGAGTTAGCTCCCCTGATAGATTGTAAGCTCCTAGAAAACAGACTGTGTCAGAGACAGAACCCATCACAAACCCTTGCACCCAGTAGGGGTTTATTAAATATTCAATAGATTAATCAAGGAATGAATAAATAAGCATGGGATTATATGAAAGCATATCACATATGTCTAATACATCCTAGAGGAGCTGATGAAGGTTAATATTTTTAGTTGTTCATCCATTGAATGGTTAAAACTTTCCTGATTCCCTTTAATGCTATTACCATTCCTCTGCTAATTATCTCCAATTTATCTTGTACCTATCTTCCTTGTATAGAGTTGTTTGCATGTGGCTACCCCCTATTACCTGTGAGTTCCTTGAAGGCAGACTACTTTTTTGCCTTTCTTTGTATCCCCAGTATTTAGCACAGAGCTTGGAATGTAGTAGGTGCTTAACAAATGCTATTGATTGGGTAAATGTAGGTAAGTTTGGATCATTTTACTATGTTAGACTTAAGGAGTTGGCTAAAATATAACTGTGATGAATATTGAGGATTTTTCATATGAATTTTTTCTCCTACTTTATCTTATTTCAATACTATTATTTTTAAAATGCACAATTTCACGAATGCACATACTTCCTTCATCAGTGCAGATCACTTAGCAAATGAGTTTTAAGAAGTCCTGCAGCTAGGATATTCATCATGGTGTAGCCAACCAGTTGAAGATTCTCTCAGAGTGTACCTAGGCTGAGCTACAGATGACAGGAATGCTTTCTGTCCTGAGGCCAGTGCTTTAAGCCTTTTAAGTTTGGATAGAACCTGCCAAAGCATGCCCTCTGCTGGCACGGCTTTCAGGAAATATGGGTCCCCTCCATGTGATGATCAAGCAGCAGGTTAAGACTTCAGTCCAAATCCATCTGAAATACAAACATTTGGGTCTGAACAAATAAGAATTTGAAATTAAAATTTGGCAACACAGATGATTGTCCATGGGGTTTTAGGATTAAGGAAAAGGAATGTTACTGGAATATCTTGTTGTTCTATCAGGCAATGGTACATTTGCCTGGCTCTTTTGCCTGGGCTGAAGCCTGTCTGGGAAAATAGAGTAGTGAACATTGAAAATGCTATTTAGTAAAATATGAGATATTTTGAGATCTTATTTGATTTAAGCCTTAGACTAACAGTCCTTGAACTTTGTGTGATGGACTCTTGAAAGTTTTGTTTAAGTCTATGAACCACTTCTCATAATAATATTTTTAAATAATGGAAGAAAATGCTATATTTCAGGTAGAGGTCAGGGAAAATAAAGATGAATTATACTCATCAACATTTATATATCCCCTAAAATTGATGACTTTGAAGATCTGTGGACCCCAGGTTAAGAACCTAAGGCTAGACCATTAGACCAACTCAAATGTAGCCTTGTGTTACATGGTCAAGTCTAGTTCACCTACGCCAGGATTTCTTAGGTTGTTTTTGGTTTGGGGGGTTTTTTGTATCATACATCCTTTGTCAGTAAGTCTAGGGAATTCCTCCTCAGAAGCATGTCTTTAAATAAATAAAATAAAATACATATAATCATAAAGCAAGACAATTATATTGAAATAAAGATGTACATTTCCCACTCTATACAAGTTTACAGATTGCATCCGTCAAATTCTATCCTCTGACACATTGGGTGGGTAGGTGGGGGCAGTCTCTGGATTCAGTGTTAAAAACCTCTGTTTTAGAGACATGAAATCTGAGGAGAAAATCCATACAGTTTCTTTTCCACCACTACCCTCTCCTAAATCCCCACGTCTACCCTAGTCAACATACCTATATGCATCTCTACCCCACATTCCTATTGTATAAATTAGGAAACCAAAACTAGTAAGTTCTATGCATGTCAAAGAGACAGTCTATGATGTAGTCAGATAATCTACTTTTGTCCACTTTTTATAAAAATCAATTCACCCATAGTGTTGCATTATAGCATTGCAGGAGAAAATAGACTAGAAAGGAATCAAGAGCCCTTGGTCCTAGTCTCAGCTCTGTTACTATCTTGGGGTGCAGTCTAGGTCAAGTCCCTCTGTCTCTGTCTGTGCTTTTGTTTTTCATCTGCAAAATAGAGACAATAATCCATGTACTTCCTATCCAAATAATATAAAAGTGTTTTGAGGAGTATAAAGTACTAAACAAATGCAAAACATGGTTACGTTATTGTAAATTCAGCCTAAGTAACTTTACTAAGGAGAATTGGCAGGGGCAAAACTAGAATTACTTTTCTCATATCCATTCTCCTTTGCCTAGGCAATACTATTTGAATTAAACAAGACAAGCATTAGTGCTTTCCACTCACCAGACTGTGAATGCCAGTATTAGGCAAGCATCCATTGTTCATGATAGAAAAACGAAAAGCTCATCCACATTTAATCTTCAGGAGCTCCATCCCATGGGCGTTGGTCTACTGGGAAGCTCACTTGGTTGGAAGACAGGCTAGAAACATGGTGATCTGTCTTGTTAGACTTTCTTCTGGAATACAAAGAGAGCTGCCACTCCTAGACAACTTTGTTGCCTTTGTGCCCAGCATATGAGTAGGACAAAGAGGACACCTTGAAATACTGGTTGGTGGATTTTTCTGCAAGACCTACCTCAATATTGACACATTAGCCTTATGGCACAGAGGTGCCATCTTCCAAGAAATTTCAGTCTGACCATTTTCCTGAGAACTGTTTTGTAAGGATTTGAAACTGAACTTATTGAATTGGAAAAGAGATCTAAATAACTGGAAGTATTCTTCTGTTAGACTGGATACTAGTGGGCTTAATAGATTATATTTAATACCAGGCCTAATAACTTTCCCCAATTCTTGCCCACCTTCATTATGAATCAATTGAGGTGATGTTGTGGTTTGTGCTGATTAAGAGTTTAGTGTATTTTTGGAGTGGTCAGAAATGCTTAGTAGTTGTCACCATTCAACTCTGGGATCTAGAAAGGACTATAGAGGTCATCTAGTCAAATATGACTCAGTTTATAGGTACGAGGCCCAAGGAAGTGAGGTGACTTTCCCAACGTCAAACAAATAATATATACCAGAGTTGAAATTCAAATTCATATTCTCTGACTTCAAATCCTGAACTTTTCCCCCTGCACCATTCTGATTCTCTGTTGCTATTTACTAGTATCACCATACAGGTGGTGGCTCATTAGAGAGTAATGTAACTATTTAACCTCAATAATATCAGGAAGGATAGGGTGTTTGTAAGGCTTTTGTTTTGTTTTGTTTTTACAAAAAAAAAGGGTGGCAGAGCCAAGACAGTAGAGTAGAAGGATGGATCTGCTATAGCTCTCCCCCTAAAGCCCATAAAATACCTGTAAAAATGACTCTAAACAAATTCTAGAGCAGCGGAAGCCACAAAATGACAGAGTGAAAGATTTCCAGCTCAAGGCAGTCTGGGAGGCCAACAGGAAAAGTCTATTGCACCTGGCTGAGAGCAGAATTAGCCCAATGGAAAAGGAGGTTCAAAAACTCACTGAAGAAAATAGTTCTTTAAAAATTAGAATGGATCAGATGGAAGGTAATGATTTTATGAGAAACCAAGAAATTACAAAATAAAACCAAAAGAATGAAAAAATAGAAGACAATGTGAAATATCTCATTGGAAAAACAACTGACCTGGAAAATAGATCCAGGAGAGACAATTTAAAAATTATGGGACTACCTGAAAGCCATGATGAAAAAAATGACCTAGACATCATCTTTCATGAAATTTTCAAGGGAAACTACCCTGATATCCTAGAACTAGAGGGTAAAATAAATATTGAAAGAATCCACCAATCACTTCCTGAAAGAGATCCAAAAAGAAAGATTCCAAGGACTATTGTAGCCAAATTCCAGAGTTCATAGGTCAAGGAGAAAATATTGAAAGCAGCCAGAAAGAAACAATTTGAGTATTGTGGAAATACAATCAGGATAACACAAGATCTAGCAGCTTCTACATTAAGGGATCAAAGGGTTTGAAAGATGATATGCCAGAAGTCAAAGGAGCTAGGATTAAAACCAAGAATCACTTACCCAGCAAAACTGAGTATAATACTTCAAGGGAAAAAATGAGTATTCAATGAAATACAGGACTTTCAAGCATTCTTGATGAAAAGATCAGAGCTGAAAAAATTTGACTGTCAAACACAAGAATCAAGAGAAACATGAATCATAAGGGACTTACTAAAGTTGAACTGCTTACATTCCTACATGGAAAGACAATATATGTAACTCTTGAGACTTTTCTCAGTATTTGGGTAGTTGGAGGGATTATATACATATAGGCAGAGGGCACAGGGTGAGTTGAATAGGAAGAGATGACAATTAAAAAAATAAAATTAAGGGATGAGAGAGAAATATGTTGAAAGGAGAAAGGGAGAAATGGAATGGGGCAAATTATCTCTCATAGAAGAGGCAAGAAAAAGTTTTTTTCAATGAAGGGGGAATGAAGGGAGGTGAGAGTGAAAAAGGGAAGCTTCCTCTTATCTCGTTTGGCTTCAGGAGGGAAAAACATGCACACTCAATTTAGTATGAAAATCTATCTTACACTACAGAAAAGCAGGAAAGGAGATAAGTGGTCAGTGGGGAGAATGATAGAAGGGAGGGCAAATGGGAGGAGGGAGTAACTAGAAGTAAACAATTTTGGGAAGGGATAAGGACAAAAAAGAGAATAGAAGAAATGAGGGGCAGGATAGGATGGAGGGAAATATAGTTAGTCTTTCACAACATGACTATTATGAAAGTCTTTTGCATAACTGCACATGTATAGCCTATATTGAATTGCTTATGTTCACAGTGGGGACATGCAGGGAGGGAGAAAGGGACAGAAGTTGGAACTCAAAGACTTAGGAACGAATGTTGAGAATTGTTTTTGCATGCAACTGGGAAATAAGAAATACAGTTAATAGAGTATAAAAATCTATCTTGCCCTACAAGAAAAGAGATATGTGGATAAGGGAAGGAAGGGGTGTGATAGAAAAGAGGACATATTGGGGGAAGGGGTAAGCATGGTGTCTTGGGGCAGGGGAAGCGGAGAGATGGGGAGACAATTTGGAATTCAAAATCCTGTGGAAATGAATGTTGAAAACTAAGTTTTTTAAAAGTTCAAAAACCTTTGTGGAATTTGCTAGTTTGAAGGTGGATCTTTCTTAGATTTGCCTCCTATATTAAAATGAATCACAACCAGAAGGCGAATTTTGGAAGGATTGGTGTCATTTCTTCATTATGAACGAAAGGACCTTGTGCTCTCACAGAGGATGGCTTCTCCTTCAGAACTGTGGGATTTCCAGATGGCCAAACAAATGCAACAAGAGAGAAAATATTTTTAGAATTATCAGTGAGACTGCTGTGTGCTGTTCTCTATATGTGAGTTTGAAATCTAATGGCAAGAAAACAGGTGGTGCCATTATGTGTGATCCACATAAGATGTAGCCATTGCTGTGACTAGTCAATCAAATTCTTGCTTTGGTGATACTCATGAAAACAGATGACATTATTTCTCCAGGTGATATCTAGGCCTGGCTGCCTATGTACATCTGTGAGGAATAAAGAGAATAAAGATCACTAAATATTCATAATATTAGAGAAATCCTTCAGAAATGTAGTTATTCCCTGGGATTTCAGATTTATCTGCATTTTAAGTGATGGTAAACAAGAATTCAGGTTAAATTCCCTTGAAACCATTGTCATAATTGTTAAAGACATTTCTAAGGGAAAACTAGGTGGCAGAATAAATAGAGCACGACACTTGAATCGGCAGGACCTGAGTTCAAATTTGGCCTCAGACACTTACTACCAGTAAGACCTTGGTAAATCACTTAACCCTGTTTGCCTTAATTCCTCATGTGTAAAATGAGCTAAAGAAGGAAACGTCAAATCACTCCATGATCTTTTTCAAGAAACCCCCAAATGAGGTTGAGAATCAGAAATGATTGAAATGACACGGCAACAACAACAAAGGTATTTCTGGTAAAGATTTTGAGGAAGAAAAACTGGATTCATTCCTTTCCAAAAAATAATCTGATATGAAAGCAATAATTCTGATGCAAAGAGAATAACTTTATTATGGTGGTAAGATAAGTCCTATAATGCAATTTCTCAAATGTTTCCCTACCAAATAAGCGTTTTCCCCCACCCCAACTCTCTTAAGAAAACAGATGCATTAGAAAACATGAAGAGGCAACTGTGGAATCCAGTCTTCTAGGTGTCTCGTGCTTGCTGTCTTGAGCTTTCGTCCTATGCTCACTAAAGGATTTGTACTTGCTGCCAGAAAGGAGCAACAATACAAGCCTGAAGGAAAGTACATTTTTTCTCTTTATACTTGGGTGCAATGTCTGTTTTCTTTGTAAATACAGTACAATAAGCAAATTATTTAGTAACCAAAAAAATGTGGTAAAAAATGATAAAGATGGTGAGATTGAGAAATGAGAAAGATGCTTGAATGAAAAAGATGATTCATTAGAGAGACAGGAAGAAAACCAACAGCCTAAAACTTTCGGTGCCAAGGGAGGAGAAGGTATACAGTAAAGGGGAATGATGATAGTGAAGACTAAAAATAGTAACTAGATTTGGCAAATATGTTCAATGGTGACCTTTGAGAGATTAGTTTCAGTAGAATGATGGGTATAGAAACCATATTGTTAAGCGTTGGTGAGAAGGAAATGAGAAAGTGCAGATACTGGGTTTAAACTTTTCAGGAAGCTTATCTATGAAAGTATTGAGAGGGATAATTTGGTAACTAGATAAACTCGAAAGATTGAGGATACCTGAACACCTTATGGGTCAAAAGGAAGGAAGAAATGGAAAGGAAGAGATAGATTAAAGATTCATGAGAACATAAATAAATAAATAAATGGCTGTCAATCTGGGTAGGCATAGGTGTGATTAGAATAGGTATTAAGATATTTCAGGAGCTAGCACAGACATGCTGCTTTCACCTATAGTAAAGAGACCAGGTGACTAGTATTGCCAAGTTAGTCTAAAGGTTAGATAGGATTGGCATGCATTGTAAGAAGAACCTAAATAGTAGGATACCACTTGT
This sequence comes from Bettongia penicillata ogilbyi, assembly GCA_023548195.1. Classification (NCBI taxonomy): domain Eukaryota; kingdom Metazoa; phylum Chordata; class Mammalia; order Diprotodontia; family Potoroidae; genus Bettongia; species Bettongia penicillata. The sequence continues at coordinate 6,771,968 of JAJHZJ010000580.1, forward strand.
ATACCACTTATAAACTTGTATACAACTAATTAGCTGATGTTTTAGAATGTAGAATTCAGGCAGCTTTGATGTACGTCAGAAGGTTGAGATTATGAACAGTATATTCTAGGGTTGAGAGACAGCCAGTGAAAATGCAGAAATATGGGAGAGCTGTAATCAACAGGGAAGCAGCCAGCAGAGGGAAAATTTGAAGATTAGAGAGAGAGGAGATGAAAGAGGGAAGAATGAATATTGAAGAAGATGGGACAGATGTGAAGTCCTTTTTACATAAGCAAATAGGAAGCCACATAAACAATCTGAAACTTTTCCTTAAATCAATCAAGTGCCAAGAAAAGTTTCAATACATGTAAAGAAAAGATCTAAACCAGGCTCCAAGCTCCAGGAAAAGCTAGCCCAAACCTACATGGCAGGCTTACAGGAGCTATTGTTCCTAACATGCCTTCAATATATGACTGAAATACCATCAAAGAATTCCTGAATTTGGAAGGGATATTGATCAATTATAATTGACATTTAAAAATCAAATGGTCATCCAGGTTCTACCTGGAGACTTTCAGGGAATGGAACCCACAACTTCCCAAGGCAACTCCTTATCACATCCATTGATAACTCCAGTTTTTGGAAAGTCGTTCTTGACATGAAGTCTAAATTTTCTCTGCAACTACCACCTATTGTCTTTCCTCTTAGAAGGATAACTCTTGGAAAGATAAGCAGAAAGCTAATCCTTTTTCCATATGATAGCCTTTCAACCATAGCTATTATGTCGCTCTCAAGTGTTCTTTTCTCAAAGTTAAACACCCCAACTTCTTTCAGTATATCTTCATATGACAGGGACTCAAGACTCTTACCCAGAGTTGTGTTGGATTCTTCTGGAACCTGCTTACAAGAACTGATTTATAAACTTTCAAGGTGAACATTTTATACCTAGAAAACTAGAAAATGTTACAAACTGGGGATGGATTTAATGTTTTGTTGATTGTCCAGTCTTAATACAGTGGTGAATAAAAAAGAAAATGAAATTATGAGGTCTTGGATTAAGGGATATGAGGATTACCTTTTTAGGGACTTCAGATTGTTTTGCCTAAAAGGATTATCCCTATCTATGGTAATGCTATCCTGCTTATTCATTTCTCTAACTGAAATGATACATAAGCCACCCCATTGGACTTCACAATTCAAGGATCACAAATGTTTTTCTGAGTTGATTGAATGTATCAGAGAGAACATTACATTATTCTTTATACTTTTCCTGTGTAAAATATATAGTGAAGATAAAGCCTATTCTATGATCCTGGAATCTAAAGCTTTATTGCAAATCTCAGTCCTTCAAAAATCAATGATGTTTGTTCCAAGTTCATCCAGAATTCAGGCTTAGGATCTTGCTAGTAATGGAGTTGAGAAATACATGTATTTGATTCTCAAAGGCAAGTTGTATACGATTCCTGTGGAAAATGGTAATGAGGGTAGTTCACTGAAAACTTGTAGCTGAGTAAAGACCTGTGCTCTCAAATATATTATCCTCCTTACATTCCTCTCCTGGTTAGATAGAAAGAGAGAAAGAGAGAGAGAGAGAGAGAGAGAGAGAGAGAGAGAGAGAGAGACAGAGACAGAGACAGAGACAGAGACAGAGACAGAGACAGAGACAGAGACAGAGACAGAGAGACAGAGACAGAGAGAGAGATTTATCAAGCACTTTCTATGTGTCAGGCATTATCCTAAGTCCTGAAGACACAAATATATCCAAACAAGAGAGTCCTTACCCTCAATATATATTCTAATAAGGGAAGACAAAACATAGAAGAGAGTTAGTGAAACAAAGAAGGAATTAGAATGGGAAGGGGAGAGGGAGGGGAGTATTGGGAAAAAAAAATACCTGCCTAGGCACAAGGGAGAAAGGAAACCTGAATTTGTTAAGTGCCTACATGTGGCACTGTGCTAGATAGACCCTTTACAAATATCTCATTTGATCCGCACAACAACCCTGAAAGGTAAATATTATTTATGTCCCCATTTTAGAGTTGAGGAAAATGAGGTAAACAGAGGTAAGTACCTTGTCCAGGGTCACACTGGCTAGTAAGTATCTGAGATCAGATTGAGTTCAGTTCTTTCTGAGTCTAGGCTCAGAACTCTGTTCTTTGTACCACTTGGCTATATTGGCGGGGTAAGGAAGAGAAGTCAGGAGTCCAGTGGCAAGCGAGGTGAATACATGACTGTGGGCTTCTCTAAAATGAGGTCAGTCACTAATCAGGAAAGTAACAATTCAGGACAGAGATTTCTCCAGGGTGGTAAGGCAACTGGAAAGGGGAAAAGTCTGGTGATTGAGTCAAGGTAAGAGTGGTCTCAATAGGTCTTCCAGGGAGTCCTGGAGGAATGCAGCATGGTGCGGTGGAAAGGATATTGGATTTAGAGTCAGAGAAAACAATTCAACTCATGGCTGCGTCACTCAGTCAACTGGGTGATCATAATCAAGCTTCTTTCACCTTTTGGGGCTTCAATCTGTCAGCTGTGAAATAAACATATTGGGCTAGATATTCTGTAAGCATCACTGCAAACCATGTCATCAAATGTTTCACAGGGCTGTCCTATCAGTAGAAGGAAAATGGAGAAGACCATTGAAATGTTGCCACCATCTCTGGTCTTCCTTTGTTTTGTACAGTGCTTTACTTGGAGGAATAAAAACCTTAGAATCAGCGGGCCTGACTGTCACCCACAAGCTCTATGACCTTGGATATGTCACAATTTTCTCTGTCTCAGTTTCCTCATTTGTAGGATAAAGGATCATCATCATAATACTTGTACCATCCACCTAAAAGGATTGTGGTAAGGATAAAAAGTGGTTGGGATTATAAAGTGCTTTGTAACCATAACATTCTAGATAAATGTAAGCTATAGGCTATTATTAGGGTGGGGAGAAGTATACTGTGAAAATGGGGAAGCATGACTGTGCATACACTGGCACACTGTTCAAGGAAGTAGGAGGGCAGAGGCAGTATAGGAGTCATCGTGATCCTGGAGCTCCTCTACCTTGGTAAACCACTCCTGTTTACATATAGAGTCCTTAACTTGATCTGAGTGCGTTCTCTGGCACAAACTTCTAGGAAGCTCTCTTGCTTGGGTCATGAAAAACAGCAAGTCACTATTATTAAGTTCCTTGCTTTGCTGCCAGTAGTTTAAGGGTCTTTCCTCAATCAGCAGGAAGCGTTTGTGAATTGCTTTTACAGTAACAGTGATGGACTGCTCTAAGTCATCCACATTCTCAAGCCTGTTCCCTCTGTGAAAAACAGTACTCATTGCAAAATCATTGGCCAAGGATAGTGAAGCAATCTAACATTGAAAAATAGAGTCATATCAGAAAGATGTTTTGTTATAAAGAAAAATTAAGGTACATTTAATATTTTCAAGTGGAAGCAGTCTGTGTTATATCAGCACTTAAATCTACTAAAAATAAAATAATTGGGTTCTGCATCTCTGGAGCTGAAAATGTAATTCTATAATTTTAACAAAATAAGATGAACACTAGGTGTTTTTAATTTTTAAATTGCTCAGAGGAAACATTCCTACCATCTGTACAAATAGAAACCATTTCAAGGCTGAGTTTCAGAGGTGAGGAGAGGTTTACAACCAGGCAATAAAACCATATAAGTGAAGAGGAACCCCTGTAACACTACTGGACCTTTAAGGATTGCAGCCTAGCAAAGACAAAGTTAAGGGGACTAGGGTGGAAACTAGGTAGTTGCTTCCAAAGAAAACATGATTCTTATTATTGATAAAACATTCTTCACCTGACTATATTTTTCGGGAAATACTGCTGCTCATGTGGGGAAAAAAATACCAACTGGATGTTTAGTCATCATATAAGCAACTGAGATAGGCAAAACAAATTCAGGTGATGTCAAACCCACCAATGTTGACTTTGCTTGTCTGCTGATGAAACTGGTGTCAACGGATATCATTTCTACCTTACCAATTCCTCTGTAGCACCTAAGCAGAAAGATTCCAAGATTGCCCTGTAGCAGTCATTGGATAATATTGAGTGTGACCACCTCCCCCCACATCAGGAAGTTCTTAGCAAAATACATTCTTGTGAAATAAAATCACCCTGGGTTGATGTCTATCACCTGGCTACATTAGGCCCACTTTGTATAGAAAGGGGCATTGGGTTTAAATCATAAAACTTGATTTGAATCCTGACTCTGACATATACTGTTATGGAGCCTAAAATGAATCATTTTGTCACTCTCAATCTCAATTTCTTAATCTGTTAAATGGAAAATAATGCTTTGCACTAGTTGCATTCCAGGATTGTTGTGAAGGTAAGTCCTTTATGAATCTTTAGGTATGAAATCAGTGGGACAGGGGAGACTCTAATATTGTAGATTTAAATTGTCCATTATATCTTTGTCTCCATTAGGTATAACTGTTGATTATTCTCAGCCCATTTAGGAAAAGATTATCCAGGGAACAAAGAGGACACATTTAGGACAATCCAGCAGACTTATATGCACACATTTAACATGTGTGCATATTTATATAGTGGTATATTTATATAGTTTACAAAGTACTTCCATCAAAGTACTTCCCTATGACACAATGAGTGTGTTTTACAGATAAGGAAAATGAGTAGCACAAAGGTAGCCTGTTGATAAAAAATAGCTGACATTCATAGACTACTTTAAAGCTTACAAGGACTTTTATGTACATTAGCCCATTTGATTCTCATAGCAATCCTGTTAGGCAGGTGATGTAATCCCCATTTTAGACATAAGGAAATAAGCACAGAAAAGTTGTGTTTTGTTCATGGTCCTATGATCATTTATAGCTAGTAGTGTTAGAGATGGGGTTGGTATGTGAGTCTTTGCTGACCCTATATGAGGTATATACAGTGCATGCCTTCTCTATTACACCACAATGCCTTTTCAGAGCTAGTTTGTCCAAGATCACATGGCTGATTGTAAAAGCTGGGACTTGAATTCAGGTCTACTGCCTCCAAATCCAACACTTTTCTAACACTCCACCATGTGGGGTTGCCTCTCATGTGCCACACCAAAACCACGATCAGAGTTTTCATGAGCTTTTGCAATGAGCTGGAGAATAAATCAGTCACCTGACTTAGTCAAATTACATGATGGATTTTTTTTTGACATGAGAAAAAGTTACCTAAATAATCATAGGATACTTTATTCAATATTTGCTTACTCTTTCTTAAACTAGCCATAGGAAAATCTTTCTGCATTTCTTAAGTTGCAACAAGTGTGGGATAGAAACAGACTGAGCAGTTGCAACTATATAAACCTTCTAACCGTGGATCTGAATGGAGAAAAGGACAGCAATACTAACTGTGTGTACTGATTCAAAATGGCAGAGGTTAAAAAAATTCTTTCTAACTTTGTGTGTCATTTGTTTATTTTGTTGTACTTCTGTCTCAGGTGGTGATTCATAAGAACTTCACAGAAATAGGGTGTGATTACAATACATGGACTGGGTTAAATCTTGTCCAATCACCTCAGTGATTTTTAAACCCAGTATTGCTACCACTAAGAAAAAAAAGGCTAAACATATGACAACCTCAATCCCCCTAGATTAACTGTCCATGTTCATTAGTTTTGATGGCATTAAATGCCAGTGGTCTCTCTACCCTGCCCTTCACCCTCACCCCACATTGAAGTAAGCAATCTCAAGCCCAAATGACAAAGTTTGGGGGGATTTCTATTTACAATAATTTATATTCTTTGGTCTGGTGGCTTTGTATTGCTGAGCTTAATGACTGTTTCTATTTAATTTTCAGATGCTTAATTACAGTGGAACACTTCAACACCATTAAATTAAAACAAGCTACTGGCTTGTTCTTGCTTGTGGCCTGGCAAACTTCCAAATGACGTTTAGCGTCATCTCAGATGCTTAATTCATACCAAACATTTTGCTAACTTTGGAACAAAAAGGCAAGATGCCTTCCAAATAGGAGCATTTGAGTTAGGAACTCTTCCACAGGGGAGACAATTTGGCCCAAGCATTTCATCTGCTACTAACAATTCCTTCATATTACGCACAGGCCATGGTACTCCTCAGGATATAATGATTTACCAATTCAGCATTAATAAGAACTACTTATATTACATTATGTGAAAACTAATGTAATTACATGTTTCTTGTAATCATGGCCTTCCTTTCCCTGCCCTGGGATCACTTCTATTATTTGCTTTTGGCAAATGTACCGAATTGCCTTTAATCAGCCACCTAGGGCTTGTAAAGCTAGCTTTTTCAATCCTATGAAAACCTAAAACACAGGTACATTAGAATGCAGTTCAAGAAAACACAGTGTCTCTGAAAGATAATATTCCCTGGAAATGGATGTTAAGAGTTAGTATGCCTTTGCAACATCAGGCATACGGGTATTGTTTGCATCTGACAGTTTTTCTTTTAAGATTAATGGGCTTATGAAAACCTTGTGCGTTACTCTGCGAGGCAAGCTTGAAATCCATCAGCATTACCATCAGAATGACACAATGCTGGGAGAGCAAAGTAGAGCAAATGACAAACAGAATCTGGTTTTCAGAGGCCAGTGTGTGTTGAAGGGAAATGATCTGAAGCCAAATTCGGCATCCTTCCAGAAATTCCTCCTTCTCCACTGTTGGCACTACCCAAAAAAAGGAAGGGAGAGGTTGAAATGGAAGGAGGTGGGGGCACACAGTCTGAGGAGAGGGAGAGAAAAGAAGGAAAGAAAACATGATTAATTGAACAAAGTCGTATTTGGGCATTCTGACAAACATCGTCCATATATAAATCTCATGAAAAACTTTGTCATGGAAAACAAAATACTTTCTTATGGGAATAATGGTGTGTCCTCTGGGTCATGGAAGCAAGTCATTTGTTATATCATCAGTGTAACATCCAGTTGGTAATGGCCAATTGGAATATATGTTTGGGCATCCTGTTAGGAGAGAAGGGAAGCAGGAGGAAGAGAGAACTTCAGAGGCTCCTTCACTCCTAATGCCCTTTTAATGCAATTCAAAAAAACCAAAACAGTATGTTTGGGGTGGGTTTTTTTAGATTTTTTTTATTGTCTTTTGATATATTTTGTTTTTAGATAAATTTTATATTTGAATATATTCCAATTCTTATACCTATCAAAAGTCATTGCTTGTAACAGAGAAAAAGGAAAAAAAAATTGTCCAAAAAACCCAAATAACATATCAACAATGTCTCATATGTAATATTTCACACTCCTAGATCCTTACTTCTCCAAAGAAGTAAGGAAGGTATCATTTATGAATACTTTTCCAGACAAAACTTAATCAAAATTTCATGGAATTAGTGATTTTTTTCCTATTTATGTTGTATTTATTGCATAGTTTTTCTGGTTCTGCTTAGCTCACTCTGCATTCAGTTCATGTTTTCCCATGTTTCTCTTAATTTTCCATAGTCATTATTTCTTAAGGGATAATTGTATTCGTTCACATACTGCATTGTTTTCAGCCATCCTTCTATTGAAGAGTATCTGCTTTGTTTCTAGTTCTATGTCACCCAAAAAAAAGTCAGAAAATATTTAATAAGTCAAAGTGCTATGATGGACCCTAGTGATATGAAAATAAAAATCCACATTCCCTAACTTTAAAGGACTTCAGTGCAATTAGGGGTGAAGATACTACAGATAATAAAATGAAAAATTTATACAAGGTTTAACAATGAGGCACTTAGCTGGGACTCATAGGGGTTAACAACCTGAACTACTCCTGGTCCTGTACTCAGTTTGCTCCAACTTCATTCATGGAGTGCTCATCTCTAATTAGAGGCTCCTCTATTCTCACAATCACTGGGATGATGCTAATTGTAATAAAAATTGTGACCCATGTTTGGATCTCCCCAAAGAGGAATGGACAATATGAATTTATTTCTATAGAGAATAATAAGCATGAGATTCATAGCTCACATTAATAGAATGATTATAACAGAATCCAATAACTTAATTTATAACCATTGATACAGTCTACTGGGAGGGTGGTAATTAAGCCTTACTGAGACATAAAAGAGTTTTTGCAAGACTGCTAATTAGCCATATTATATTTCCACTCCTCCAGATATTATCCTAACAACTCCCGGAACAACTCTACAAAACAGGTCAAACTTAGTCCTTCTTCTGGCAACAGTCACTCTCTTCAGTGTGTATGTTTCACTTAATGCTGGTCTGACTCTGCCTTGCTACAGCTTTTACCACTCTCACATATACTTTCACCACCACACTGAGACCTTTGGTTTTTCAAAATTCACAACATCTTCTAAAAGAAAGAAAACACAGATGAGGCAGATATCCAGGGGCTCCTGGTATATGCCTGCTTCCTTGAGTCCACAGGCTATGTGGTATCTTTTGGAGGGGGTCATTTTTCATTTGTGTCCAGATTTTTGTGACTCCATTTGAGATTTTCTTAGCAAGTATATTAGGGTGGTTTGCCATTTCCTTCTCAGTTCATTTTACAGATGAGAAAACTGAGGCAAAGTTAAGTGACTTAACCAGGGTCACATAGCTAGTACATGTCTGAGGCCAGATTTGAATTCAGGAAGATGAACCTTCTTTACTCCAGGCCCAGAGCTCTATTATACCACCTAACTTCCCTGAGCTAATCTTTATAGGGAATGGTATATATACAGAAAAACTGTCTTCCACCCCTCACTGAAAATCATATCTTGTTACCTGGAAAATCATAGCTAAGAGGCCCAGCCAAGAACTGTCTCCTCTTTCAAAAGGTTCCATGAGTCATTAGCTCTTCTGACTAAGGGACTCTTATTGATATCCTATATGACTAGAAGCTGGTCCCCAGGGCTCTCATGTGCTGTACATCAGGGGTTCTTTAACTATTTGGTGTTATGGGCCCTTTGGCAATTAAGTAAATTCTATGGGACCCTTCTCAGAATAAACATTTAAATGGATAAAGCAAAATATGCTGGATTGCACAGGAAACCATTTATATTGAAATACAGTTATCAAAATATAAAAAGCACCAAGTTTGTAACACAGCTTTATAAGCACTGGAAATTTAAGATTTCCTGGTCTATAAGAAATCGGCAGCGGATATCTGTACCTGTTCGGTACAACCCATGTTACAAAAGTAAGGCAAAGTAATTCAAACAGAGATTCAGTTGTGCTTTGAAGGAAAGTAGGTGGAAGTGAAGGTAGGGAGAGAGCACATTCCAGAAGTAGGAACCATTTTTTTGAGTGTCTACTATTTACAATGAATTTTGGTGGAGGAGATGCAAAGTTAAGACATGATAGACTCTGCTTGCACAGTACTTACAATCAAATGCTGGGATATGACACCTATACAAACAACTATAATGAAAAAATCTTCTCATATCAGCTTATAACAGAATCTTTTCCTTCAGCAACCTGAAGTGGGTTTAGTGTCTTCCATCTACTCTCTCAAAGCTGGAAGGCAGAAGCACCAAAGGGACTGCAGAACCCAACGCAACTCAAAAGAACTTGGCCAACTCTATCCCACCACTCACACAGCATAGGGCATTGATATGCCCCAATAAGAAGAGAGTCTCCCATCAGTGGGTTTGGGGACTGGGGTTACACATGATGCTTATGCACTCAATAAATGTAAACAATGTCCTTAGGAGACCTTAATGTGATGTCCCCCTCTAGAGGACTTCAAGAAAACTTCATACAGTGCTAACTTTTTATTTTATTTTATATTTTTGAGAGAGAGCAATATGGCTTTGTCTCTGCTTAATGAAGCAATTGAATATACTTATAGGCTTGGGGAAATAAATTCAACCTCCATGGAATTGGAAGATGGGGTGGGGAAAGATGGGACAACAAGATGTCAGGCAATAATAGAAACCATTCAAAACAGAGGCCAAGTTGGCAGGGTAACAGAGAGTTAGAAAAATGGGCACAAAAAGATACATTCCCTCCACCCTACCCCAATCCCAGCCACTAGGCCCTTAGGCATCTGAGCTGACAGCAGACTCCACTGAAGGAAGTGATGAGAGCTCTCTTGGCCCCACCCCTCTTGCTGGCTACCATCTTTCTTGATTTTAGACAGCTTCCCTTCAGCTTCAACAAATCCCACTTTCTCAGCTTAGAAAGTGGGTGGCCATAAATAGAAAAAAGTACTTTGGAGTTTCCTCAATCTGTATCCTTTCTGAGTCTCAAATCACTTCCAAATGCAGTAACTGGGGGCCTGGCGCAAGAGCCAAGAGATTGCATTGGAAACAGCAATTCCCCATCAGAAATGTGATGAATTGGTGGGACCCCAAAGCAGCTGCTGCTGGTGGAGGGATCCAAGATACTGTCACTGCCTGAGGGATCTGGGGAACTGCTGGAAGAGGCTGTGTTTTTACATCATTTCTGAAAAGTGCTGCCTCAGAGTCCTCCAAGAGAGCTTGCCTGGAAAGACCAAGGCTCCTGGGGTAGAGACAGCTTCAGATGGCAGTTTCCTCTGGTTTAGGTTGGAGGAAGTTCACAAAGGCCAAATACCTAATGTGTACAGCAGGCCCAAGGATGAGGTAGACTTGACTGGCACTATTAATAACCAAATAGAAAATTCCATCAGCTGCCTGGGATCCATTCCTAGACATCTCACATCTGGGGAACCCTGACTGAGACCCGGGCCTTTAAAAAAATATATGTGGTGCAGAGTTCAGCCTGGAAGCCATGAGAGTCAGGAATACAAAACAGGCCCCATCTGAATCTCCTGCTTCAGTAGTCACAGGAGGAGAAAGGTCTGGTGACCGAACACAGCAGAGCATGCAAGTCCAGAACTCCAGCTCTTGTCCTGGCTCAGCTACTAACCTACCCCTGGTGGCATTGTCTAGTTCCCTTTGACTTCAAATTTCTTCATTTGCAGAATGAGGACCATCCTGTGTTCATTGGGAGGGGTAGGATTTGGCAAAATGGGAGGAAGAAGAAGAAAAGGGCTTGTTAAGTTTCAATTAAGTACTTTGAAACTATAAATTATTGTGCTACAAAATGTGCTGTTCTATGAATTACACTGTATTTTGGTTTTTCCTGACATTTTTCCTGTTACTGGGTTTCTCTCCTTAGGGATCTCTGTAGACAGAGTTAATGAACCAGAACTAGGGCAAATCTTTGCTCTTGGTTTTATGGAAATCATCATTATCTCTGTTAGGCAGTGGAAAAACGTGGGAGAAGTAGTTACATCATGGAAGCATAGAGTTAAAGGTGAAAAGCATCTCAAAGGACACCAAGTTCACTGCCCTCATGGGACAGAGTCTTAATAATAGCTAATAGTACTAATAGCTAACATCTATATAACACATATGTCAGACATGGTGCTAAACGCTTGGTCCTCATAACTACCCTGGGAAGTAGGTGTTATCCCTATTTACAGAGGAGACTGAAGCAAACAGGTTAAGTGACTTGCCCAAGGTCACATAGCTAAATGTCCAAGTTCTGACCTCAGATCTTCCTTATTCTAAGCCCAGCTCTATATCCACTCTGCCACCAAGATACTCAGAGTAGTGAAGCGACTACTCAAAATCATACAGATAGTAAGTGGCAGAGTTGGGTTTTGTCACAGGTCCTCTGACTTGGGACTCCTTCCTCTCTACCATGCTGATGCCCAAAATCTTGAAATGATGCATGTGAAGGTGTGTAGTTTGTAATGTCTTATAGGAGCAAGCTATTATCATTTATTTCAGGGTTTTTAATAGGATGAGTAAAAAAGCAGTATGTTACCAGAGTCCTAAATGTTTCCAAGTGCAGGTATAGTATACTTATGGGGAGAAATGGGTAACAAAGGACACAAGAAAGCCATGACTGCACAATAGGATGGAGTAGGCACTTTTAATGCTTTTCAGAGTCCTTGCTTTAGGCAAACAGCCTTTTTTTTTCATTTATTGGCAATATAACTTGCTTTCCTTGGAATAAATATTCCACCTCCTTAAATATTTTTCTGTCCTTTTCTGTCTTCCCTGCTGCCTGCACCATAAATCATCTCAATTTTCTATTATGCTGCAGAAGAATCCAGAGAAGACATTTATTTCATACAAATTAGATGAACACCACATTGACTCTCTTTCCCCGTATTTAGCTGGGAGTTTTGGAAAGCCTACCCTAAAAAGTCTCACGATTTAAAATCCACATGACTGTATAATCCACCAAATTTTTAAGGCATCTAAAGGAAACCTCATCAACCAGTTTCATTTCAAGGGTTCCTAAGGTGCAGGGGGATACATACGTAAGTGGTACATGAGACAAAGAGCCTGCCACCCTCTAGATGAGATTAAAAAGGGTATTTTAGAGAGTGGGCATTGAGATTTTTTAATGAGAGGGGTCAGAAGAGAAGTTGATTCGGATGCTGCTACTAATTCTCCCATTGCTATTGTGATAGCAACATCTACTTGGATATCTCTGTGAATTTATGAAAGCCTTGATGTGGCCAGTTTCTCCAAGTGTGCAGGTGGCAACCCTTCCAAGTCACCTCAAACCATGCAACTGTTCTTCATGTCCACTTAGGGAATCCCAGGAATTTACTCAGTATGTGGAGAGCTTTCCTCTAGCTTTCTTGACATCATATGGACACTAATGGCACATATGTCAATCAATCAATCCTAAACATTTATTAAGTATCTAGTACTTGAAAAATAAGAGCTTCTGCTACCCAGAAGCTTCTGTTCAATGGGGAGAGATAACATATACAAAGACATAATTACATACAAAAAATATGCAAAATAAATACAAAGAATTTTGAGAGAGAGCACACAAGGAATTGGAAGGATCAACAGAGCATCATAAAACTGATTTAAAACTAGAAGAAATAATAAAAGTCAGTGAGTTCAATCACTCATTTTTCAAATGAAGAAACTAAGATTTATATAGTCTGGGTGATTTGCCCAAGATCTCCCAGATAGTAAATAGCTGTTCCAGGTGTTCTGATACTAAGCTCAGCCCTGTATCATCCATCATTTATCCCTTGCTGTCACTACATGCATACCCATCCTCTTCCCAGTCCCACATCTCTTTGATGACATCCTTTATATCTTTTCTGAGCTATTGCTCTTAAGAAATATGGTGTCCATCATTTTGTTGAATCCACTCTAATGAGTATTTACTAACAGCATATTCTGCATCAGGTGCCATACTAGGAGTAGGGAATATACATACATAAAAGGCAATGGTTCCTGCCCTCCCTTACATTTTACTCAATTTTCTTATCTATAAAATGGGAATAGTAATAGCCACTGTGAGGATCAATAAAGTATCATGTGTAAGCCAGGTGATGAGCCTTAATTTTTTGTTCAGTCATTTTCAATTGTGGTCAACTCTTTGTGACTCCATTTGAGGTTTTCTTGGCAAAGATACTCGAGTGGATTGCCATTTCCTTCTCCATCTCATTTTACAGATAAAGAAACTGAGGCAAACAGGGTTAAGTGTCTTGCCTAGGGTCACCTAGTTAGTATGTGTCTGAGACAAGATTTAAACTCATAAAGATGTCTTCCTTACTCCAAGCCCAGAGGTCTGTCTCCTATGCCACCTTGATGCCCCTCCATTAATCTATTTTAAGAGGAATGTATCTGAACTGGGCTAAAGAATTGTGTTACTTGGCAGGAATCATTCATAGTAGTTATCTAGTGCATTATAAAGGAATCCTCTTATCAACTAAATGCTGATGTGTAGCAGAGTGCACTTCTAAAGAAATGGACAAAACATTGGCACTTTGTGATAGGGTAGACAGAGGAGTGGTGTGGTATGAAGCATGCACATGGGTTCACAGTGGGGAGCTGTGGCAGCAAGCAGGTTGGGATTTGTTTGTTTGGAGTTTTTTTCCAGGCTTAGGCCAGACTGTGAGCACTTGAGGGTTCAATTCCCTTTGAGCCATGATGATTCACAACTGTGTTGAGTCATACGGGTTTCATGTCTTCTGACTCTGAGCCAATCAGAAGTCAAGTCTTAGTTATATATACTGGGAGATTAGCATTTTACTTTGGGGGTTTGCTTATGAGAGGGAACTTGTGATTCTCTGGTTGAGACTCTGAATGGCCGTGTGTTCAGACCCCTGACTGCTCAAATGTAAAGGCTCTCTCTATCCAGGGATGTATGTAAATTGCATAGCAATATTGCTCTGATTCGAGCAGTAGAGCCCTGTCTTGATTTTGATAAAGATAAAAAAGCTGTTTATTGAATAGATGGAAGACTTGGTAACTGTGAGAATGTAAAAAATAAAAACGTGTGTCTGGAAGTATTTGTTTGAAGTAATTAAAGTGATCCTTGACCACTCAAAAGTTGCCTTTCCTTTTATATACAGATTTAAGGACCTGTGATAATAGGCCCCACCTGTGTATGCTGAGGTACTTACTGATATAGGGGCTTCAACCAATCCAGGAATACAAAGAGTCTCTAAGAGAAAAGGGAAGAGAAAGTTCAAAGCTTCAGAAAATTGTAGAATCCGCTGAGGGGCAGAAAATCCCCAGGATTCTTCATACTTCAAAATTATGCCAGAGGGCTCATCTAGTTGCTAAGCATAATAATAGTTCACATTTATATAGACTTTGCAATTTATAATGTATTTTCATAAACACTAGCTCATTTGACTCTCACAGTGACTTGTAAAAATATATATTAATATCCCCATTTTCCAAATGAAAAAATTGAGTTGAAGAGATTGTGACCTGCCCAATACCACACAGCTAGTGAATGGAAGACCTGGTACCCACAATTAGATCAGTGCCCATTCCATTGCACCATGCAACTTTCCCCCCACCCCATTTCAATAGTTCTTAATATCATAGCTATAAGTAACACTGAGTTTTTAATCCACGCCATCCAAGTTTTGTGCCCCAGGGCAAATCACTTAACCTTGTTTGCCTCAGTTTCCTCATTTGTAAAATGAGGTGGAGAAGGAAATGGCAAACCACTCCAGTATTTTTGTCAAGAAAACGCCACATGGGGTCACAAAGAAAAATAACTGATCATTAATTCTTGTCCTTTTATTTAAAACCAAACTACAATAACTAGAGGACAGATCAAAAAAATACACCAATGTTCCTGATTCTTGAATTCTGAGAGGTATAAAAGCTAGCCTAGAAATCAGGAAGACCTGGGTTCACATTCTGCCTATGCCACATTTTGCTGACTGTGTGACCCTGGAAAACTCACTTAACTTCCCAGTACTCTTATACTTCAATCTTATATGTTGCAGAGAAAGCACTGATATGCTTTGGTAGAGGGAGTTTCCTCAATGGAAGCTTCCTATAGGGAGGAAATCAGAGGTCCGGATTTCTAAAAATATAATTGGATAGATGCAGAGGCACAAGCTAACACTATCTGCTGCTATGGGGGCTGAGACTGATGAATCAACTGAGTTCAGGAACTACAGTGAACAGATTGAATGTCCACACTAATTTCCCTCCCCATACTGGTGAGTAGTGGAGGGCCTCCAGCCTGCGTTAGGAAGGGTAAACCAGCCCAAATTTAAAAATAGTATAGGAAGGTAAAAGTTCCATTCCATCCATCCCCTAAAGAGACTGACCAATGAATAGCTGCTGAGCTCCAGCCTGGGTAAGATAGGGAGACTCAGGTTCAGAAAACAGGGTAAGGGGGAGAGGTCTTTTGTATTCAGGGATTTCAAATTCATCATAAACAACATTCCAACTGCTTCTGTGTTACTGAAGAGCACTTACACAACATAAATACATAAATCACAGAAAGACAGAGGGAGTATTTGCAAGGTATCAATTACACCTAGAATTGCCTGGTTTTAGATGTAAGGCTTTAAGTCCTTAGGCTGAAAGGAGGAAAGAGCAAGTGTATCACCCAGCTATAGATGGTGTGGGGTGTGGGCAGAATTCCCATTGACCTAGAAAAAAAGGGGTAGGAAGTCAGCTAAGAGGATGAAATGTTCAATCTCTGGACTACTGTTAAGCTTTTCTTCAGCATGTGAACACCACTGGGGTACAACTGAGTAGTAAATATGGTACAGGAAGAGGAGAGAGAGTCAGGATAAGGCTTGATAATCCAGGGTGCCCAGTGTGTGTTATTTCAAAACCTGTGCGGGTTATTTATAAGAATCTCCCCTCCAGAAAGGGAATCCAGGAGGACACATCCCATCTATATTTTCTTAGTATGTCTGGAAAATGTTGTAAAGGGTTCTGAGGTCTGGGACAGCTAGTATTGTAAAGAGTGGCTTATAATGAGTCTGCTGAGGTTCAGGAGCAATTATATACCTCATCAGTGACTTCCTAGGAGCAATTTCTATTCAAGAAATGGTGTTTAGAGGGACTAAAATGCAACTTTATGCCTTGAGATGCTCTGGGGAAAAGATGGTACTGACTCAGTGGAGGGTAGTGGTGTCAATAATCTCTAAGCTTCCTCCCCTTTCTCTGGAGGAAAGAGGATTAGAGGTGAGCTGGGAGTAGAAGAAGCTATATGGAGGAGTGGGATACTGAGCAGTTCTGTCTTCTCCTTACTCCAAGGAGGAGTTCAAAGACGGATGCTTTGAAAATGTAATACTTTAGCAGGGAATACCCTTTAACACTTTTCACTTGGAGATTCTACTGGTAGAATAGCTGTAATTTTCCATAACTGGGAGTGAGAGGATGTCAAGTGGGATCAAACTACATAGGGAAACCTTTTTCTTAAAAGTGTGGAATGTCTCTAATGAAGTATGATTAGATATTATCAGCTTCAACCCCTTTATTTTATAGATAAAGTTTGGAGTCCTGGAGAAATAAAGTAACTTGAAACAAGGCGAAAAGAATGAGTGGAAGAGAATAGAATTCAGGTCTTCTAACCAGAACTATTACAGTGCTCCTTTCTCTGTGCTAATGCTCCTTTTTTTATTTTCTTCTCCAAGGAAAAATATATGAGTAAATGCAGGAAGATCACGAAACTGTACTCCACTCCTGGATCAACCCCATAAGCTTTGATAAACCAACTTGAACCTTAACTTGCTCAGTTCCAGAATTCTTACTGAAGTTCCTGGACACATCCAGCCATATACTTCCCTCCTTCCAGTTTCACTTTAAGTGCTATCTTCCCAGTTAGAATGTCAGCTCCTGAGGGCAGCAAATTCCTTTGCTTGCATTTATTTGACTCTCGATCTCAGCACAATGCTTAGGAAGTACTTAATAAAGGCTCTAACTCTTTATCACTCATGATCTAATTCAACTCCCTTCATTTTACAGATGAGGAAATTGAAGCCTAGAGAGGTTAGTTAAGTGACTTGTCAAAGGTCACACAGGTAGAAAGTAACAGAACTGAGATAGGAATTCAGACCTTGAGGATCCAAGTTCAACTCTCTTTTCATTGAACTGTACTGCCTCTCTAGATGATTGATTCCTCTGTGATATGTACACAGAAGGCAGATATTGGAGATATTTTACAAAATAATCCATTATATTTTATATCGGAAATTTCAGTGGTTGCCCAGTACTCTTTGGCAATGTGAATCTCACTTCATCTAAGTAAACCCTATGTTGAATCTTCCTCTCCATGAATGTATTGCTGGGAATAAGAAGACAAGGAATACTCTTCTATAGGCTGTGAAAATTTTTGCATACCTTACATTACAGGTGGGAAAACAGGTAACATAAAAGTTATGAAACTCTTAAAGAAAATATTATATGGGGGACATAATATGCTTTATGGACTTTATTCCCTTTATTCATGACTACTCAGAACAAATAACTAGGGATATCGAATCAAAGTGTGGAAGATCTGTCTAAATAAATAAAGTGTGTCCTTTGTCCAATTATTGACTCAGCAGTTGGGTTATTCATCAAACAGCTTATGGTTCAGATGGTGCCTCTACTATAGATAGGCTGTTTTTTGGCCTTTTTTGTTTGCATGTATATAAATCAACCACTCTAAAAATATGTAAAATAATCCATTTAGATGAGAAACAAACTCAGAATTGGTTTTAAATCTATCTGAAGAGGAGCAGTTTTAACAGAAAGTGATGCTAGGGCCAGGAAAGAATCCCAAATGACTTTGCATTAGTGTGGCTGACAAGCAGGTTGGGCAGATGACAGTACCTCTATAACAGTGAGGCAAAGCCATTCTTTCCTACCCCACTACGCATGGAAATTTCCTGGGTGATGCCAGAAAGAATAAGGGAAGATCTTAAGAATGTCTCAAAAATTTCTTCCCCAAACAGGGCAGTGTCTTCTTACCCGTCTCAGGGAGTCAGGAATGAATGGGGGTGGCTTTTCAAACAGGAGCACTCTGTTACTGACTAAAAATGTTTGCTTAGAAAGAGTGCCATGGCCACTCAAGAGACATAGGAGAAAAAAGGGGGAACCTCCCTGAACAAATAGGTTACACATTGATTCAAAAATGCAAACCTGCTAAAACTCCAAGAGACAAGGGGGATTTTATGAAAGTTGAACGCTTTGTAATTATTATATGTGTGTACAGGACAAGGAAGGAGTGTTGAATGGTAATACTTGGGATATTAGAAGAATTACCATCACCAGCCATGTTCCTCTGGACAGTCATCTCTTCTTCCCCTCCCCCTCAAAAAACTTCACTGGGTTTGCTGGTTTTAAAGGGAACTCCACAAAAAGAATAGCTACTATTTATATAACCCTTTTAAGGTTCACCAAGAACTTTACAAATATTATTTTATTTTATCCCCACAACAATTCTACAAGGCAGGTGCTATTGTTATCCCCATTTTAGAGATAAGGAAACTGTAGTAGATAGAGTTGTTACATGACTTGTCCAAGGTCAGCTCTATCCACTGTACCACCTATGTTTCTTAAATAAGAATTAGGTCTAATGTGGGTATGTCAATGTTTGCCTGGTTTTGTAAAGTTAGAAGATTACTGTGATTTAAATTGGTTTTCCTCAAGCTTCAAGATGAGTTTGGCTGCTATTCCCAACACACACACACAAACACATACACATGCACACACACACCCTCTACAAATGACCATAATCCCAACATACCTACCTGATATTCTGTTTCAAGTTTTATTCACATCTTATTTCTATCCTCCCATTTGACCAAGTTGTCACATCCCTCACGTTGCCTCTCCTCTTACTCGGTTACATACTATATTATTTCTTTCTCCCCCTCTACATCCCTGATTTACCAAGGCAAGCACTGAATCCCCCTCTACTCTCAATCTCTTTTCCTCCAAAGAGATGTGTACCAATGACTATCTGTCTTCTTTTTCTGGCACTTTCTGCTTTTCATTCTTACAGGTCATCCAACTGTAATCTTGCATTGACAGATTCACTTTTCTCAAATCCTCACACCTAGGAGTTACTGTTAGTCCAGCTTCTCCTCCTTAACAAAAACAGAACAGAATGAAGAAAAAACACAGATGAATGATTGATAGAAGGAAGACAGGCAGTCCATAAACATTTATTAAGTGCCTACTATGTTCCAGGAACTCTGCTAAGCATTGGGGATACAAAGAAAGATTAAAAATCCTGGCTCTCAGGGAGACAACATGGTAACAGTACGAGCAAATAAGATGTAATATAGACAAGATAATCAACAGAAGAAAAGCATTAGGGTTAAGGAAGAATGGGAAAGACTCCCTGCAGAAGGTGGAATTTTGATAAGATCAAAATGTGTATATGATTTAGACATAAAGGATAAAACTAAAAGCAAATGAGGAGAGGCTAGGAATGGTTTACCTGTCAGATCTATGGATAAGGGAAGAATTTATGACCAAACAAAATATAGAGAACATTATGAAATGCAAAATGGATCATTTTGACTACATTAAATTAAAAAGGTTCTGAACAAATAAAGCCAATGCAACCAAGATTAGAAGAGAAACAGAAATCTAGGAAACAATTTTTAAGCTACTATCTCTGATAATGACCTCATTTCTAAAATATATAGAGAACTGAGTCAAATCAAAAGAATACAAGACATTCCCCAATTGATAAATGGTCAAAGCCAAAGGATGTGAACAGGCAATTTTCAGATGAAGAAATTAAAGCTATCTATAGACATATGAAAAAATGTCTTATGTCACTCTTGATTAGAGAAATGAAAATTAAAACAAATTAATTTAAAAACTTAAATTAAATTAAGAAAATTAAAACTCTGAGGTACCACATCATACTTATCAAATTGACTAATATGACAAAACAGGAAAATGATAAATGTTGGAGATGTGGGAAAACTGTACCCCTAATGTATTGTTGGTGTTGTAAACAGATCAACCATTCTGGAGAGCAATTTGGAATTATCCTCAAAGGGCTATAAAATTGTTCATACCCTTTGATCCATCAATACCACTGTATTGCTCTATCCCAAAGAGGTCATAAAAAGGGGAAAGGACCCATATGCTCTTTTTCTGGAGCCAAGAATTGAAAATTGAGGAATCGCTGAACAAGTTGTGGTATATGAATGTAATAGAATACTATTGTTCCATAAGAAATAGTGCACAGGGAAATTTCAGAAAAATCTGAAAAAACTTATATGAACTGATGCTGAGTGAAGTGAGCAGAACCAAGAGAACATTGTACACAGTAATAGCAACATTGTATGATGACCAACTTTGATAGAGTTAGCTCTTTTCAGCAAGTCAATGATCTAAGATATAATCAAAAGACTCATAATGGAAAATGCCATCCATATGCAGAGAAAGAACTATGGAGTCTGAATGCAGACTGAGGCATACTATATTCTCTTTTTGTTTTTTGTTTTTTCTTTCTCACTGTTTCTCCTTTTTATTCTGATTCTTCTCTCACAACGTAAGTATTATAAGAGAGATACAGAGTGGGGGGCGGGGGAGATGACATGAGAAGTAGTGAATATCTCAATAGCTGAAAAGCAGTATAGTAGCAATTGCATCACCCTCCCCAGTCAAGATGTAAGTTGAGCCAGCAATAATAGTAACATAGGAGCAAAAGGAAAAAGGAGAAAGAAATAGTAGGACTGAACCACAGCAAACAAGGGAAAGACCAATGAGCACTCTTAGGACTATGGGCATCTCATAACAGAAGCCTCCAGCTGAATCCATGAGTTTTACTTACTAAGTAAAGGAAAATACTGAGAGAAGGCCCAAAAAAAGGCCTGGTTTCTTATCCATGTATTCTTCTCCCTTATTTATCAGTGTTTCTGTTCACCTGAATTTTGTCTCAGTTATAAAGAGACCAGAGGGGGGGCAGAGCCAAGATGGCGGAGTAGAAGGACTCACGTTTACGAGCTCCGAAACCAAAGCCCATGGAATTGGTGTAGAAAGAGTCCCCCATAGATTCTGGGTGAGTGCAAGGTGTGCAGAGGCAGAGTGGAGGAGATTTCCGTTCCAGGGAGCGCTGAGGACCCATCCCCAGGGTCCGGCGCGCCCCGGAGAGTAAACCTGACCCCTAGCGCTGCCCTGGCCGAGGCCTCAGAGAAGCGGATCCGAGCAGGCTTCAGAGACGGAAGCTCCAGCAGCCGGGAAAGCCCCTCCGCCCACAGAAGCAGGTCAGTGAGAGAGGCCGGGCTGAAGGAGAGGGGAAGCGGGGCGTCTCCCGTGACTCGGGCCCCCTCGGGAGGAAGCGGTGGTGGCGGGGACGGGGGCAGGAAGCGGAGGCGGAGGTGTGGGCGGCGGCTGAGGCGGCAGTGGCCCAAGACTCAGGAATCCCCCAACAGCAGGCAGGATCTTCATTACGGAAGATTCCCGCACAAAACCTGACAGAGCTGAGCCTGGGAGACGGCCCTGCCCCCACCCCGCTCTGTTGCTGAAGGCTTCTGCTCGGGACCAGGGGAGCTGAGATTGGGAGGCGGGCCCCCCACCCCGCCCCAACCCGCTCCATTCCTGAGAGTCTCTGCATAAAGCCCCCTGAGGGATCAGTCTCGGAGGCAGCCCTGGCCCCACCCCAGCACCTGAACTAAAGCTCACTGATTGACAGCCAGCAGGAGGAAAGCCCATTTAAATCTCAGAGGCCAAGCACTAGCTGGGCAGATCCAGGCGGGGGTGGAAAGGAATCTCAGAAGTCAAGTAACTGGCTGGGAAAATGCCTAGAAAAGGGAAGAAAAATAAGACTTTAGAGAGTTTTTTCCAACAAATGCAAATGATCCCGACCTTCGGATCTGACGAAGATGAGGACGTATTCTTGCCATCAGGGAAAGACGTGGAGGGCGGGGCCTCAGTACCCCAGACACCCCAGGGGGGTGGTGGGTGGGCTCAGGCCCTGGAAGAGCTCAAAAAGGATTTTGAAAAGCAAGTTAGACAGGTGGAGGAAAAACTGGGAAGAGAAATGTCAGAGATGCAACAAAAGTATGAAAAACAGGTCAATACCTTGGTAAAGGAGACCCAAAAAAATGCTGAGGAAATTAACACCTTGAAAAATAGGCTCACCCAATTGGCAAAGGAGGTTCAAAAAGCCAACGAGGAGAAGATTGCTTTCAAAAGCAGAATGAGCCAAATGGAAAAAGAGGCTCAAAAGCTCACTGAATTTAATAGCTCTCTCAAAATTAGAATGGAACAGATGGAGTCTAATGACTTTACGAGAAACCAAGAAATCACCAAACAAAACCAAAAGAATGAAAAAATGGAAGAGAATGTGAAATATCTCATGGGAAAAACAACTGACCTGGAAAATAGATCCAGGAGAGACAATTTAAAAATTATGGGACTACCTGAAAGCCATGATCAAAAAAAGAGCCTAGACATCATCTTCCATGAAATTATTGAGGAAAACTGCCCTGACATTCTAGAACCAGAGGGCAAAATAAGTATTGAAAGAATCCATCGATCACCACCTGAAAGAGATCCAAAAAGAGAAACTCCTAGGAATATTGTGGCCAAATTCCAGAACTCCCAGCTCAAGGAAAAATCTTGCAAGCAGCTAGAAAGAAACAATTCCAGTACTGTGGAAATACAATCAGGATAACCCAAGATCTAGCAGCTTCTACATTAAGGGATCGAAGGGCGTGAAATAGGATATTCCAGAAGGCAAAGGAACTAGGACTCAAACCAAGAATCACCTACCCAGCTAAACTGAGTATAATACTTCAAGGGAAAATATGGTCTTTCAATGAAACAGAGGACTTTCAATCATTCTTGATGAAAAAACCAGAGCTGAAAAGAAAATTTGACTTTCAAACACAAGAATGAGAAGAAGCATGAAAAAGTAAAGAGCAAAGAGAAGTCTTAAGGGACTTACCATGAGTGAACTGTTTACATTCCTACATGGAAAGACAATATTTGTAACTCTTAAAACTTTTCAGTATCTGGGTAGTTGGTGGGACCACACATACACATGTACACGCATGCACACACATACACACATGCACACACATACAGAGATAGAGAGCACAGATCGAACTGAATAGGATGGGACCATACCTAAAAAGAAACTAAGGTAAATGGTGAGAGAGAAATGTAGGGGGAGGGAAAGGGAAGGGGGTAACTATATGTCATTTAAGAGGCAGGTAGTTTTTCTTAGTGGAGGGAAAAAGAGGAGAGCTGAGAAAAAAAAAACAAAAAACAAAAAACAAAAACAAGAAGTTTACCCTCATCACATTTGACTAAACGAAGGAGTGAAATGCACACTCATTTTGGTATGAAAACCTATCTTACAGTATAAGAAAGTGGGGGAGAAAGAGATATTGCAAGGGGGGGGATGATGGAAGGGAGGGCAAAGGGAGGAGGGAGCAATTTGAAGTCAACACTTGGGGAGGGACAGGATCAAAAGACAGAAGAGAAACAATGAGGGGCAGGTTAGGAGGGATGGTAATCCAGTTAGTCTTACACAACACGACTATCAGGGAGGTCATTGGCAAAACTACACAGATATGGCCTATATTGAATTGCCTGCTGTCCCAAAGGGAATGGGTGGGGAGGGAGGGATGAGGAGAATTTGGAACTCAAAGTTTTAGGAACAAATGTTTAGTATTGTTGTTGCAACTAGGAAAGAAGACATACAGTTAAGGAGGAATAGAAAGTCATCTGGCCCTACAGGAGAAAAGAGAAGATGGAGACAAGAGAAGGGAGAGATGACAGAAGAGAGGGCAGATTGGAGATAGGGAAAATTAGATTGCTTGGGGTATTGGGTGGGGAGAGGGGATAAAAGGGGAGAAAATTTGGAACCCAAAAATCTGTGAAAATGAATGTAAAAAAATTTAAATAAATAAATTAATTTTAAAAAAAAAATAAAGAGACCAGAGGATAACTAAAGATAAACATAAATTTAAATGAAGGCAGAGAATAAATTTCATCAGTTTGGGTCACCAGAACTTCCCTCAGAATTGGAGGTTCAAGCACATTTCCTGGGATTTTAGCCTATTTTCCAAACATCCAGTTCTGAATCTCATTGAACTGCTTTGCAGTTGGGAAATATTAGCAGCTAAAATTAAACTACCCTGAAGTTCAGTGCTTTATCCATGAGAGTTTGGTTCATTTAACTCAGGTTCTGCACACATTAGTAAAGAGTCTATTGTGTGCAGAGCTCTGCAATAGGTACTTAGGGAGAAATAAAGACAATTCCTTGTAGACCTTATAGTTTAGCAAAGACATAAGATCCTAAGCAGAGATATAATGCCTAATAGTACAAGATAAAGGTAATAGAGAAATGCATTCAAAGTGCTTTATGAGATGGAAGTGGGGGTAGACATATTAATGACAAAGAAGATTAAAAATGTTTTAAATTAAAAAGAAGGTAGACTTTGAACTGGGCTTTCAAGAATGTATAGGGATTCAACAGAAGAAGTAATAGAACACTCCAGACACAGAGAAATGTGTGAGCAAAAGTGCAGAGGAAGAAAGAGAGAACATTTTAAGTGAATACTGGGATAACAAGCACAGGTAGGATAGCACCAGGTGGTGAGGGCCTTTGAATGCTAAGCAGGGGTGTTTGAACTTTACTTGGCAGGCAATAGTAGATGATAAAAAAAATTTCCTTTTTTTTCTTTTTACCTGTAGAGTGACATGACAAGATCTATTCATAAGGTAGATTAGCCAGGAATTTGTATGAAGAATCTACGATAGAGAAGGGTGAAGGAAAGAGTCGAGGCAGTAAGACCTATGAAAAGGTTATTGCCATACTGAAGACCCTATTATTCTAAAGACTTTGAATGCCAAGACCAGATTGAAATGTATGGCACAGGCATTAAGTCCTAAAACAAAATGTTACCCAGGTTTTCTTGAGTCCTACTTTTTGTGTTTCTCAGTTTTTTTAGAAGATGCCACCAGGCTTTCTGGCTATTTACATTCCATCATAGTGTCATTTCAATAGACTTCCAACATAGTTTGACCCTGTGCCTAAAACTATATAGAGGAAGAGTAGGTTTATGCTTAGCATCATTTAAAGTACAGAAAAAATCACCCTGCCCTTAAAAATCTTTTTACCTTCCCCATTCATACCTAAAATTCTGCAACTAGCAATTCATTTCTTTGAATTCAACAAATATTTCCAATACTCAGTGTATGATATGCAAGGCACTATGTAACACCTTCTCTCTTCATTCCTTTTTTTGAAGTACAAACATTTCCAGGAGGAGTAATTCATTAAACTTCCTGAAATTTAGCAAGATTATAGATATCTTTCCTTCCTGACAGTAGACCTAGCTACTCGTGGGATAGGGGAGAAGGATAAATGGAAAGGAATCAAAAATAGGCATTCATGACAAACTTTGCCTCCCTCCCAATTTCTGCACAGAGACAACTCCATCTGTATGAACTCCAAGATCAGAACTTACACATTTTTAAAAGTTGGGAAAAACTAGAGTTCATTCCTTCCAGACTATGTGACTTAGGCACTGGCGTAAATAGAACAGAGTCTCATTGTTCAACGATATTGCAAATAAAAAAGTTCAGATGAAAGAAGAGAAAATGAAAGTGGAAAACAAAGGGATTTAAAGCAATGAAAATAAAAAAAAATCAAGCACTCAGAAAAGCAGGAAAACACTCCTTATTTGGGTCTTGTGGTTTGGTGTCCAGTTTCACCTGGATACCAACAGACACAGCAGCTGTTGGCAGCCAAATACCCAAAATGAACTAACAGTGAAACTCTATTGACATGTTAAGTGTGTGTGTGTGTGTGTGTGTGTGTGTGTGTAGCAGGTTGATTTTAAAATGTCTTCTTTCCATAAATCAGAGCATTATTAGAAAATTTGAGCTAGAAAGAATTTTAAGAACCATCAAGTCTACATTTTACAAGTAAGGCAAGGGGAGGCAACAAGCATTTATTAAGCTCTTTCTCTATACCAAGTACATAGTAAAGTAAGTATAGACCCATAAAGGAGAAGCAATTTGCCCATTCTCACACAGATTACAAGTATCAGAACTGATTTGAATCTAATTCCTCTGACTCTCCAAATCTAGTGGCTTTTCCACTATAGCACATTGCTAGTATTCCCGAACAAGACCTTCATTTTATAAGAAGGAAACTTATTTGAGCTTATTCAAAATATTTTAACATCTTATTCATACTTAGTATGATTAAGTTCTGTCCTCTTCATCTGAATGTTGAGCCTACAGTTACCCTACCCTGTCCTCTCCATGGCAATGTTCAAATAAAGGCGTGTGACTGTTTATCCCACAGAAACTCTGCCTTTGGTTGAGATCTCTTTCACCCTTTGGTGACTTCTCCAACAAAAATGTCATCCTTCAACACCTTTCTGTCAACAAGCCCTCCATCAAGAAAGGTTGAAGAACTTGATAGGATCTGCACACCAAAGGAAACTTGTCAAACCAGCAGGTCAGAAAAAAAGCTAGCCTTCTTGAGGAAAACTTTTCCTTCTTTGAGTTCTAGGAAGTTGTTTTTTTTCTTAACAATTTGGTGTATTTATATTTTTATGGATGGAGGATAAAGATGCCAGACCTAGGCTTAGCTTCTGATGTATTTCTCAGAGATATAATCCAGAAAAAGCATCAGTCACATTGGGATGTATCTCTTTATAAAAAATGGAATTTTATTGTATGATTATTATTTAGTATTACATCTCCATCCTGTCCTAGACAATTTATAGAATATTTACCAAGAAATAGTCATGATCTACCCTGCTAGACCCTAAGACATATATGAGAAAGAGATAAAATACGAAGACCAATAGAACATATAGGAGGAATGATGGAGCAATAGAAAGGATAGACTTGGAGCTGAAAGAACTGCTTCAAAGTCCTGGCTTTACACTTTACTAGTCATGTGACCTAGACCAAGTCACATAAAATACATATATTTCATCACCTGTAAAATAATACAATCTCCAGTATCATTAATAAAAAGTATAATGTTCAGAAAAGAGAGATGACAGTCCTTTTGCACTCTACCCTCATCAGACCATACCTAGCATTTTCCTTTGAACCCTAGTTGTCAATACAACGAATCAACTTGGAAACATCAAAATATTCAGAAGAGAGTCACCAGGTTGGTAGGAGAATTTGAAATTTTACTATGTGAGAAACATTTAAAGGAACTGAGCAGTTTAGAACTTTCAGATGAGAAATCTGGAGAGAGGAGGAGGAAGCATAAGATAACTCTCTTCAAATATTATTGATGCAAACCCTTTTGGTTGATTCCAGAGCAGTAGGCAGTAATAGATGGGAATTACAGAAAGACATCTCCATATAAGCAAAAAGTTTTAGAGATGTCAGTAAGTATAATGAGCTGCTTTGGGACATAATGAATTATCCATCACTTGTAAAACAGAAACAGTGTAGCAACTTGCCTGGGATAGTGTAGAAATTAATCTCATCAATCAGACATGGATTATGCTTGATGGAGTCTGAAGGGTTTTGCAGCTCAGAGATGCTATGATCTATCTTTCTTATCTCAAAAAGATATTCTGAAAATCAAATGAAATTATGCATGTAAGGCACATTGTGATGCAAAAGCACTATCTAAATGTGAGCTATTATTAAGAACAAATAAAATCATACAGGGCAAAAGAGGTGACAACAGATGAGTTTCAAATAAGCTCAAGAGCTGTCTGAATTTAACAATAAGCAATTATTAATTGACAACGATATAATCGAGATAAAAAGAAGACACAGTAATACGGGTTGTCCTAAAAAAGCGTGCTCAGTAAACAGTACCAAATTGCAGAAGTTATAACCTTTTGAGGGGGCTGGAAATAAAGGGCAGGTCTAAACAAATGAGGCTATAGAGAGAGATCCCCCAAGTCAGCATTACTGTACTGTGCTGCCAGGGCTGAGGGAAAATAATTAACGCTATTTATCCTAAGAGGACTATGTAAAAAGGAAAAAATGGAAGGGAAACTTCACTTGGACTTGAGGGGACAAACAACTCGTGTGAAGAAGGTTCTAGGTATAAACACCATTCTAATTGTAGTCCATTGTGAAAAGAACCAAGGTGAGAACTCAACCCTAGAGAAGAAAGAGGAAAGAGTATCCAAGCCCAGGAGTTCTCACCTCTTGTGGGTGGAGTAAAGGGAGGGGCTAGTCAAAGGGTGCAGCTGGACTGAAACGCTTACAGCTGGAATCTTCTATTAAACAAATATTTTTACATGCAATTTGACTAACACAACTTAAAGTTTAAAAAAAAATTTTGGACACTGAGAAGGAGAGAGGCAAGGTGTAAGGAGGACACATTCATTTTTTGGACAGTTTGTTCTATACAACTATGAGAAAACGCACCAATTCTTACAGAATGAAGAAATTCTACAAATGCACAAACTGGACCAGTAGTGCAGAGACAACTTGGTAAAAACTGAGGAGAACAAAGCCAAACTGCCACAACAAATCCAAGGTCTGCAACAAGTGAAATTAGAAGTGGGGATTTTGGACAAGGCACCCTCAGAAATGCACCAGGATGTGAAAGCCACCTTGGAAAGGAACAAGAAGCTGCTACTTCAAGAACCAGAAGCTGTTTCCTCTGTCTGGACCACCTTTCTCATCACTGTTTTGAGAGAAATTCTCATGAGCTTCCCTAGGGATACACCTCTGGATGCTAAAAAAGCCAAATCTCATCTGTCTGATGATTGAAAGAGTGTCAAGTATGGAAGTGACCCACCTGGCAACAAAGAAAGATGTCTCTATGCTCTTACTGTACTGGGGGTCCAGACCTTCACCTCAGGCAAACACTACCGGGAAGTAGAGATGGGAGATAAGACTGAGTGAGAAGTGGACATCTGTGAAGATTCATTCAGCAGAAAGGTGAACTGCTCCACATTATCCAAGGATGTAAGGACCCTAGCAGGCTGCGAATGGGAAAATTATTTCTTTCTCTAGAATTCACCTGTAAGTTCACCTGTACACAAAGTGGGCATTTTCCTGGATTAGGAAAGGGGACATTAAGAATTTTATGATGCCATAGACAGATCTCTTCTGTGCAGTCTCCCAAAACCTTTCAAAGGACTCTTCCATTTTAAGTAACTCAAAACAACACCTGAAGGTATTTCCACTCATTATAACTCATGTCAGTCAGGTAAATAAAGTAATGGATGGTTATTTAAAAAAAAACACAGAACACTTCTCCTCAGGAATTATTTCTTTTGCTTATATCTATATGTTCTTCCCTCCTTTACCCTCATTTAGATGTAATCCCCTGAAGTAAGAACCTGTCTCATTTTTACCTTTGTCTAGCACCTTGCATAGTGCTTGCGGAATAGAAGACTTTTTAATTTGAATTTAATATGGGACATGATATGTTTAAATGAATTTAAGGAACTACCTTAAAAATCTCATTTTCATCATAGAATTATAGGATTTAGTTGTGAGTGATCTCAAAAGTTATCTAGTCCAATTTCCTATACGAAAAGAGAATACTCTTCTGTCAGATGGTCATCCAGTCCTCACTATATTACCATCAGTGAACATTATCTCACAACCAAACGCCTGAGTCAGCACGTTCAGTTTTTTCAATATTTCTAATAGCTAGAAAACCTCTTACTCTTCATTGTCATGTAATCCTAATCATTCCCATGGTTCGGTCTTCTTTTTTCCTATTGGAACAACACAGAATATATCTGCTCCTTCTGCTGTTCATTAGTTAGTCATGTTAGACTTTCTGTGACTTCATTTAAAGGGGTTTTTTGGCAATTATACTACAGTGATTTATGATTTACCATTTTCTTTTCCAGTTTATTATATAGGTGAGGAAAGTGAGGCAAAAAGGATTCAAATTATTTGCTCAGGGTCACACAGTAAATGTCTGATCTCAGGTCTTCCTTACTCCAGGCCTGGCACTCTGACCACTCTGTCACCTAGCTGCCTGCTCTTTCTACTTGTCAGCTATTCAGATATTTGAGGGAAGAACAGTGCAATAGGAAGAAAATGGGTTTTGTCTCAGAGAACCCAGGTTCAAATCCCATCTCTGCCACTTACAACCTTTGTGACCTTGGACAAATCATTCTATGCCTACACCTTTCACCTGTAAAATAAAGTGGCTGGATTAGATGGTTTCTGTGATCCTATTCAGTACTAAATCCTATGCTGTGTGCTCTTTAGTGCTATGATCCTAGGGTCATGTTTCGCTTAGTCTTGTGTTCTTTAGGTCATATATGCTGAATTTCTTCAACTGTTCCTTGTATGAAAAGGTCTCAAGTACTCTTACTATAGTAGTCAATGTCTTCTAGATGCATTCTACTTTGTCAATTTTCCTTTTAATATTTCTTGTCTGAAACTGTGCAAAATAACCCAGATGTCATTTGGACAAAACAGATATGACAGTCCTAAATATACAGCCCCAGATTGTGTGTATTGTTTTTTGAGGAAGTATATGTTACTACTGCCTCATATTAAACTTTTGTTCAACAAAACACCAAGATAATTTTCATGTGAACTCCTACCAAATTGGTTCTATCCCCTATTGTACTTTTGCAATTTTTTTATACTAAACTCAGTACTTTGCATTTATTCTTTTACAATTTCATCTTAAAGCAATTAGACAATTGTTAGTCAATTTAACACCAGGAGAAACATCTGGTATACTAAATTCAGGATAAGCTAGGAAACCAAAGCACAGACAGTGCCATAGTATAACTGAGTTTACTAGAATGCATTCAGTGGCTCCCTATTGCCTTCTGAAAAAAAAAATATCTCCTAGCATTCAAGGACTTCCACAATCTGGCTCTAATTTTCCTTTCCATAATTACTTTGTGAAACTCTACACTAGTCAATCTACATTAGCTACTGTTCTCCAATTTCATCTTTTCCTTTCCTAATTCCCTCCTTTGCCACATAATGGCCCCCATGCCTAGAACAGGCTTGTCTGCCCCATTTTCTGCCTATTAATATCCCTGCCTATTAATAAGACCTAATGATACCTACTTCACTGAATTTCTCATACTACTCTGTCTGACTTCACATTTGAATTTAATCACTTTCTAATTTTTATTATTACTGTATTGTTTTATTCAACTATTAGATTATAAACTCCAGAATAGGAATAACATTAACAAACAATTGTATAGTGCTTTAAGGGTTGAAAAGTACTTTGAATATCTTAGCTCATTTGGCCCTCTCTAAAACTCCTGAGGTAGAAATGATTATCCCCATTTACAGAGGAGGTAACAAAGGCATAGGGAGGCAAACTGACTTGTCCAGGGTCACACAGCTAGTAAATGTCTTTGGCAGGAT
This sequence comes from Bettongia penicillata ogilbyi, assembly GCA_023548195.1. NCBI lineage: Eukaryota > Metazoa > Chordata > Mammalia > Diprotodontia > Potoroidae > Bettongia > Bettongia penicillata. The sequence goes on from JAJHZJ010000580.1 coordinate 6,803,423, forward strand.
TCAACCTAAGATCTTCCTGACTCCAGGTCTTACATTTGATCTACCACACCCCATCCATGGATCCATTTAGTGGCTCCTTAAATATTTCAGGAAATACATGACTTTTCTACTTTATGTCCCTAACGTATAGAGTGAAAACTTGCATTAACTAAAGATAATATCCAGGAAATCGAGAATCAGGAATTCATGAACTCAGGAAAATAAAGAGGAAGAAGGCAGTTTGCTTGTTAATAGGATGTGTTTAATCGTAGCTTCTTTTTGAAGGTAAATTGGAGTCTGCTGGTCACCTCTAATGCTCATCATTCATACACACACATACACATACACACACACACACACACACACACACACACACACACCTTAAAGGAACTGGCCAGATTATATCCAGGGACTGTACAAGTAGTCTGATTAAACATCAAGCCAGCCAAAAGAATGAAACGTGACCCTCCCTCCAAATACTATAGAATATGTGAATCCTCAAAAATCTCAGATCAACTACATAATAGGAAAATTTCTAGTACATCTCCATACCACAATGGTCTACACGCTGTTCTAATGAGTAGCTACCATCTCAATTCTACATTTACTAAGCATTTAGTATGTGCAAGATTATGTGTCCACAGGCTATATGTGTGCCTTCCAAGAACAAGTCTAGCTAAATCTGGAGATATTCAGCAATAGTAGACTACCTCCTTATTGCTTCTTTGACAATTGTGCTCTCATAAAACACAGAAAAACACATAAGGGTCCTAAGCTCAATGAGATTTCCTTCTACTCTGCATCAACATGACAGAATGGCAGAATAGGGAGAAAAAGATGGAAAGAATCACACATTTTTGAGATATGTACAAACACCATTGTAATTGTTGGTACTCTAAATGTGAGATCCTTGTCCCTGAAAGGGAAAAGAACCTATAGAGAGTCACCATGAACTTACTCAGTCCACATAACTCACAGTATAGTGAAGGGAAAGATCTAGATATACTCCTTCATATCTGGCAAAACAGGTCAAATTAGGATATTTCCAGGAAAATCTCTGGATCAGGGCATAAGCCAAAAGAGATTTTTTTTTTGAAAGTAGCCCTGCAAAACTGAATTTATTCATATAGACCTTCAATTCTAAGCCATGGGCTCTATCTTTGGGACTTTTAGGTTCTGGGGCCTTGGGATCCTACCTGTTTTGTTACTGGGCTCTTTAAAACCTATTCTCCCCTAAAATTGAGGACATATATCAAACTGTGTCCAACCTTCTCCTAATTTATCATCAACTCTAAGATACTATAACCACCACCTCCTAAGCTTTTTATTTCCATCTCACAAATTAATTCCTACTAATTGGCCACAATCAATTGTAGAACAACAGTTCCTCTCATCCCTTTCTCCACTCTAGTACATTGCTATTGCAATATTGCTTCTGTTTCTCTCTTCTTTGATCGTTACCTAAATACTTTCCACTGTGCCTTGAGATAGAATGTTATATCTCTGTCCTTTTTAACAAGTTAAGCACTTGCTCCCTTCAAACTCCCATAATTCATTACTGTAAGAATGAAATAATGCTTACCTTCCCCACTGCATCCCCCGTCTGGTCCTAGATTGACCTTATCTGACCTTTAGTAAGACTTCAGCAACAGGGCCAAAATTTAAGTTCCTGTGAAAAGCTTGCCCAAACACTGCGAAAATACTTGTTTCTTCTTGCTCAGTATAGACAAGAACTTGTTTATTTTGGCACACACACATACATACATAGACACACACACACACACAAAGTTGATGAAATTAATGTGACAATACCATATGTCAAACTTAATACCAGTTTTTCTTAAGGTCAGCAAAAAACTAGGCTGGAAAAATACCCCCACCACCCATCAAATCTCTTTTCTTACATTTTCCAAAAGGAAAGGAGAAGAGTATTTATTTAGCTCTATTTATAAGTTTGACATCCACCTGGTCACAAAAGGATAGCTATTGATGGAGAGAAAATATCTTTTAAAAAAGTACTAACTAGATAAAACTGAACCAAATCATTTCCCTTTTAGGGCCTTAGTTTTCTCATCCACAAAATGGTACTTGATAATCTCTAAGGTTCTTTCTAACTCTGAGATTCTATGAGCCCATTTGACTTAAAAGAATTTAACAGGTGTCATACTAAAGAAAAATGGCTGTTTGATTCAAAGTACTATATCTTATATTATAAACACTCTTGTTAGAAACAATACTGAATATGGAAAAATATTTTTCCTAGCTAACTTAAGTATAGTAACCAAGATACGCTTAGAGACAAAAGAAAGGATCTTATTAAAACTTTAGTATAACCAATTCATCAAGGAAAGATTTCCTTGTGACCAGAGACATAACTAGCAATTCTTCCACCTAAGGCAAGGATGAATTCAGTTGAGGGTTGGTGAGAATCAAGGAAGAGTCTTCAGACCTTAGAATACAGGGTCCCATGAAGAGATATATGGACTCTGGGTCATTAAAGGGAAATCAAGACCTGAGGATAATTCAAAGATACTTCTGGTGACACAGTCACCAGTAGAGGAAGGAAGGAAGAACCTAGCTGAGAAGAGTACAGGTGAGGCTGCTAGGGTTAATTATTTTTGCTAAATTCAATTGTTTCCTCCTACAAGTGCTATTAACATCCTCTAAATTTTGGTGTTCTACTGCAAAGCTCCAATCACACCAACCTAGTTATGTCTCTACCTATGAGAGAGATATATGCTTCAGTTACATACTTATATGTAAAACAACTTAAGTCACAGTAGCCTGGACTGTGCTTTTATATCCATGTAGCATGCCACTCCCATCCTCACCCCTTATGTATCTTCTGTATAATTTAAAATCACTCTCAATATGTATATGTCAGAAGTCACAGACTATGTCATGTATAGTAAAACCTTATGAATACACACTAATTGAGGGAGATGATCCATCTAAATGAATAGAAAGTACAAGGAAATTTTGGGGAGAGTTAGCACTAGATAGAAGCTTAGAGGTCATACAGTCTGAACTCTACATTTTCCAGGTGAAGAAACTGAAACCAAAGGCTCTAAGACTTTTGTTCATGTGTAGTGTGGGTAGGAGTATGTTGGACTAACACAGCCTCTGAGGTCCCTTTCAACTTTGATATTGTATAATTCTGAAGCCCTCAAAAGTTCATTAATTTGTTAAAGACAATATAATGAGGTAGTGACAAAATTAGAACTAGAAATGGAGCTAAATTATCGAGATTTAGGGTTCTACAACTTTCAAAGGCATGTAGCTGCTTTAAAAAAATTACCAAGACGAGATCTTTATGTGACCTGCTCTGATGAACAGAATTGAACAGCATGGAATCAGTATAGCCCAAAGTATTTATGTACATGCCAACTATGTACCCAACATGGAGGGGAGAGAATACACTGGAAGTGCAATAACACATCACCTATTAGGAATCCCTCTGTCTGACATTTTAATTCATCAGGAACACAATTCAGAATGGATGACTGAAAAATCATTAATCATTTTTAAGCAGCTACTATATATATTTCAAGCATTGTGAGAACATATATAGAAGAGTAAAGTATTCTTTGCCCTCCAGAATTGTATATTCCAATAGGTGGCACATGAATAGAGTGCCCAGCCTGGAGACAGGAAGACTCATCTTCCTGAGTTTAAATCTGGCCTCAGACACTTACTGTATGACTTTGGACTAGTTGTGTTAACTCTGTTTGCCTCAGTTTCCTCATCTGTAAAATAACCCAGAGAAGGAAATGGCAAATCACTGTGTTTGCCAAGAAAACCTCAAATGACTACCAATTTTTTTTTAATTATTGTATTTGTTTTCAGTGTTCTACAGTCATTTCCATATATCTAAGATTTTTTCCCCCTTTCCCCTTCCTCCCTGCTCCCTCCCGATTCCCTCCTCAAGACAGCATGCAATCTTATATAGTTTCTACACATATGTTCCTATTAAATACATTTTCACCATAGTCATGTTGAGTAGAAGAATTAAAATGAATGAGAGAAACCATAAAACAAAATATAATACAAAAGAAAATGGTATGCTTCATTCTATGATCCAATTCCATAGATCTTTCTCTGGATATGGAAGGTGTTTTGCCTCAAAAGTCCATTGGGAATTTTTTAGGTCCTTTCATTGCTTTGAAGGACTAAGTCTACCAGAAAAATTCCTCACACACTGTGGTTGTTGCTATGTACAAAGTTCTCTTGGTTCTGCTCCTTTCACTCAGCATCAGTTCATATAAGTCTTTCCAGGTCTCTCAGAAGTCTTCCTGTTCATCATTTCTTATAGCGCAATAGTATTCCATTACATTCATATACCACAGCTTGTTCAGTCATTCCCCAATTGATGGGCATCCCCTCAATTTCCAGTTCTTGACTACCACAAAGAGAACTGCTATAAATATTTTTTGACCATGTGGGGCCCTTTCCCATTTCTATGATCTCTTTGGCATACATTCCTAGAAGCAATATTGCTGGATCAAAAGGTATGCACCTTTTAATAGCCCTTTGGGCATAGTTCCAAATTGCTCTCCAGAATGGTTGGATCAGCTCACAGCTCCACCAACAATGAATTAGTGTTCCAACTCTCCCACATCTTCTCCAACATCTATCATCTTCCTATGCTGTCATGTCAGCCAGTCTGATAGGTATAATGTGGTACCTCCAAGTTGTTTTGATTTGCATCTCTCCAATCAATAGTGATTTAGAGCATTTTTTCATATGACTATAGATAGCTTTAATTTCTTCCTCTGAAAACTGCCTGTTCATATCCTTTGACTATTTATCAATTGGGAAATGACTTGTATTCTTGTACATTTGACTCAGTTCTCTATATATTTTAGAAATGAGGCCTTTATCACAGATACAAGTAGCAAAAATTCTTTCCCAGTTTTCTGCTTCCCTCTTAATCTTGTTTGCATTGAATTTGTGCTAAAACTTTCCAATTTAATGTAACCCAAATTAACCATTTTGCACTTCATAATGTTCTCTATCTCTTATTGGGTCATAAATTTCTCCATTCTCCATAAATCTGACAAATACACTATTCCTCGCTCCCCTAATTTGTTTATAGTGTCAATCTTTTATACCTAGATCTTATATCCATTTGGACTTCATTCTTGTATACACTGTCAGACGTTGGTCTATGCCCAGTTTCCACTACACTGTTATCCAGTTTTCCTAGTAATTTTTGTCAAAAATGAGTTCTTATCCCAGAAGCTGGTGTCCTTGGGTCTATCAAACAATAGATTGATTGCTGTGTTCATTGACTACTGTGTCTTGAGTACCTAATTTATCCCACTGGTCCACTCCTCTATTTCTTAGCCAATACCAAGTGGTTTTGATAACTGCTGCTTTATAATACAATTTGAGATCTAGTAGGGCTAGACCACCTTCCCTAGCATTTCTTTTCATTAGTTTCCTTGATATTCTGGAACTTTTGTTCTTCCAGATAAATTTTGATGTTACTTTTTCTAGTTCTGGAAATAATTATCTGGTAGTTTGATTGATATGACACTGAATAAGTAAATTAAATTATGTAGGACTGTTATTTTTATTATATTGACTCCACCTATCCATGAGCAATTGATATTTTTGTGCAAAAAGTGTTTTATAATTGTGTTTATATATTCCCTGGGTTTGTTTTGTCAGGTAGACTCCCAGATATTTTATAGCATCTATTGTAGCTTTAAATGGGATCTCTTTTTCTATTTCTTGCTGTTGGGTTTTCTTAGTAATATGTAGAAATGCAGATGATTTATGTGGGTTTATTTTGTAACCTGCAACTTTGTCAAAGTTACTTATTATTTCAAGTAGTTTTTTATTTGAATCTCTGGGATTCTCTAAGTATATCATTATATCATCTGCAAAGAGTAATAACTTAGATTAGAATTAGCCTATTCTAATTACTTCAATTTCTTTTACTTCTCTTATTGCTATAGCTAACATTTCTAGTACCATATTGAATAACAGTGGTGATAATGGACATCCTTGTTTCTCCCCTGATCTCATTGAAAATGCATCAAGCTTATCCCCATTGCATATAATGCTTGCTGATGGTTTTAGGTTGATACTGCTTATAATTTTATGGAAAGTTCCATTTATTCCTATGCTCCCCAGTGTTTTCAATAGGAATGGATGTTGTATTTTGTCAAAAGTTTTTTTCTGCATATATTGAGATGATCATATACTGTCTGTTAGTTTTGTTGTTGATATGATCAATAATGCTAATAGTTTTCCCAATATTGAACTAGCCTTGAATTACTAGTATAAATCCTACCTGATCATGATGTATTATTCTCATGATAAGTTGCTGTATTCTTTTTGCTAAAATCTTATTTAAATGTTTTGCATCTATATTTATTAGAGAAATTGGTCCATAATTTCTTTCTCTGTTTTGGCTTTTCCTGGTTTAGGTATTGGAATCATATTTGTGTCATAAAAAGAATTTGATAAGACTCCTACTTCCCCAATTTTCCCAGATAGTCTATATAATACTGAAATTAACTGTTCTTTAAATATTTGATAGAATTCACTTGTAAAACCATCTGGCCCTGGCAACATTTCCCTGGGGAGTTGTTCAATTTCTTTTGACTACTTGTTCAATTTCTTTTTTCTGAGATGGGGTTAAATATTCAACTTCCTCTTCTGTTAATCTGGGAAATTTATATTTTTTAAAATAATCATTCATCTCATTTAGATTGTCAAATTTATGGGCATACAGTTGGGCAAAGTAATTTCTAATTATTGTTTTAATTTCCTCCTTATTGGGGGTGAGTTCACCCTTTTCATTTTTGATATTAGCAACTTGGTTTTCTCCTTTGTTTTTTTAAATCAAGTTGACCAAAGTTTTATCAATTTTATTGGGTTTTTTTTTTATAAAACCAACTCTTAGTTTTATTCATTAGTTCAATAGTTTTCTTAATTTCAATTTTATTAATCTCTCCTTTGGTTTTTAGTATTTCTAATTTGGTAATTACTCAGGGATTTTCAATTTGTCCTTTTTCTAGATTTTTCAGGTGCATGCCCAATTCATGGATCTCCTCTTTCTCTATTTTATTCATGTAGGCATTCAAAGATATAAAACTTCCTCTAAGAACTGTTTTTGCAGTATCCCATAAGATTTGGTAGGTTGTCTCATTATTGTCATTCTCTTGAATGAAGTTGTTGATTGTTTCTATGATTTGTTGTTTAACCCACTCATTCTTCAGAATTAGATTATTTAGTTTCCAATTAATTTTTGGTTTCTTTCCATGGCCTTTTATTGCATATAGTTTTTACTGCATTATTATCTGAGAAGGATGCATTGACTATCTCTGCCTTTCCACACTGGATTGTGAGGTTTTTATGCCCTAGTACATGGTCAATTTTTGTATATATACCATATACTACTGAGAAAAAGGCATATTCCTTTCTATCCCCATTAAATTTTCTCCAGAGATCCATCATATCTACCTCATCCAGAGTTTTATTCACCTCCTTAACTGTTTTCTTTTTTATTTTGAGGTTAGATTTATCAAGTTCAGAGAAGGGGAGGTTGAGGTCCCCCAGTATTATAGCTTTGCTGTCTATTTCTTCCTGTAACTCCCTTAAATTCTCCTCTAAGAATATGGGTGCTATACCACTTAAAGCATATATTTTTAGTAATGATATTGCTTTGTTGTCTATCGTGCCTTTTAGCAGGATATAGTTTCCTTCCTTATCTCTTTTGATTAAATCTATTTCTTCTTTTATTTTGTCTGAGATTAGGACTGCTACCACCGTTGTTTTTTTTTACATCAGTTGAAGCACAATATATTCTGCTCCAACCTTTTACCTTTACCCCGTGTGTATCCCCCCATTTCAAATGTGTTTCTTGTAAATAACATATTGTTAGATTATGGTTTTTAATCCATTCTGCTATCTGTCTCCGTTTTATGGGAGAGTTCATCCCATTCACATTCACAGTTATGGTTACTACCTGGGTCTTTCCCTCTATCCTCTTTCCCCACATTTATGCTTTTAGTTCTCCCTTCTCCCTTCCCCTCCACAATAGAGTTTTAATTTTTGACCATTTCCTCCCTCAGTCTTCCCTCCCTTCTTTCAGTCCCCCTCCCTTTTTCTCCCCTTTTCTCTTACTACTTCTCTCCCTTTTAGCCTCCCCTCCCTTTTCTTTCCCCCTTTCCCTCCTACTACTTGTACAGCTAGTTAGATTTCTATACTTAACTGAGTTTTCTGTTCCCTCCTTGAGTCAAATCAGATGAGAATAAATCTCAAACAATGCTCACCTCCCTCCCTCTTTCATTCTCCTGTAATATAGTTTGTGCCTCTTCCTGTTATGTAATTTACCATTTTCTGCCTCCTCCTTTTCACATCTCCCATTACAATCCCTTTGCACCCTTAAATCTCATTTTTATCATCACATCATTTACCTTACACATTCTCCCTCAATCTATGTATATCTCTTTTATTTATCATAATAAATATACAGTTCTCAAGATTAACAAGTATCAATTTCCCTTATAAGGATGTAAACAGTTGGCCCATATTGAATAAAAGTTTTTTTCCCTTTGTTTACCTTTTTATGCCTCTCTTGAGACTTGTACTTGAAGATCAGATTTTCCATTGAGCTCTGGCCTTTTCATCAGGGAGGTCTGGAAATCCTTTATTTCATTAAATGTCCATCTCCTTGCCTAAAATATTATACTCAATTTTACTGGGTAATTGATCTTTGGTTGTAGTCCCAGCTCCTTTGTCTTATGGAATATCATATTCCAATTCCTTTGATCTTTTAATGTAGAAGCTGCAAGGTCCTATGTGATTCTGACTGTAGTGCCTCAATATTTGAATTGTTTCTTTCTGTAATATTTTCTCCTTCACTTGATAGTTCAGGAATTTGGCAACGATATTCTTTGGTGTTTTTAGTTTGGGCTCCCTTTCTGGAGGTGAATGGTGGATTCTTTCATTGACTTTTTTTGCCCTCTGGATCTAGGATTTCTGGGCAGTTTTCCTTGATTTCTTGGAAGATATTGTCCAGGCTCTTTTTTCATCATGTCTTTCTGGTGGACCAACAATTCTTAGATTTTCTCTCCTGGATTTATTTTCCAGGTCAGTTATTTTTCCAATTAGATATTTTACATTTTCTTCTATCTTTTCATTCATTAGATTCTGTTTCACTGATTCTTGATGTCTCATAGAGTCATTAGCTTCTACTTACCTGATCCTAATTTTTGTCAAATTCTTTTCTTCAGTTAACTTTTGCATCTCCTTTTCCATCTGTCCAATTTTTCCTTTTATGGAGTTATTTTCTCCAGTTATTTTTTGTACTTTGTTTTCTATTAGTCCAATTTTCCCAGATAGGTTTTGTGCCTCCTTTCCATTAGTCCAATTTTCACTTTAAATTCTTCCATGATTTTTTTTCATATTTTTAAAATCACTGGCCAGTTTTTTTCTACTTCCCTAATCTATCTTTTAAAATCCTTCTTGAGTTCTTCCAAGAATGCTCTTTAAGCTTGAGACCAGTTCATATTCCCTTCTGAAGTTTCAGATGGGAGAACAGTCTCAATGCTGCCCTCTTTGGTATTCCTGTTTTGGTCCTTGTCCCCATAGAAAGATTTTATGGTCTTATCTTTTCTAGTTTGTTTTCTTATTCATGATGATCGTCCTTTTCCGAAGTAGATCTCTGCTTCTGGGGCACAGGGGGCCCTGTCTCACTATTCTTGTGTTGAGAACTTGAGACTTTGTGGACTCTGGCCTCTGGTTCTTTCATCTAGAGAACTAGAATGCTGCAGCTTACCTGGCACTGAGCTGGCTGATGTGCCAAAGAGAAATCAAGTATAGTCTTTCTGAGTTTCCCTGGAGTTACCCTGGAGTTAGCTGCCTTAAGTGTGGGGGAGGAGTGGTCTGGCCACAGGAGGTCTCCTCTCCTGAGCAAAGGGAGGTTCAGTCATTGGTGACTAGTGTTTGCATTAGTGTCTTCCCTATTCCCATGGCTGTGCTGAGGCATTCCTGGGGGTCCTGGCGTTGATGATTATGGGCTCCACTCCCCTGGCACTCAGGACTCCTCCCAATTAACTAGAGAGGGACTGTCTGGAACAGCTCTGGTTCTGCACTGGTCCTCTTCAGTCACAGCAAGAGGGACCCCTCTGCAATTTTCCTAGCCTCACAAGCTAAGAGACTGTTTGCCCTTGCTGCTGATCCCACTGTTCCAGGATTTTTCCTGGGGAAATATTTTGTAGGTTTCTCAAGGTCAGCAAGGTGAGGGGTTTACCGATTTTTTTTATGGCTCATTTACCGATCACTCTGCCATCTTGGCTCCTGAAAGTTCAAGTAGGTGATTTACAGACATTTTATCTGCGGGCTGATAGTCTCAGGAACAGCTACTGCAGTTACCTGGGGTTCCACGACTCTCTTTCACTCACTTCCACTGGACTCCTGTCCTGGGCTGATATGCTCAAGATGCAGCCAGTGCCTCAGACTACCCAGGGCTTCCTGCTGGCTCTGCCACAGCAGGGACTGCACTGGTACACCCTATACACTGTGCACTGTATGCTCCTCCATCCCTGTGCAATAGATCCTTCCCATCAATCTTCCAGTCTATCCTGGGCTGGAAATCTGCCATGGTCTGTCAACTATTGCATTCTGCCCCTCCAAAATTCATTCAGATTCCCTTTTTAGAGGAATCTGAAGGAGTTTATCTTAGAGCTTAGGTGAGTAGTTGTTTTCACTCCGCCATCTTGGCTCTGCCCCCCAAAAAACATTTTATAGAGCTAGAAAAAGTAACATCAAAATTCATCTGGAAGAACAAAAGGTCCAGAATATCAAGGCAATTAATGAAAAGAAATGTTAGGGAAAGTGGCCTAGTCATACCAGATCTTAAATTGTATTATAGAGGAGCAATCATCAAAATTACTTGATTCTGGCTAAGAAATAGATCAGTGGAATAAGTTAAGTACACAAGACACAGTAGTTAATGACCATAGTAATTTATTGTTTGTTAGAATCTATTGTAGATGTAATAATCTACTCCAAGCTTCTGGGATAAGAACTCACTATTTGACAAAAGCTGCTGGGAAAACTGGAAAATATTATGGCAGAAACTGGGTTATAGATCAACATCTGACATCATATACCAAAATAAAGTCCAAATGTACACAATTTAAATATAAAGACATAAGCAAATTAGGGGAGCAAGGAATAGTTTGTCAAATTTATGGAGAATGGAGAAATGTGTGATCAAACAAGACATAGGGAACATTATGAAATGGAAAATAAGTAATTTTGATTACATTAAATTGAAAAGTTTTTGCAAAAAAAGCCAATAAAACTAAGATTAGGAGGGAAACAGAAAACTGGGAAAGAATTTTTACAACCAGTATCTCTGACAAAGGTCTCATTTCTAAAATAGATAGAGAACAGAGTCAAATTTACAAGAATAGAAGTCATTCCCCAGTTGATAAATGATCAAAGGACATGCACTGGCAGCTTTCAGAGGAAGAAATTAAAGCTATCTATAGTCACATGAAAAAATGCTCTAAATCATTATTAATTAGAGAGATACAAATCAAAACAATTCTGAGGTACCACATTACACAAAGCTGGAATACTAATTCATTGCTGGTGGAGCTGTGAGCTTATCCAATCATTCTGGAGAACAATTTGGACATACCCATTGACCCAGCAATGCCATTTCTAGGGCTGTATCCCAAAGAGATCATAAAAATGGGAAAAGGAACCACATGTACAAAAACATTTATAGGATCTCTTTTTGTGATGGCCAAGAACAGGAAATTGAAGGGATGCCCATCGATTGTGGAATGGTTGAACAAGTTGTGTTATATGAATGTAATGGACTTATAGCACTTATTGTGCTATAAGAAATGATGAATGGGCAGACTTCAGAAAAAACTGGAAAGTCTTATATGAACTGATGCAGAGTGAAGTGAGCAGAGCCAGGAGAACATTATACATAGTAACAGCCACAATGTGCTAAGACTGTTTTTGATAGACTTAGCCCTTCATAGCAATGACTAAAACATTCCCAAAGGACTTATGATGCAAAATGCCATCCACATCCAGAGAAAGAACTATGGAATCCGAACAGAGAATGAAGCAGACTATTTTCTCCTTTGTTATGTTTTGTCTTCCTCATGGTTTCTCCCATTCATTTTAATTCTTCTATGTAACATGACTAATGTGAAAATGTGTTTAATAAGAATGCATGTGAAGAACCCATATAAGATTGCTTGCTGTCTTGGGGAGGGAGGGGAGAGGGGGGAAATTTGGAACTTATGGAAGTGATTGTTGAAAACTAAAAACAAATAAATTAATAAATTTGGAAAAATACCAAAAAAATCTTTCGATAACCATATTTCAATAAAAAGGAGCCATATTCTTGTATATTCAATTCAATAAATATTTATTTAATGCCAAAAAAAAGAAATGATAAACAGGCAGACTTCAGAAAAACCTGGAAAGGCTTACATGAACTGATGCTAAGTGAAGTCAGCAGAATCAGGAGAACACTGTACACAATAATAGCTACAGTGTGCCAAGACTGACTTTAATAGACTTAGCCCTTTATAGCAATACAAGGACCCTAAAACATTTCCAAAGGATTCATGTTGCAAAATGCCATCCACATCCAGAGAAAGAACTATGGAGTCTGAATGCAGATCAAAGCAGACTATTTTCTATTTTTTTTTTTGTTTTATTGTTTTCTTTCTCATGGTTCCTCCATTCATTCTAATTCTTCTATATATTATGACTAATGTCAAAATACGATTAGTAGGACTGTATATGTAGAGCCTATATTGGATTGCATGGCTTCTTGGGGAGGGGAGAGGAGAGGAAGGGGGAGAAAATGTGAAACTTGTGGAAGTGAATGTTGAAAATGAAAAGCTAAAATAAATTTACTTTAAAAAAAGAAAGCCTCAAATGGGGTTGCAAAGAGCTCAACACAACTGAAAAAATGATGTAACAATAAAAATCACTTGGAAAAATGGACCTAATGGGCACTTTCATTTTCTTACTCTTTTCATGGACAATCTGTATAGCAAGGCAAGCCTTCTATACATAAAGCAGTACCAGTATTACTTTGATTACTACTCCCACAGGAAGAAATGGAAAGGGAAGGAAGAATATAGTATCTGATCTGGATGGGATTCTTCAGTACGGCAAGTTACAGTGGCAGAGAAGATGGACATATGGCCCAACATCTCTAGTGGGGATAGATACAATAGATGATTTGAGACCAGCTATATGTAAAGAATGAAGAATAAAGTAAAAAAAAAATCCTCTGCACATTTTTTGTGATATGTCACCACCTCTTAATAGATCTTATTTACTTTTTTAATAGAAACTCTTGGACCCTCACTCAGAGCCCATTCGCTATTGTTTTACCTATCATTGTAACATCTAGCTAATTTGGATATCTTGTTCTAAGCTCCCAATACATGAGAGGAAATAAATTCCAGTGGTTATTGAAGCCACAGGCAGGCCCTGCACATTGACTGTAACAAGTAATGATAGCTGGTAGGCTGACAATAAAGGAGGAGACAAGAACTAAAAGTACTAAAATATGACCATTTAGGGTAAGGGTAAATAGTTCTGTGCATGTCAATAAATGCATCTGTTTTAACAAAAAAACCTTTATTAATTTACTCTGGATACCACATTTTAAAAAGGAGATTGGCAGGCTGAGGGGAGTTCATAAAGTGACAACCAGAATGGTCAGGAGACTCAAAATCACATCATATGATACTCAGTTTCAGGAATTGGGGATGTTTACCTCAAAAAGCGTAGGAGAAATGTGGTGGCTTTCAAATACTTGAAGGACTAAAATTTAGAATAGTTATTTTATTGACCTCAGAACTGAAGCCAGTGGGCAGAAGTTACAGAGGGATAGATTTTGACTCAATATAAGGAAAAATTTGTTTAATTATTAGAGCTACCCAAATATAGAGTGTGGCAAGAGCATCTGAGACTAACTTCTTGTCAGGGTTATTTCCTTGTCCGTGTTTAACAGTTTAACAGAGATGAGGCCTTTGTTTCTTGTAATAGTGATATCATTTTAATCAGATATGAACTCACCTTTCCCTGGATATTCAATGGAACAGAATCGTCACTCTAAGGATGACTGCTTGAATCATGGCTAGAGTTCCTGGACCAAGATTTCTAGATATAACAAAGATTTTTAAAAATAAATTTGAACTCCTGGAAGGGAAGAACACTTGTTTGAATCTTCATGGGTAGGTTCAAATCTTTTCTTTTTAGTAGTTTTTGTCACATTAAATAAAACTTATACTAAATTTGATTTGGGCAGCTGGGCGATGCAGTGGGTAGAATGCCTGACCTGCAGTCAGGAAGACCTGAGTTCAAATACAGCCTCAGAAACTAACTAGCTGTATGACCCTGGGCAAATCACTTAATACTGTTTGCCTCCCTTTCCTCATTTGTAAAATGAGCTGGACAAGAAAACAACAAATTCAAAATGGGGGTCACAAAGGGTTGGGCAGAACTGAACAACAACAAAATTTGATTTATTATAAGCCTGAGTGCTTGCCTAAGAAATTAGAGTCTTTTTACCTTTATTTTGAGAGGAAACATTGTAAGACAAAGTGTGGTGGATTAGGGATCAGACAAACACGTTCAAATCCTAGCTCTTCCACTTCCTATCTATGGAACTTTGAGCAACTCACCTTACATTTCATCTGTAAAATGAGAAGGTTGGAATAGATAACTTATGAGATCCTTTGCAGGTCTAAATCTCTGATCCTATGTAGAACACTATATACAAATTGTGTTCTGTTGTTGCCAAGAGCAACTCCAAGTGGAAGCACAATCCATTTGGTTATGATATGAAAGCATGAAAAAGGCCATGAGGTATACAAAAGTGAAATGGCCCACTGAAGGAAGAAGTAGGTTCTTCCTTTGTTGAAGTTTTCAAGGATAAGCTGGGTATTTACTTGTAAGCACTGTCACAAAAGGGATTTTTTTTTTTATCAGGTATGGCTTGGGCTAGATGGGCCCTAAAGTTCATTCCAGTTGTTAGATTCTACAATTCTGTGAGTCTTTACTCTAATGCTTATGCTCTATATGACCATGGGCAAGAGAGTTAGTCTCTCCAGGATTCAGTTTTCTCATCTATTTTCATGTGTGTGTGTGTGTATCTGTGTGTCTGTGTGTGTCTGTGTGTATACATACATATGTATACATATGCCAATACATATATTGTGGAACTTAACTCCTAGTTCTATTATAAGGATCAAATTAAATAATGTATGCAAAATGATGTAAATGCCAACTATTCTTAGGCTCTCTCTGCAGATCTTCTTGCAAAAGAGATTAAGAGAGAGTTTGATTTACAAGCTTTTATGCCATGTTTTAAAATCCTGAAAGAATACTTGTGTACAAATGATTTAATGTATGGAAATGACAACTTCCAGATGGAAATTTCCAAATGGAAAGACAAGCCATTACTTGGTAGTACAAAGGAGGCACAACAGAAACTGTTACTAGTCAACAATAGAGCATTTGGTCAGACAACTGAGTAACTACTTGGGAAAAGACAATGGTGGCCATGAAAAAGGTTCTAATAAAGTCCAACCCTTAAAGGATAATACTTGTAAAGCACTTAAGTAGTATCTGGTACACAGCAATTTAATAAAATTTTTCCCTTCCTCTTCCCTTCCTCTCCAAAATAATATAAGCAAAGTACAGGACTGACAAAGAAAGATAAACTAAGAGAAACTCCACCCCACCACACACATACACTAAAATAGATCCCACAAAAAAAGGAGCACACTGAAATTCTAGCTCTTAGCCAGTATCAAGATTGGGACATTTTGTGTTCTAGTATCCCTATCTAGAACTCCAGAAAGAGGTCAAGATATAGAGAATCTCTGCCAGAGAGTCCTTTCCAATAGACCTAGATTCCTACTTCCCCCAACCCATTGATGAACATGAAAAGGGAAAGGACCTGGACTTGGTTACCCCATCCAAACTGTTACATGGGATTAGGAAGGGACAGAAAGAGAAGGGCTGGGCAGCCCCATACACTGAATTTTAGAGGGAATAAAGCATAAATCTGAATCAATGTCCCAATCTAGGATTGTAACAAGGAGAAAAAGCCCACAATGTTCTCAGCTTCACTAACCTGCACAGAACTATGGGAGGTGATAGGGACAATGGTTAGGATCCTAGGTTCAGCTATCCCAACCAGTACCATAATCTCCACCATGGTATCATAGACTAAGACTTCTCGAGGGAATAAAAGCTGACTTGTTGATTTCTACTCCATGTTAAAGACTAAGAGCTCAATGTGGCTATTTTCAGTTCTCTACTCCCATCCCATTTCTCACACTAAGGGATCAGAGTGAAAATGACTTCAACAATTTCAGAGCAAAAAAAAACACTTCAAAATAATCCGTAAGGAGAGGGACCTATGTGAACTATACCTAGAAAAGAAACATGAGAAAAAGAAGAAAGTCCTAATATAATCAAGAAATATTAAAGGTTAAGATAACGCTAAGAAAGCATCCCAGAAGAAGAAAATAATTTAAAAATAACCCCAAGTAAATATGAGTGGGGAGAAGTATGGAGAGAGAATGGATTAGCCACAAAGACTTAAACAATGAATTGAAAGCCTACTAAAACCAAGGTAGAGTTCAAACACATGATAAAGAATTAAATCAGACCTCTTAAAGAAATATTTGGGAGGTTGAGCAGGTAAACTTTGTCCAAGCAGTGGTATCCTAAAAATAAAATGGAGAGAACTCAAAATGTTAATGATACAACAAGAAATATTAGAACCAACTGGAAAATGAAATCATGTAGGTTACCTCTTTCAGTAAGAGTTGACACGGAGCATAGCATGAGTAGAGATAATTTAAGAATATCTGGGCTTCCTGAAAACCATCCTAAAATCAAAATATTGTATCATACTTCAAGTAATCATAAAAAACCACTGAGAACAACTGGAAATAGAAGACCAAATAATATACTCCACAGGTCCCCAATTAAATGAAACTCAGCACTTAACACACTCAACAATATGATTGCGAGTCTGCAGTTTGCAAATCAAGGGAAAACATACTGCAAGTAGCTAGGAAAAGATTGTGCACTAATGGACTATAATTAGAATCATACACAAGCTTCAATCAATCAATTAGTAAGCATTTGATAAGTGCCTACTGTATGCCAGTATTTTAAATCTATATGGACATGCGTGTATATGTGTGTATGTACACATGCACACACACAGTGTGTCATTCTGACTTTTTCTGACTATTGGACTTCAACGACTCAGGAAGAGAGAGTGAGGTTGATAACTGTGCAACTCTGCCTCGTTGAAAATAAAGGATGAACAACCACATGACGGGTACTTTGATATTAAATATAAAAGGAAAGGAAAACCTGAATAAAATATATCAAAATAAAAAGCAAAAAAAAAAAAAAAAAAAGACCTGCAACCAAGAATAACATCCTGAAAAGCTTAGCGTAGATCTAAATAGTCTCTGCTAATGGGACAATGCATTGACCTCTAATAAAACCAATGTCTCCCATAAACATTCCTGTTGACATAATCAGATCTGGGTAGAGTCTTTCCACCATGAATGTGAGCGATAAGAGAAGCCTAGAAAGCTAAAGCTAAACCAGTAACTTGTAACATCTAAATGATATATGAAAAAAATTCTAAATCATCAATATTTAGATAAATGTAACTTAAAGCAACTCTGAAATTCCACCTCATATTAAGCAAACTGGAAAAAATGACCAAGAATTAAAATGATGAATGTTGAAGGGGATGCAAGGAAACAGGCATATTGATGTAGTATGGTAAATTTGTCTAGCCATTCTGAAAAATCAATTTGGAACTATCCCCAAAAAGTTAGTATACTGGGCATACTTTTGAACTCAGCGATGCAACTACCAGGCATCACTACAAAGAAACAATCCATGTGTACAAACAATATTTATAGCAGTTCTTTAGAGGTAAAGAACTACTTTTGTGTACTGGTAAAGCACTATGAAGGGGGTACCTATCAATTAAGGAATGGATAAAAATGGATAAAAAAAAATTGTATATGAACTTAACATAATACTCTAACATAATAAAAAATTATGCAAGGAACAATTTCATAGTAATCTGGGAAGGCTTGTATGAACTGATGCAAAGTAAAGTTAACAGAACCAGAACAATTTACATAAAAGCAACAACACTGTGAAGACAAATTTGAAAGACCAAACTCTGTTTCAAAAAACCAGTGACAAAGCATGCTACCCACCTCCCAACAGAGATGATGAATTCAGAGTGCAATATATATATATATACATGTGTGTATAACATACATAATATATGTAAATGTATACATATATGTACATACCTATACATGCACATATTCATATATGCTTATATGTAGATTGTATATGTGTATATTTAATGTGGCCAGCATGGAAATTTGTCTAACTTGAAAATATACATATATATGTGTGTGCGTACACATACATATATAATGTATCTATATATAAGTATATTGTTTAACATACATATTTAATGTAGCCAATGTGGATATTTGTTTTGCTTATGTATGCACCCATATATATGCATATAAATAATATATAATTCAATATGTAATATGATGGACTATTAATTATTATATAATTAAATTAATATGTTTAAATGATATATATATATTTAATGTCATCAATGCGGACATTTGTTTTGTTTGTACGTATTTGCTACAAGGGTTTACTTCTTTCCTTTTCAGTAGAGAAAATAGATCCTCATTCATAGAAAAAAGTATGAAAGAAATAGTTGAGTGATAAAATGTTTGAATGCTGAAAGGAGTCTTGAGGTTCTTACCCCTGAGTTGTTCCTGGCACATCCATGGTGTAGTCAGCAATCAAATTATTACGTTTAGTAAATAATATGCAGGAAAAATTATTTACTGGGAAAATGTTGCTCCAGAAACAAAGGAAATCATTTAAATAGGAAAATAATCCATAAATAAACACAGTTTGTGCCAAGATGGAGAGCAAACAATAAAACTGTGGAGTCAGATAGTGAAATTCCATCTATATGAATATTATCAGTTAAACTTACTCCCAGTTCCCATCCCAAAAGCAAGGTCCTAGTGGCAACAGCAGTAGTGGGAATTCGAAAATTTGAACAGTGTAACATTAGAAAGATTTCTACTCCCATAGTAAATAAGAAAAAAAAAGCAATACTTAAAAACTCAAATCTCTGGGCCATTTGACCCAGATGGTAGAAGGAGTTTTCCCTTTATAAGATGAGGTCCCTACTCCCCAGGCACTTACAATTTGGAGGAAAAAGAAACACTTTTCTATGTGAATCATAGAACAACTCATAAGTGAGCTATCAGTCATTTGTCTGCTAACTGGTAATTGTAAGTGCTTGTTCTCCTGAGCCTTTCCACCATCTCCCTCCCTACAAGTCTTATTTACACTATTTACTTCCTTCAAAAATCTGGCAAAAATTTTTGAACTCAGGTCTTCCTGACTCCAGGTTTGGCACTCTATCCACTATAGTGAGTAGCCACCCCACCATGGATTATTACAGATTCTAAATTATCAGGGTCAAATTTAGTGAGACTCTGTGGTAGTGAATGCACTAATCCTTCTGTTGTTGAAATGTCATTCTAAAGGGCTATATTTGGAAAGGAAAAAACAAAATTATTTGGAATTGCCTAGAAACACATCTGATGCAATGACTCCAGATAAGGAATTAATAAAGTTTCTAAATAGTGTATACAGTATGAGAAAGCATAGTTTGTTTGCCTTCTGAACCCCTGAAAGGTATAATCACATTAATGAGTTCAGGGATTCATTGAAGTGCCGGTATATGCCATATTTTAGTATTTAGAACTGAAAATTAAAGCAATAAATATTTATCAAGGTAGTTCTACATGCAAATTTGCATGTGTGTGCATGCAGGCATGATCCTGACAGCTAAGTGAGGGTAGGAAAGAATTATCAGGAAGAACCACTGGAAACTATTTACTGCACACTGTTTGCCATTCTACAGTTACTAATACAGGCTTTTGTCTCAAAATCTATAGGAGACTGAAAGGTATTTATTCAGTAACAGGAATGTGGGAAATGAACAAGTCAGACAAGTCATGCCCTGTTGGTGGCTCTAAAATCTAACTTCCTAATGACATCCAGATTACCAACACTGACACGGCTGGCTCTTTCAACAGGAATTATGTAATGCATGGAGAACTTGGCAGTCACCTCTCGCCCCAAATTAATACTCCTCACCCTAAGCTTGAAGTTCCTCCATAGCTTCTCCTTTTATTTACCTGTTCCCGTCTTCTACTACAGTCTGTTTCCTGTTTCAGTCCTCTTCTTTTCAGTCCAAAGCCTCTCCCAAACCATTCCCCTCATCTACAATCCCCTTTCCAAAGCCTCTCCCAAACCATTCCCCTCATCTACAATCCTCTTTCCAAAGCCTCTCCCAAACCATTCCCCTCATCTACAATCCCCTTCCCACCTCTTTGCTCCTGACTCCTATTCCCTCCCTTTCTTTACAATTTTGTTTACGATTCATTTGTTTCTCCCCAATGCCTTTCCCTCCAATCGCAAAGACCAGCTTGATGTTATTATACCGCCCCCACCATCCTTCATCCTTTCCACCTCCATATATACTAAGCAATTGGGAGTCTAGCTTTAGTTGACTAGATCAACCAGAGAGAACTTTTCAGCTGGAAGAGGATGTTAAAAGTTATCTAGCCCAGCCCTTTCTCTTGATGTTCAAGATATCCCAAAAGTCTTAATATAGTTTTCAGCTGTAATAAATTAAGTAGCTAAAGCCCGCACTAAGACTTATGGGATATCTTATATGAGACCCTAATTTGTATAGAATGCAGAGTTAGGAGGAACGAGTAGAGACTGCAGAGAGGCAAATCTGGGCTTTTAGGATTTATGAACCACTTCCTAACAATTAGAACTCAGCAAAAGTGGAATGGGCTACCTGAGAAAGTCATGGGTTCTTCCCTCACTAGACATCTTCATGCCATTACCATTTGTCTAGTATATTATAGAGGGGATTCTTGTTCAAGTGGATAATAGACCACATGGCCCCTGATGAACATTCCAAATCAGAAATTAGATATTTTAGTGAAACTGAGGTTTAATGAGTTTTGAAAGCCCATCACTACATTTTATACCTATGCCAGGCTTGTAACCTGTTTCCCAAATTCTTTATTATTATACAGATCTAGCCATCTCATCTCCCTACGCAATAAACTCCAGTGGCTTTCTGCTACCACCCGGATCAAACACAAAATCCTGAATTTGGCATTCAAAACTCCTTATAAGCTCCTATAAACACCCACCTTTCCAAGTCTTCTTATATATGACTCCCTATTACATACTCTTCAAACCTGTGACCCCGGCCTGATTGTTGTTCTCTAAACAAGACATTCCATTTTCTATGTATGGGCATTTTCTCTGGCTATCCCCCATACCCAAAATGTTCTTCCTCTTCATCTCTACCTCCTCGCTTCCTTCAAGTCTCACCTAAAATCCTTTCTTCTACAGGAAGCCTTTCACAACCCTTCTTAATTCTAGTTCCATCTCTCCCTTATTCTCTCTGTTATTTCCTATTTATCCTGCTTGGTTCACTATTTGTTTACTTGTTAATGTAACAGCAAGGTCCCTGGCATACGCAGGAAGGCCTGCTGTACAGGTTCTTATATCTGCTTTACTAGAAGGAAAGCAACTTTTGAGGGGTCAACAATCTACTTTAATCAAGAACATATATCATTCACTCAGTTCAGGGGAAAAAGTCAGCACCCTGAAATTCAGATAAAGTACCAACAGAAATTACAAGCAGAAATTACAAACAGAAAGACCAACAGATAGGGCTTTCAATTGCCTGACCATAGAGAATTCATACATCATTATCAGAGAGAGAAGCACCAATATCAGGGTTTTCAAAGCTGGGAGCCTCCTTAGCGGCTACCCAAAGTCTCATCTGACACATACAACTTCTTACAAAAAATAAGCCCCAAAGTACAACTTCACCTCAGAGTATACATACATTTTTCAGAGCTGGAGGGCACAACCCTCCTGACCCAGTGCCTCATTAGAAATTAACAAAAGGTATTGAGGCCCATTAATGGGCAGGGAAGATCTTTAATTCTTCCTCCACCCACCATTAACCTTAGTTAAGATTACAGTTGTCTCCTCCATAAGATTTTGAGCTCCTTTTGCCTCTTTTTGTATGCCCAGTGCTTAGTACAATGTCTACCACACAGTAGGTTTGTGATAAATACTAATTGACTATTACATGATCTTCACAAGGAATCATGGTGAATTGATGGTAGCTAGAACTTTCTGCAAATTACCTTATATCACTAAGGAACTTATAAAGGGCCCCTCCCGAAAAGGCTATTAAGAGTGAATAAGAGAAAGCCTACTACATAACTTGATATACTAAAACAGAGAGAAAATACATTGGGGAGGGAAGAATACTAACAGAAGCAGAAGGGAAACAGGAGTTTGGGAAACAGTTCTGCCACTAACCAGCTATCTAACCTTGACCTGTGGAAGTTTATTACACCTTTGTTTCACTGAATCATAGCAGATGTCAGGATGATTGAAGTCATTACTTCAATGAAGTCATCCATCTATGCTAGGTTTGTAATTTGTATTCTGAGTTCCTTCATTTATATGGTCATCATTCTCCCTCTGCCAAAAGAAGAGCAATGCAGGACTTCTTTCTTGACTTGTGTAAAGGTGGAAGCAATGAGTCAATCCATCACCTTTCCCCAGTTAGCCTTGAGACCTTTATCAGGTGAAAATATATCTCAGTTAAATAAATTGATCAGATATATGAACTGTTTGAGACCAAAATCTAGGCATCTCCTTGAACAAATCAATCGTAACCTTTAGACTAAGTATGAAAACAGATCACTATCTATTTATACTTCTTCAAAAGTCATTGGATATGACTTATACAGGAAGTGTGTTTGGGATGGTTGAAGAAACTGGCACACACTGAAGGTTATCTACAAAGTACTGAGATGTTTCACACCCAGGAAATCTGAGCATCTGTCAGTTGTAAAGGAGAGCCCTTCCAGCCAAACCCCATAGGAAAAAATGGTTGGGAGGGAGAGGAAACAAGCAAGCCTAAGTCTCCTTCCTATTCTCTTCATAAGAGGAGGAACTTGTGATCTTTAAAGGGCTTGTAAGACTTTGAATTTCCCATCAGCATCTTAGCAATAACCTCAGAACTCCTGATGGCAGGGTCTACATCGGGAACTGAGAACAGACCAGATGTAATGAGGAAAGGTGTATTTAAGGTTCTACCACAAAGAGTCCCAAAATAAAAACCACTCCATATCTAAAGGAAATATCTTGAGGACTCCAGCAAAAGGACTTCTATGAACTGTGAGTTATCTCCTTCATCACATGAGCTCAAAGCCTGAGCCCATTTCCCCTGGACTCTGTATATTCTTAGGGGAAAATGTTATAGACTTCAAGACATGGAAAGATGTTTTGTACCAATTTATCTCATTATACTACCCCAATAAATACTCCCAACTAAATGCTAGCTGAGTCTGGATTACTAATAGATATCAATTCATAATGGCAGGAGGGGAATACATTGGTTGGGGCTCTATCAGCCACTCAAGGTTCTCTAAAATCTTGGAAAGGAGATACAGCAGATATACTTTAGGGAACTAGCTTGCCAATATGAGGAGAGATTGGGATAGTAAGTCCAGAGCTGATGTTATATTTACATTAATGATAATTTCTGTAAAAGTTGGAGGTGCTAACAAGGGAAAAATGTATCAATAGGATTTTCATCAACAAGGAGGTATTAATTTCTGGGTTGGAAATTATGGGAACCTTTGTGGAATGCAGTATTTCCATTTTAAAGTTTGTTTGGTAGAGGAGAGGAAAGCTGACAATAGTCTCACATGCAAATTTTTAAGGGGTTACAGAAAGGATATAAAGGATTCCAAAGGCTAAAATTCAGAAGTCAGTCTAGAAAGCTCTCAAGAATGAAATGCTAATGATGAAGAAAAGGAGGAGTTGTGGTAAAAGACAATTGTGGATGCAGAGAATTCATCAATGAATATAGTCTAAGTAGGAAAATAGTAAGAGAGCAGCAAGTTGCCTTTGACATCTTCAAAAATTTGAAGCATTGTTAGGTAGGCAGTGAGGTCGTTCCATAGTGCATAGATTGATCAGCCTGGAATCAGGAAGACTCATCTTCATGAGTTCAAATCTGGCCTCAGACACTTACTAGCTGTGTGACCCTGGGCAAATAGCATGACCCTAATTGCCTCATGAGCTGGAGAAGGAAATGGCAAGCCATTCCAGTATCTTTGCCAAGAAAATTCCAAATGGAGTCATGAAGAATCAAACAACAGAATAACAAAATTCTCTTTCCATTATATGGCACAAAGGAAGACAAATTAAGGCCCAGAGTAGGAAATTAAACGACAACTTCCACTATTTCACCCTAACTTTCTATCTTCTTTGGTAAAAAGAATAATAAGTAGTAATACTAGCTGGCACTGATAATATCCTCACAGCAACCTTCTGAGGCAGATATAATTATTACCCCCATTTTACAGACGAGGAAACTAAGGTTGAGAGAAGCTAATCAGAGCTTCCTGACTCTTGTATTCTATCCACTTCAGCCACTATTAGGTAAATAGTGAAGTAGTCCTATGTAGCTAGGCACCCTTACCTATTCATCAGCCTTACATGGAGGCCTTCAGCACTATATCATCTAGCCAGAAGCAGATGCTTCTTGGTTTCAAGAATTCCTGTTTTCTGTTTGAAGAATGTGTCAGATGTGCAATTAATTAGACAAACACCTATGATTGACACACCCTGAGAAACATGCAACTTAGGTTACCAGTTCTGTCTGCTTCCCCAGGTTTCATTAGTATTTGACATCCTCAAACTGACCTTTGAGAGTATGAGAGGGTTTAGAGAGAACCAAATCATAGAATTTCAGAGTTAGAAGGACCTTAGAGACCATCCACGCCAATTCACACTTGAGTAAGAATCATCTCTGCTACTGAGAAAATCAAATATTGGTTTTATATTTTATATTTGATTCTATTTTGTAACTGCCTAAGCCATATTTTAAAACTTGAAAATTCAAATATTCCCAAGAGGAAGAATGGAACTTTTCTTGAACATAATACATTAAACATACAGTTATATTTAGTATTCATAATCTCTACTACAGTTGAGGAGACTAGCCACTAGAGATAAACAGTGAAGATCTGACAGTGATACCAGTCCAAACTATTTGAGACTAGAATTTTCTAAATGATGAAATCTCAGTGTTGGCAAGTTTCTCAGATGCAATCTAAGCCAATTCAGGTCTAAACAAGAACCTGTCTCCACAATACACTTGATAAGGGGTCATCCAATCTTAACTTGAAGACCCTCAGTGAGGAGGAACTCTGCCTAACTGAGGGGAAGAGGAAGGGCCAGTAATAATGCTTGTCCCCATGAGATGCTGGCACAAGAAGGCACTTAGGTATCCTCACTCATACTCAGCTCTCAGCTTGCCTTTTCCCCTGAGTTAGTTCATTTCCTTTTGGCTGGCTTTAATTGAGGGAAAGTTTTTCTTGTCATGGAGTATACCCTAACCCAATGCACTATATTTATATCTGGCCTACATTTGCCTTCTTGCAAGTTCCATTCTTTATTTTAGTTTCTACCCTCTGGGCCAAGTCTAATCTCTCTCCCAGGGACAGCCCTTCCAAGTTTGAGTGTCTGTTTTCTTAAGTATCATCTTGGGCAACTAAAGACATAGAAACTCAAAGATGAAAAGGACTGAAACCATCTTGTCCAATCCCTTCTTAAATGTGAGTAAACTGAGGCCCAGCAAAGAAGAATTATTTTACCAAGAGAGTAGAAGCAAATTGATGACAAAGTCCAGACATGAAGCCAAGCTTCCTGACTCCAAATACAGTTTTTCATTAGTATTTGACATCCTCAAACTGACCTTTGAGAGTATGAGAGGGTTTAGAGAGAAACAAATCATAGAATTTCAGAGTTAGAAGGACCTTAGAGACCGTCCACGCCAATTCACACTTGAGTAAGAATCATCTGTGCTACTGAGAAAATCAAATATTGGTTTTATATTTTATATTTGGTTCTATTCTGTAACTGCCTAAGCCATATTTTAAAACTCGAAAATTCAACTTTCCTCTCTGAGCTAAGTTGTCCCATAAGTCACTTTCATTCAAAGAAATGTATGATCTCTAGGCACCTCACTGCACAATCAAGGTGCTCTGTAATCTTGCTAACAAACTTTTCGAGATGCAGGTGGTGCCAGGAGTCTGTTATCTCTGCAACATGGACTACCTTCAAGAAAGTCTACTCTGTTACTGCTATCTGCTAACTAGCCATGAAGGTGGACAAAGCCAATGAGCTTTCCATAGCAACAGGGTGGGAGAAATGATTGCTGCTAGTCCTGCATTCCAGACTTCCATCCAATCATATTGTTTTCCACCTGTGATGGTTCCTGTTCTTTGTTCTCTTGTATTTCCCAAAACTTATATGAAGGCTAGAAAGCCCTACCTTTTGGTCTTTTGGCTTGCTGAGGAGCCAAGAGATCCTTTTCATTGGTAATTACTAGACTTATCAATAAATTAAACTTTGTGCCTCAGTTTACCTTAATTTTAATTGCAATACAGCATAACCAGTGATGGAAGATACCCTACCTCCAAAGATAGAAAATCCCAGTTTGGGACTACTATAATCCTTAGGAATTTTTCTTTCCCTCAAGCCTAATTTTCTCTGACACCTACCTGTTACTTCTTTGTTCTATCTTCTGGGGCCAATCAAAATAAGTCTATTCCCTCTTCTGCCTGATGGCTCTTTAGACATTTGAAAATATCTATCATATCTCTATCTCCATCTTTACTAGCCTCTCTTCCAAATGTTCTCACCTCCAGGCTGCCAATAAATCAAATCCCCACTTTAGGCAAGCCAGGATCAAAGCCATTCCAAAAGAACCCCACTGATCTTCCTGGTTCAGTGGTCCTTGAAGTATGGTCTTTAGATCCACAATGACCCCTGAGACCCTTTCAGGGAGTCCACAAGCTTAAAGCTATTTTCATAACAATACTAAGACATTATTTACCTATTAAAATACTCCTCCCTTTCTAGATACATATTTATATGAGGCCAGATTTTTTTTTTAACATCCTTCAACCAAAACAACATATCACAATAGATTTAATGCAGAAGACAGATATGAGGATCCAGTTGTCTTTTATTAAGCTAGACACTAGAAAGACTGGCAAAAATAGATAAAATAAATCCATTCTCAACAAATTTTTGTTTTGAAAACAGTTACTTTTCATAAGAATATTTATATTTACCCAAAATGGGTTAATTGCAATTATTTTAATAAATTAATAATTTTTTTCAAACTAAATTTTAATTTTTAATGTGATAGCTTCAATAGCTAAAACGTACATAAACAAAAGCTCTTTGGGGTCCATAGTTTTTTAAAGTGTAAAGGAGTCCTGAGACCAAAAAGTTTGAAAACTACTATCCTAATATATCAGTCAAACATTCAATAACACTTATTATAAGCTTTGCAAAGATTTCTATGTACCTAACCATCATCTTCTCTCTCTCTCTCTCTCTCTCTCTCTCTCTCTCTCTCTCTCTCTCTCTCTCTCTCTCTCTCCCACCCCCCCAAAACCATGGACTCTGCCCCTGAGATACTAGGCTCTGATGGCTCAGTTTTCACCTTAGTTGTTTAAAACTAAGCCTCCCTACCATTTTCCAGACATCTTCTCACTGGGCTGCCAGGTACTCCAACCATTATTTTGTCCTCTCCCTAACCCTGCCCCCCTCCCCCTCCCCCCCCCCCCCGCAGAAACACACAAGCTCGTTGAAACCTTGGACTCTATCCACGGGTGTCTTGGCTATGAAATGTGAATTTTGCCTGAAATAAGTCTTTCACTCCACTTCCCATCAATTACCATACCATGTGCAAGCATATGTTACCTTCTCTCATTGGAGTATAAACTCCTTGAGGGCAGGGACAATCTTATATTTGCATCCCCAGAGTTTAACAGTCCCTGGCCCTAAGTAAGTGCTTACTAAATGCTTTATTTATCTAACCTAGATCCCTCATGCTGGTTGATCTGTTTTCAATGGTCGTGGGCAATAGGAAAGTAGCCAGAAACAGGAACATCAGTCCAGTCCTACTATATTTCTTCTTCCCTACTTCCCAAGAAGTATATACATGATTGAATTTTCGAAAAGCAAGAAAATGGTGAGGGCAAATCCAACTTCATAGTGCCTACAGCTCTGGTGCCACCTATGAAAGAATCCACAAGCATGTGGAATCAGGAGATTTGACTTCCAAGGATAATGGGATGGGCCCTTTCCAAGAGCCACTTCAGGAATGCTGATTTACTAGATGAAAATTTCCTTTTACCTCCTCATGGTATTCTTGAAGGCAGAGCCTTTGGAATGAGGTGTCAAATTGAGGTCCTGACCCCTGGGGTGGAGCCCAGGCTTCCAAGCAGCCTTTGAACATAAAGACGTGTTAAACTATAGTCTCCTGGCCAAGCCCAACTCAGGAAATTAGTTTTTGTCTACTGGGATTCCATGCACCTTTTCCGTTTCCTCCCCTCCATCTCATGGTGTAGAAGAGTGAAGGCTTCCATCCAGCAGTGTAGTACCTGCACCCCACATAAGTGATTCCTTATGGATCACAGTTGCCACAAGGTGCTACATTGACTCCAAGGGACTTTTTCAAGTGAGAAGGTGAGAGGCAAAGACATGAACTTAATGCTGGTGGTTACAGTGACAACTAGAGCAGATGAACCTACAAGTTGTTTGGCAGACAATTCATTTGGACAACTCTTTCTGGTCTCGAGCAAAATCTGGTGCAAAAGTAGACAAGATTATCTGAACTCAATTTAGACACAAAAACGAAGGCTTACAAGTAACAACCCAAACAGGCTTAGTTCAACTTAATTTAAGAGGTGTTTTTGTAAGAAATGCAGGCCTCTCTTTGGTAATATGATTACCAGAGGTGTGGTACTAAATGTTTCACAACTAGCTCCCCAGAAGAAAAAAAATAATCATACATACTTTTCAGTTTAATATATATTAATAACATTTCCCCTCTCGTTTTATTCTAGATAATCAGCAGAATAATAAATCAAGCTCTGATTTGTATTGTTTAATGAGTTCTAAGATGTATATTCTCACATCGAAAATTTAATAATTGCAGAACCACAGACTCAAACTGACTCCAGACTCCAGCATGCCCCAATACTAACGTGCACCATTTTGAATTTGCTCTATTGAGCAGCAGCATTAGACAGTGACTGGAATCCAGGATACAAATTCCACTTTTGACAATAATTCTCTATAAACCTAGGCACCTCCAGGTCTCCAACTATTCTTTAAGGTTGTATTAAATGAATTGCCATCTGCCATAGCGGAGGGAGTTTTCAAGCCTAAGAAATAACAGGTCTTTGACATATTGACTGGTTCTTCTGTATATGTTCCTGTGTGCCTGTGATTGGTTGTTCGTTCATGTGAAAGAATGTATTGGGTGAGATTTTAGCAGCAAAAAAATAACCATAAGATTTAGAGCTAAAAAAGAACTTAGACGTCATCTAGTGCAATGTCTTCATTTTACAGGTGAGGAAAAGTGAGGTCCTGAGAGATGGAGGCAATTTCAAATGGTATTTAGTTTTTCAATAAGGACCGTATTCTCAGTTTTAAAACTTGTCACTTCATTAAGTGAACAATCACTCCGTGAGTCATCTCATGAATAGCATTCTGCTGGAGCATGGATTAACTTTAGGTCAACATTTAACAGAAAAAAAAAATGTATCCTATGGAACTGATCAGGAGTTCTTTAAGTATTGCTGGCACTAACATATTCCCTTTACAATATAAAATATTAGATTATGTATGTGTGGAGAAATAGTACTGAATTTGAAGTCACAGACTCTGGATTCAAATCCTATGCCCCATATTGCCTCAGACTAATGCCAGGGAACCAGTGATGGAGTCTAACTTCTACCACTGTGATCTGGCATCCCACTACTGGGGTTGCTGCCGAGTGGAAGGAGGTTGTGTTCCAAGTTAAAACTCATAGTGAGTTTATGTAGGAGAAAATATTAATGATGGATCAGTTCCGTAGAACAAGAATTCAGTTACAGTCTAGGCTAAATGGACCATTATGAGTTGGCCTAGGAACCTAATACATTTTTTTACATCTGTGGGAAAATGCTTTCCACAGCTCCAATCAAGTGATGTTCAAAGGAATTTTTTTGAACACCATCCATGTGCAAGTTTGAGACAGATTCTACAGACCTGAATACTATAAATTCAGAGATTGGGTGGCCATATATCAAGGATCCCACAAAGAGGAAGTTAGACTGTATGACCTCTAAGGTTCCTTCTAAGAGCCTATGACTTCACTGAACTTCAAGATTATGATAAGTTCAACCTTGGGAGTGAGTGTAGGAAGTAAAGCATCATTTCACTTACTATTTTTGGCTGCTTCTGATGCTGTCAGTCCTGCCTGTCTGGTTCAAACCAGAATTCCTAAATTCACATTCAATAGTTTTCCCTGTGTGGGAGCAGAATATTTGAATTCTGCCAAACATCTCAGTGTTATTATTTTCCAAGGTATATTACCACAATGCTCACTGACCAAAAACTGCCATTTTATTGGGCAAAAAAATGTGTGCCACTTCTTTTCACACATGATCTCAAAACTGTTGACCTCTGAAGCTCAACATGGTGACATAATTGTCATTGGAGTATTTACCAACCAGGAAACACAGAGGAAGTTTTCAGGGATATTGTCGTTTCTGAGACAATCCAGGGATGATCTGTGAGCAATACTTTCCCTTTAAAGTTTACCTTCAATCCCTTCTCCGATGTATCTTATACATATCTATTTGTATTTGTATTGTCTCCTCACTTAGAGTATAAGCTTCCTGAGGGTAAGAACTGTTTTTGCTTTTTCTTTGTACTCCAGAGCTTAGCACAGAGTAAGGCACATAATAAGCAATTAACAAATGTTTGTTGATTTTTTGATAAGAATTTTATATAAGATATAGAGCTAATTTAAGTGGTACTAAGGGAACAGTCCATCAGGGATTAAATACTATATTGGGAAAGACAAAAATGTATAACAAAAAGCAGGGTGAAAAACAGCTCAAAGTTTTGGAAGCAATGCATCCTGTTGTAAAATGATTTTCATAAATCCCCAGGGTAGATGCCAGGATCTCTGATCCACAACAGGAGGCAAGCAAATTAAAAGTTACAGAACATTAAGATGACTCACACTGAGAAACATCATGATAATGACGCCATACATTTTTATAGTGCTTTGGACATTCTTCTAAGCACTCTCCAATCTGTTTCCTGCCTTGCCTATAATAAGTCCTTAGTAAATGCTCATTGGATTGAATTTGAACATTCATCTTTATAACACCCCTAAGAGACAGATAGAGCTAATGTTGTCCCCATTTTATAAGAGAAAAAACTGAGCTATAGAAAAGCAAAGTAATTTTCCCCAAACCACACAATAAATTAATGGTAGAGTTGGAACTATGGTCCATATCTATGTTTTCCACTAGACCAGGTGAGCCAGTGGCATAGCAGTTCATCAAATAGGGAACCAGAATAAGCAGAGGAGATAGGGGATCACTGCTCATCTAGCAACTTGGCAAGAGAATTAGAGCAGTCCATTTTCTTTTGGTATTCTTGGGTGAAAAGCAAGCCGGAAATTGTCAAGTCAAATCACTAAGTACTTATTATCATTTTCTATGTGCCAAGTACTGTACTAAGTGCTAGCAATACAGATACTAGTAAAAAGAAAGAGAGTCCCTCCGTTAAGGGGCTTATATCCTAATGGGGAAAGGTTCATAAACGGAAGTAGAAGAGTGGGGGCAGGGGAGTAGAAGGAGAAGGTACCTGAGTGGTGGCACGGTAGAGAAAGTCTGGAGCACCAGGAGTGGAACCCAGAGAGGAATGAAGGAGTAAATAGGGCTGACCAGGTTTCTTTCCTTAAAATGTAAGTTCTAGGAGGGAACTCACCTCAAAGATCCCTTCCAGCTATAGATTTATTTTCCAACAATCTTTCTTCCATTCCACTATTGACTGTTTAAAAGTTACCATTTGCCAATAGTGTTTTTAGTGAAACAAGTAGCTTAGACTTAGATTATTGGCTGGTGAATGCATGCCATGTGACATCTGGAGGGGGAAGAAGCAGGTCAAAAACTTTTGAAACTTGAGTGGAATAAGTAATTCAGAAGCTGATGAATGTTCAGAGAATGAGATATAATCTACAAATGACAGTTACCTGGAATAATACTGTACCCATGATAGAGGACAAACCCAGTGCAGTTTGCTCTGGAGCAAGTAGAATAAGACATTACTAACCAAATGCTGTGATCAGACTCATTCATACTAAATTGCTCAAAAATGGGGGTCAGAAGGATTGTTGCTCCCACAAGGACAGTCTTCCTTGATTCTATAATAGTAACTCAAGAGACAATCTCTCTTGAAACTCTCTCAGGTAAACTAAGAGACAATGTGTGCCTCTCATGCCACAGCTAGCTCTTTCCTCTAAGTGAAAAGAGCATGACTTGTTTTCTTTTCTGATTAACATTGTGCTTTCACAACCAGAGCAGGACTAAACTATGCAGTCAGGTTGGGTATCCATTTCTTTCTTTGGACAGGTTGTTTTCCTAGCAGCAGAACCAACAGGACATTCCAAACCTCTGGAGCATCGCAGCAATGACTCAGTTCACTTAACAAGGAAGAAATGTTGTCTTTGGGTGTTCTTATGAACCTTCTCAAGGATGGAGGGCTGCTGGGGTATAGAGGATAAGAACAGTTAGGGCACTAAACTATTGTGATTCCCCAGGGTCCAACTGTCTGTTTTCTCCTTAATTTCTAATGTTAGTTCCATTTTAGGAGCCATGAAAAGGACAGGACACTGAGTGGGAGATCTAATCTCTACATTTGCAGGGAAGAACTTTTGCATCTGCCTAGTCAGGACAGATGGTATGGTGTAGCTGGTCTCAAAACCAGGAAGATATGGGTTCAAGTTCTCCCTCTGACTCTGATTGGCTAGAAATCTGGGACAAATCATCTAACTTTACAGGGCTCTAAGCAATTTTCTAGGGATCTAAATCTTAGAGAGAAATTTTCTTTACCAATGAAATCCCAAGTCCAATTCTCTATCCTTGGTACTTATTTCTCTTCCTCCTGATCAAATAACAGCCTATGGATCATTTCCTTACCTCAGCTTCCATTAATACCTGGAGGTGGGAAGAGGAAATGGAAAAGTTATAGATAATCCTAGAATCATGAAAAAGTTTCTTAGTCAAGAACTAATAAATTTTCTTCTCCATGATCAGTCTTATTTCTCAGAATCCTGATATATCGGGGGTAACTAACAACTCCCCCTCTTACCACTATCCCCACTACGACACTTTCTAGAGCACATCCCATTGGAACATATAGGGAACTGAGCTCAACTCCCTTGGCCACTTCTGGGAATGCATTGAAGGACTGTGAGCTTTGGGGTGACAAAGAAATCTTCTACTGGTCCCGTAGGCTATCCTTACTGCATTTATGGAGTCTGATGGAGCAATAGGATATTGTTTCATTTCCCACCTGACTTCTGTTCTGGACTTCTCCATCCTGTTCCCAGTGCTGTACTTCCCATCCCCCATTGCCTCCCTTTCCAGTTTTTCCTGTGTGTTGTCTTCTCCCATTAGCTAAGCTCCCTGAAGACAAGGACCATCTTTATTGATTACTGTATTCCCAGAGCCTGACACTTAATAATTCTCTGTCTGCCTATCTTCTGTAAATGCAAAGACAAAAATGAAAGAGTTCCTGCCCTCAAAGGAATTAAATTCTAGCAGGAGAAACAAAATAGGATCATAAATTTGGTACTACAAAGTACCAGTCATCTAATCCACCCCACCTCCTTTTACAGATGAAGAATTAAAGCCCAGAGAAGTTAAGGGACTTGCCCATGGTCACACAGGTAATAAACAGAATAGTTGGGATATGAAGCTAGACCCTCTCATGCCATACATTTCACCACAACATACTAACACAGATAAAGTAGACCAGAGAGAAGCTGGGTAAGTTAGAATGAGTATCAAGTAAGATGTGGCACTTCAACTGAGCTTTCAAGGGATCTAGGAATTATAAGAAGGGAGGAAAAGAGGGCAGAGGTGAGAAGGAAGCACTCTAGGCATGTAGAAGGGTCGGTGAAAAGACCTGACTAGAAGAGATGGAATGTTGTGTGTATGGAGAATAAACAGGCTAGTTCATCCAGAAAGCAGAGGACATGAGAAATAGTAAGATATAATTATCCTGGGAAGATAGATAGACTGGAACCAGATTTCAAAAGACTGAATGCCAAGGAGAAGAGTTTGAATTTTCTCCTAGAGTCAATAGGAAGACAACTGATTTTTTTGAGCAGGAAAGTGACCTGTTGAGACTTTTGTTTTAGAAACATCACTTTGATAGCTATGTGGAGGGTAGACTGGAGAGAAGAGAGTCTTGAGGAAGGGAGACCTTTTAAGTAAGCTACTGCAATAGTCCATATGAGAGATGAGGAGGACCTTCATTAGAGTGGTTGTATGAATCAAGAGAAAAGGATGAATGTGAGAGATGCTGTGGAAAGAGAATTGACAAAACTTGGCAATTAATTGGGAGGTGAAGGATAATTTAAATTTATAGATGACTCCAAGGCTGCAAGCCTGGGTTACCAGAAGGAGGATAGTGCCCTCTAAGTAGGGGCATACTAAAGCAGCTCTCAAGAGGCAATTGTTAAATTAGGCATTCACACCTCTGAAATCAACAAGTGCTACAAACCAAGGCCTGATTTACTGTTGACTGTCTTTGTTCTCTATCTTTGATCGGATTTGTTCGATGAAGTTTAGATTCAAAGGGCCACACTTGAGGACCTAGAGGGCTACATGTTGCCTCAAGGCCACTGGTTGGTTCCCCAACCCTTCTAGACTTAAGAAAATGAAGATAAAGTGTTAACAGTTCAGGTTAAACTTAAAAGTGTGTTTTTTGGAGATTCAATCATTAAATGTTTATTAGCACACCTACCCCTTCCATTTTATAGATGAGGAAGCTGAGGCCTAAAAAAGGAAAGAGATTTCCCTGGCTATTCATAAGTATTGAAAACCAGATCTCCTGACTCAGTCCAATGTTCTTTGCCTTACACCATGCCGTCACAGTATTCAGGAATTCAGCAAATACTGGTTCATTGATCAATGAGCCTACATAACTTGGCTTTTTGTATTTATTTACATTTCTTTCTGGGGTTACCTGCCAGGAATATTTTCTGGACAGATAGATGTGTGATAATGCTGGGTGCTAAGTGACTGAGACTATATGAGCAAAGGTAATACATCACAGTAAGAACGCTGACTATGCAGTCATACCTGAATTCAGATCTCACCTGTGCCATTACCTATGTGATGTTACACCTACTAACACTGAGATGTGTATAAATTAGTTCTCTACTGCTTATGATAATTTTGGCCTTTCAATTAACATCAAGAAAATGGAGGTACTCTGCCCACCAGCTGTAGCACCAATGCAATATTCACAGTGCCTCTAGCTGTCATGAATATGACAGCACAGTTCTAAATCATGAAATACAACAGACTCTCCACATAGAAGACAGAATCAAAATGTGTATTCAGACACCAGAAAGCCAAATCCATCATAGTAACAAAAATCTATATATAATAACAGTGCAGAAGGCCAACCTTCCCTCTGTTAGGCTTCTCACAAACTAGCTCCCTTAAGCACAATCACAAACAAGCTTTCTCTCTTATGCTAGCTGCCTGCTTTTCTCTCTCTCCCTCAGTTCTGACTGCTCTGACCAGTTTCCTCTCAGCTCTTCTCTCGCCCCACCTCTTCCTGTTCTACCTTTCCTGCTCGTAACTTAGACTCATGTGATTCAGGCTTCAATGTGATATAAGTAGGTCACATGGGCCTATTAATGGATAGGAAAGATCTTCCCATTAAGAAGTAATATTAGATTAACAATAAGCAAAAATGCATTGTCAGTACCCCAGCACCGCACCATCCATATGTGGAACTATCAGTTACAGCAAATGGAGATATTTTGAATGCTGTGGATAAGTTCACTTACCTTGGCAGTAAGTATATTTTCCAGGGATGTACACATAGATGATGAAGTTGACACACATACATTTCTAGGGCTAGCTTAGTGTTTGGAAGGCTCCAAAGGAAAGTGTAAGATAGAAGAAGTATTAGGCTGACTACCAAACTGAAGGTCTACAGAGTTGTGCTGCCCTTATTGTTGTATGCCTATGAAACCTGGACAGCATACAAGTGCCATGCCAAGAAACTGAATCACTTCCATTTGAATTGTTTTAGGAAGGTACCGAAGATCATCTGGTAAGATAAAGTCCTGGACACTTAGGTCCTTTCTCAAGCTGAACTGCCAAACATTCAAACCCTACCACAGAGAATACAACTTTGATGGGCTGGTCATTGATAACATATGTTTGCCTAAAAAACTATTTTATAGAGAACTCACCCAAAGCAAGAACTCACGTGGAGGTCAGAAGAAGTGATATAAGGACACCTTCAAAGTCTCTCTGAAGAACTTTGAAATCAGTTGTGAGAAATGGAAAACATTGGCACAGAACCACCCAGCAAAGCATGACTGAATCAAAGAAGGCATTGTGCTCTATGAGCAAAGCAGAACTGCAATAACTCAAAAGCAAGATGAGATGTGCAAATTTAGAGCTATCTCAACTCCAGATGTTCATGTGCAGTTATTTGTGTCCAATTTGTGGTAGAGCTTTTGGAGCTCATCTTGATTGGATCAGCCACAATCAGGCACACTGTACCTTGACCCCAACAGCATAATCAATTTGGTCTTCTTAGAGCACAATGGACAAAAACTGATGCTGGACAAATCACTTAACATTTCTGTGCCTTAGTTTCCTCATTTGTAAAATGAGGGACTTAAACCAGATAGTCTCTGAGATCCTTTTCAGCTCTGGATCTGATTCCATGAAAGCTTGTTCGAAACTGATGCAAGTATTCTAATGACTAGATCATCTGATACCTATGATACTTTCCAGATCTAACATTCTATGCTCTTAAACCTCCAATTCTTATTGTAAAAGCAGTTTAAACCTTCCAGTTTATACCACACCCACTACTTCATCTTTGCAGATTGAAACCAAACAAAATCAAAAATAAAACCAAAATCCCAACTATTGGGACAAGTTCAACATTGACCAGAAGATGGCACCCTTTCCTTAAGTCTGCACAGCTGTTCTCCAATTTCTGACTGCTCTCTGAAATACAGGATTCTCCTGACTAAGGCTATTTCCTGAAAAGAATTCTTCCATAAAGAGCCCATTGATAAAGGAGAGAGAAGAAAGGCCATTTGGGAGAAAAGGAAATCAGAAAAAAATCCATTAGCTGAACATCTCCAGATCACAAAACCTTGTCCCCTGTAGCCCAGGTTGGAAGACTACTTTCTGTTTGCAATCTGGGGGTAGAATTAGAATTTCTCTGAGTACCTATGATGTTTGGATCTGTCCAGTTCCATGTGTACATATCCCTGAAAGAGGAATATCGATGCCAATAAACAAGATACATAAGCCTCATTCTTTCAGCACATTTTGTTGAGAAAACAAGACAGCTTTAGTACTCAACAAGGTAGGAAAGCTACATGACTTAAAATCTATGTGAGGATACATAAGAAATTATTTGTAGCAGGATCTACTTTTACACACATCAACAAAGGAAGACATTCACCATTTTCTGCCTTCATAGGGCCCCAAAGTACAACACTTTCCTGTTCTCCTGGTAAGGAAAAAAGCAGCAGCTGACACTGCTCTCTATCAGCTCCTCTTTCTCAATATTTACCAACCAATAAATCTTTTTTCCCCCCAAGACAACAGACATTCGAATCTCGTTCATTTGGAGGCTTGTTACCCAAATAATATTAAATGAACTGGTTCATTATACATTGAAAAGTAACAAGATGCCATTTTCTTAATAGGTCAATATTTAGGAAGAGAGAGTAGACTGTTTCTATACCAGGGATAGGACAGCTGCCCCTGTTCTTCTAGACTTTATATCTCAGTCCAAGAACTTGCCTTCCAGGCTACTGGGGGGAAAAAAAACCCTATTAATCTCATAGTGGAATATACAGCACTGAACTAAGAGTCTGGAAAACCTGGGTTCAAATCTTACCTCAGACACTTATTACCTGTGCCTCACTTCCCTCCTCTGTAAAATGAATGAGAATCAATTGGATAGCCTCCAAAGTCCCTTCCAGTTAAAAATAAATGATCATCTGTAATCCTGTTCTCTGGCCTTTGGTTCACATTCAGAAAAATGTAGGAAGCCTTCCTCATTTTGTTCAAAAGACTGGATTTAGTTTCTGCCCTGTAGCATCCTCTTCTAAGAGGGTTAGGCACTGAGAGAGACAAGACTGGCAGTGCAAAGATCATGAAATGCTTTCAGCTCAGTTGATGGGAAAGGAAATGAGAAGAAATGAAATCCAAATGGGACATATAAAAGTTATCACCTATTTACCAGTAGGGAAAAGCTCAACATTTTTGTAAAATTCCCAATTCTGCCTCTCTTTTTTTCATACCAATCCAATATGACAGGACAAACTAAGGTAGTGTACATGTGAGTGGAAAGAAGAAAATGACTGAGAGAGACACTGTTGCAAGCAGAATTGACAAGACTTGGCAATTGATTGGATATGGAGACCTAGATGAAGAAAAATGAAGAATCACAGGTGATTCCTATGTACTTACTGATCTCAGAACTCTGAACAAGATGTTAGAGAGGGACAACGTTTAGTTATGACACAGTCTCTGCCCTCAAGGAACTTGCAATCCAGTGCCGTCTAACTCTTCTTCCTTCTAGTCTTTCTTCTTTCATCAAAAGCATGTATAGAGGACCTAAAATCAAAGCGGGGAATTTTGGCAATGAGAAGGAATACCTTGGCCATCGGGGGATCAAACATTATATTGGTTTCTGAGCGATACTGAAGAGTCTCTATTCATAGAGATCTTCAGGAAGTGAATAGAAAAATAATAGTCCTGAATAGCTGAGGTCCTATAGTCATCAACAGATGACCTTTGCTCCTGTTTTTCTGTAGCTTGATCCGAATTGTGCTCCAAGTGAGAGGGCAAGACACAAGGTAAGACAGTTAGTTAGTTACCTTTACCTCTTCCTTCCTTTCCTTCCTCATGTAGCCAGCTCCTAGATCCTAAATTCTATGATAGAACCAAAGAATCATAGAATTTTCGAGTTGAAAGAGGTATGAGTCGTCATCCAGTTCAATTCATTATAGAAGAGAATCCCCATTATAATGAACTCAAATGGTCACCCAAACTGTTCTTGTAGACCTCCAAGGAGGGAAAATACACCACTGAGCTCTTAGGTTGAGGATTGAAGCCAACATTCCCCCTAGAAGAATGCTATATTGTGAGGACATTGGCCACATGTCTGGGACCACCAAAGTTTAGAGACCCCACTTTTTCTGAATGGGTGGTTAGAAATAGGACACAATAACCTCCCAAAATACCATCCTCTTCCATGCTACCAGATATCCATACCCAGAAGTATTATCACTTATGTGCACAATATGTCAGACCTATATTCTGCTGGTTCCCCGACAAACCTTTTGAAGAAGACAGAGTTAATCTCAGAGATTCCCTTTCCCTTTCTGACACCTTTCCACTCCTAAACAGTGCTCCCTCACTTCCCTTCAGGCAACTCAAAGCCATCAGACTTTCTCCTTTCTTCCCTCCGAATAAGATTGGGAAGGGTACTGACTTTGGCATCAAAAGATAGGAGACTAAGTCCTTGCTCTGTTATTTACCAGCCTTCTGACCTTAATCAAGTCATTTCCCTTATGTCAGCCTTTGTTTCCCCCTCTTTAGAATTGAGAGCATGAGATTCCACATTAGATTCCGCATTAGATCTCCTTAGAGATCTAAGGTGCCTGCCCTCTGGCTCTAAGACTTTTAACAATAGGAAATACGTTCTCAGAAAGAGTTCTACTTTCCATTATTTATCTCTTGATACAATTTAAGCCAGTCATCTTTTTCAGCAATCATTGCATCTAGATATTTAAATATAATTGTGGCATAAAAGACTCTGTCCCCTAATGAAAAAAATTCAGGCGTAAGTCAATGGGTTGGGAAAGTATTTGGGCAACTGGGAGGGCTTCACTGAAACCTTAACATTCAGGCAACTGCCTGCTCTACCAATTTGTAAGGCTGATGCCGACCAGCAGTATTCATTAGGAGGATTCAAATATTAATGCCAGGCAGGACATGGATGATCACTTCTAATTCATAGTCTATGAAGAGGTGGCAGCTGTGCACCAAGGGAAAGAGGGTGCACAGCTGCCCATGGTAGTGAATTACTCACCAGGCTATCAGAGAACATCAGGAAATGCTCCTAATTCTGGTCGTTGGTGCTATAGAGGTGGTTTAAATCTGGCTCTGGGATGTGATCGAATGTGATGAAAGTGAAATCCCTAGTACTCAGAGACAGAGTGCTATGTTTAGGCTATGTTCATGTGTGATTTAGGAGCGAGAGCAGTAAGTATTTTGACTCTGTGTTAGTTGAGGAAGTGGGAATTGGGGTGCAAGTGGAATCTGTGTTTGGGTGCAGATCTTCAATCACTCTGAGAGTAGTTTTCGGTGTAGATTTTTGTGTAGAATTCTCCAGAGAGTTTGGGAGGTGGAATGGGGGCTATGTGTAGACTGACCACTGATGTTTCAGGTCCTGTAACTAAATGTGACTTGGGTCCTAAGGGCTGATAACCATAAAGGTCTTCTTTGAGTTATAGGTAGTTAACTGAAGTGGCTAGCATCAGACCTAGAGTCAAATCCAGTCTCAGATACTTAGCAGCTATTGGACTGAGAAAGCCCATTCTTTCTTTTTTTTTTAATAGTATTTTATTTTTTCCAATTACATGTAAAGACAATTTTTAACATTCATTTTTTATGAAACTTGAGTTCAAAATTTTCTCGTTCCCTCCTTATTCTCCCCTCTCCCAAAGACAGTAAGCAATTTGATATAGGTTATACCTGTGCAGTTATGTAAAACCTACGTCCATATTTCACTTAAGCTTTCTTAGCCTCAGTTTCCTCATGTGTCAAAGGGGGATAAATATGATAGCTCCTACTTCCCAGGGTTGTTCAGAGGATAACACTCTAAACTGCTTTGCAAATCTCAAAGGGCTATGTAAATGCTAGCTATTGTTGTTGCTATTTGGTCAAAGCATAGACAATAAGCATTCTTATTGAGTATCTCAGACTGGAGCCATTTCAAAAGCCTTCTGTTTTTTCTGTTAAAGTGGTTCCTCTTAGAGACCTACCTGGGCAGGCATTTTGATGCATAGTCTCGTTTCTCTTTTGTGTTCTTGTTTTCAACATAAAAAAATGGAAGAAGAAAGAATTTTCAGTGCTTTTGTTTTGACTTTAAGTCCCTGCCCATATCCTCATAGATATGCTTTAAACTAGCTAATGTCACATTGCCCCCCAGCTGGGGTCCTTCTACCCCTGAGCTCTTGTGACTTAAGTGTAAAACTAGTATTCAGGAATACCCTTAAAAGGAACAACAGATAAAGGAATGAGGCTCTTAACTTTTGAATTGAGCTGAGAAGCTTCCACCAACAAGGGATGGGTAGGAGAGGAGAGAAATCTTGTGAACAAATTCTGACTCTAGAAGATAACTCAAAAATTATAAAGAGCACCTCCTATATTCACTTCACTTCCAATGAGTAAACATTAAGTGCTAACTAAGTTCAAGTCCCTGTGGATACAAAGAGATGAAACAATAGAGTCTCTGCTCTCAAAAAGCTTAAAGCCTCATAAGGAGAAAGAACATGCCTTGTGTCTTATACAAAGAAGACACTGCTGTTCTATCAGCAGGTCATAGGTTTTGGGTAGTTAGTCCTGTCATAGTAATGCGTGTGCATGCTCCCCCTCCTCTGTCTCTTATCCGGTTCTCCTTGTGACCTTCTCAGTGCATTTCTGGAGACAAGAGTACAATCTGTTGTCATGAAACAGGATGCAGCTCCTTGTTGGAATGAAAGTGACCGGTGACTTCAAGCTCATTAGCACCATCCTCTAATCAACTGGGCTAAGCCACCAATTTACTTCAGTATTTCAACAATACTTCCCTGATCTCATCAATGTGGTCCTTCCAATGGTGCAATTTACAACCAAGTACCCCTTTTTCACCGTGTACCACATATCATGCTGTAAATTCTGCAAGTTCTCCACAATGCAATCCACCCAATGTGGATCAGGGA
This sequence comes from Bettongia penicillata ogilbyi, assembly GCA_023548195.1. Lineage (NCBI taxonomy): Eukaryota > Metazoa > Chordata > Mammalia > Diprotodontia > Potoroidae > Bettongia > Bettongia penicillata. The sequence continues at coordinate 6,845,793 of JAJHZJ010000580.1, forward strand.
TGCCCTCTTTATCTCTTGGTATTATATGAGTATTCATGCAATACGTGAGCTATACATCTTACTATTTGTATATTATGGTGTGTGGGGATTAGTGAGGCAAGCTCATGAATTTCAAAGAAAAATAGCTCATAATATTAGCTATTTTGTATAGTGCCTACTATACATAAGACACTTTACAAATATTATCTCATTTGAAACTCACAACAACCCTATATTCCCATTTGATAAATGAAGAAACTGAGACAAAGGGAGTTTTAAGTGACTTGCCCAGAGTCTGACAGCTAGTAAGAGTCTGAGGCTAGATTTGAACTCAGATCTCTCTGACCCAAGTGTCCTATCCACCGTATCATCTAGCTACCATTTGCCAGCAAGGTGACCTAAGTGGGGTGAGAGAAGGAAGGGGGTAAGGGATGTGAGGACTGTGGCTGTCTAAATTAGGCTTATAAAATGAGAACTGTTCAATGTTCAAACTCTTCAAAGACCTCATTTGAGAGTTATCTCTGTAGGGAGGGGATGAATGTGGATCCTGATTTACATAAGGATCAGCATGTGTGGCCACTCAGTTGGGATTTACTAGCATCAACGTGCCTAGTCAGCTCTGTTGTTTGCAGCATGGTGCTAATGAGGCCAGGGTCATAGGTTTAGCTCTCTCATGGGCCACTTAGCTTTGCTCTACTCTCTGTCCACAGTCTTCACCCCTGACCCCAGCCAGTCATCAGGGTGAGCAAACGTGGATGGTTCAATGCAAATAAATCACCATTATTAGAAAACAACTCAGTATGATGGTAGATCAGTTACATTCTATCTATGTATACAACAGACATTTATATATTATTATTATTCTAATAGCCAACATTTAGAGATTTTCAAACCACCCCACTAAAGTCTGATGTACCATTAAGGCAAGGAGTACTGGGCTAGCAAAGTTCAAGCTCTGGAAATAATTCAAGCATGAGTAATAGAGCATATGTCTACATGTTGGTTCAATGAATAGTGAGCTGTACCTGGAGTCAGAAAGACCTGAGTTTGAATTCTGCCTCAGACACTTACTAGCTATGTGACCCTGGACACATCATTTGACCTTCCTCAGCCTCAGTTTCCTCCTCTGTAAAAGGGAGATAATCATAATACCATCTACCACTCAAGGTTTTTGTGAAGATAAAATGAGATAATATGGAAAAAGCTTTGCAAACCTTAAGGCATTATATAAATGTTAGCTGTGGCTATTACTCTCAGAGGATCAGCTTAGCTAAATTTGAAAAGCTCTTAAATGGATTGGCTAGGGTAAGGAATTTTTTAGGCACTGTAACTCTCAAAGACCAGCTACTAAGTTGTAAAATAACTGTAATCAGCATGAGTGGAGGGAGTACCCACATCAATGAGATTATCATTTTAGTAATAGTAGTAGTAGTAACAGCAACTCACATTTCTATAGCGAGATCCTTGAAGTACTGAAGCAAGAATTGAAGTATTAACATATTATTTCATTTAATTAATTGGAAAGAGTACTTGAATTGGAGTCAAAAGACCTGAGATCAAATCCTGTCTCTACCACTTTCAGACCTGTGTGAATGGTCAAGCTATGTAACCTCTGGGACTTGGTTCTTCATCTGTGAAATGGGGAGAATGATCTAGATGATCTCTAGGGTTCCTTCTAGCTATAATATCATTCTAAGATCATGGGTTCTTATGGAAGGTCCCTATCTTTTGTTTGTTTTTATAAATGTGGTCAGCAGCATCTCTCAAAATCCATAGGGATGGGATTATGAGAACAGCATCGTAAATCAACGGAATTCACTCTGAGAGCCACCTTTGATACCTGTAACCTAGATTGTCAATACTCATTTTACATTCCCAAACCACAACGAAATGCCGTCTACGATGGTTGGAGGCAGGGAGGAGTCTTTTCCATAGGGAGCCATTATATAACGACAATCCCTATTATTGTTAATAATACATAATTATTAATAATTGATATTAAACTAATAACAAACTAATATAATAGTTATTATTGTTATTAAGTCTTTTGTTTTGGTTCTTTTTTCTAGATATTTGTTTGTCATATACAGTCCATTGAGCCAAAAGAAGGAGGTGTCCCAGGATCTCTAAAATATGTAATTAAAGTAAGGAAGCAAAGATTCATAGGACCATTGATTTATATCTGGGAGAGTCCTTAAAGGCTATCAAGTCTAGCTCCCTCACTTTATAGATGAAGAAACTGAGGCAAAGAGAAGTTAAATGGTTTTCCCAGTATCACACAGGTATATAAGGACACAAAATTTATTTGTAGCAGGACCTACTTTTACACGTCAACAAAGACATTCATCTTTTTTTACCTTCATGGGGCCCCAAACTACGTTTTTCTTTGCTTCTGGTATGTGTGAGTGTGTGAGTGTGTGTGTGTGTGTGTGTGTGTGTGTGTGTGTGTGTGTGTGTGTGTGTGTGTGTGTAGCATAGCGCATAGTCTCTGGGCTCACTTTCCCACCTCATACTCAGATTAACATGTCAGGTCTCCAGAGCAACTCTACCTACTTCCCCTGCAACCTCCAGGTTTTAGAGGTAAACCTGAAGGACTTCAAATTGTTTTCTAGTATTATACGCAAACCTCCATCCAATGGGCTCCCCCTCAATGTTAAACTCCAGTTGACATCTACTCAATATCAATTGATCATTTAGTTTCTCCTTAACATAAATTAATCAGTTAATACAAATTAGCTTTTACAAAGTTATATTTACTGAAAAAAATATAACATGGGCAAAAATATAAAACTATGCTTTTAAACTGCAGAATGTACTCTCCCCTCTATATATCCACTTGATCCCTAGGGAGAGTGAACTCAGAGTGAAGACTGCCAAACATTCCTACCACCATGTTCTCTTCTGGGTTTTGTAAACTGAGGGACTAGACGCTCCCTTGCTTGTAGGACATGGTGTCTCTAGTGCTGGCTCAATTCATCGCTAGATTGGGTCAAGCAGTTCACTTCTCAGGACTAACTCCTTACCAGCTTGGCTACTGTGGCTCCTGGCAAACTCTAAGAAGAACCCAAGTCTGGATCTCTGGTGATGCTTCCAACACTTTGAAGCTCCCAAAAGCATAACCTGTTTGTCTCCAATATTTATTCGCCTAAAATCAGGAAGGAATAAACCCAGTAAGTCAAAAGAAAGAGTAGCTCCCCAGCTACATCATGTTTGGGGGAGAGATAAGGCAGTGAGTTACAGGCATCAGGCCATCACCCTTTCACTGATTTCACCCACCTTTCACCCACCCTGTGGTCTAAAGACATTCTTGTCTGTTCACCATTCACCAAGAAAGAAAATTTTCATCTTTTCAAGCTTTTTGTACATACACTCATTTCTGGCTTAGTAGTCCATTAAAATGTCTGTCGCCACACAGTAGGCTGACTGGAAACAGTCAGAGAATATCGGCACATGCTTTAAATTAGGAAAAATCCAGCAGTCAATACACAGAAATCAATCTTATCTATGTGAGTTGGTGCCAGCCAAAGCATATTGCCATAATCTAAGGACTGGGCCCTAATTGGCCAGTGTCTCCACAATATGTGTATGTATTTATGGCATGATAACCAGTCCCAAAACAATGAATTTGGAATCATGGGATCTTGAGTTCAAATCTCAGTTCTATCACTTACTACCTTAGAGATCTTAGACAATGAATGAATAAGACATTTATTAAGGGCTTACTTTGTGTCAGACACTGTGCTATGCATTGGCTGTACAAATATAGGAAGCGAAGCAGATCTTGACCTTTAAAGAGCTTACATTGTAATAGGGGAAAACCAAACATATAGGAAAGTAATAGCTAAGGAGAATTGTTTCTTTATGGGGAGTCACAAGGGTAGTGCCAAAGGGCAGTCAAATGACACACCCTTTCTGAAAGTGATGGCACTATTAATTTGATTATCATTCCAGGCAGATGGCAAGATGGTCTGGCTGGATGTGATGTAAAGGTGAGGCAGCTAGGTGTAGTAGACTAGGTAAGTGTGCATTAGGCAAGTCTCTTAACTTCTCTGGACCTCAATTTATTCCTCTGTAAAACTGCATAAACTTTGAAGTCTCTTCCTACTATAATAGAATGATCCTAATATCTCTATAAAGGTAGGTGCAAGAGATGGAGATGAGAGATGGAAATAGACTTCCCATGTCTGTGTCTATATCCATATAGACACACATGTAGTTTTTAAAGTTTCTGGCTTTTGTTTACTATTCCTTAGAGTATCATCGGAAGAGGTAAAACATCCTTCCTCTCCAAGATGTGGATCCAGTGACAGAGGTCAAGTGAGTTGCTCCAGTCCCCACAGCAAGTCTGTGGCAGAGCTATGAGCTTCTGACTGCCAGGCTTCTGGTCCCTCCCCGAGGCCAGGCTGCCTCTCTGTTGCTTGTTGGCATTTCGCCCAGGTTTTTCCTGCTCTGCTTTGAGAGCTCCCATTGTGGGTGTTAAGTGGCTGTGTGCCATTGCCTGAGATCCTGCAGGTGACAGATCTGTTCTGAGATGCAGAAGTGGCTTAGACTCAGTGAGGAAAAAAGGCTCCTCTTACTCTATGTGGTTAAAGGACTGGAAATGAGACATGTAAAGGGAAAGAGGAAAGGGCGGGGGCAAGGAGAGGGGACCATAGCTAATGAGGAATAATGGACATTTTGAGAAGGAAAGAGAGATATAATGATGGCATAGAGAGAGAACAGCAGGGAAAGAAAAGAAACACAGAGTAGAAAAGGAAAACAAAGAGAGTGAGAACATGTTAGGTCCAGGTAACTTCTGTCACAGAATCAAAGAATTTCAGAAATAGAATGAATCATAGCCAAGGAGCTGAGCATCACTGAAAATCTATCAGGGAATATTTGAAGGGCACAACTAGAGGGGAAAGAAGGTTGGACTAGATGACTTCCAAGGTCACTTTCTAACTCTAATATTGTAAGAGTCAATGATTTGTTGCCTCTCCTTCTGCCTAACCTATATTTTTTTTTTCCAATTTGAGGTGGGATGGGGGGAGCAAACAATAAAGTTTGTGGAGAGGAGAGGAAAATTATCTCCAGAAAGCCCCTATTAAAATATACATGGGACATAAATGCTCTCACAATCTTTATCCCAACTCCCATTTGCAATGTCAACTTGATTCCCCAGAGAGCAGTTACACTGCATCTCCTTTCAGGGTGCTAGAGATAATGCTATGTTGTTATGAGGTCTTTCTAATGTCATCAACCTGAACCCTCATTCCAGTGTGCCCCCTCCAATGGCAATCTCCAGTTATAATTAATGTCTCCTTTATATCATTGGTTGACCCAGTGATTAGCATTCTAATATCAATTATCCAATTAACATCAATAAGCTTTTAGAAAGACATATTTCCTGAGAAGATATACCAAAAACAGACATATAAATTCAGCACTTCCAGGGAGAGGGGGACTCACACTCTTTCCTAACACCTTAGTTCCTGGGGAGAGTGAGCTCAAACTTAAAGTAGCCACTATGAACATTTGCCCATCAACTTCACTTCCAGGTATGGGCATAGCTACTAAGTGAGGCAGTCATTCCCTTGATTGAAGGACATATGTGAGGATACTCTAGACCCTCCCTTGACTTAGCTGCCAGCTAACTCTGGTATAGATTACTGTCCCTGGACTTCTGGTGTTCTTCTGACTTTTTAACTCCCACTAAGTAACAACTTTATTCATTCTGACTCCAACACTCATTCCCCTAAGAGCAGGAGAGGCAGAGGCACAACAGAGGCAGAAAAATAGCACACTATGTACTCATGACTTCATATCAATCCAGGTTGGTAGAGGAGGCTACTGGTGCTTCCCATATTCCCACCCAGACTTATCACAGTTTTTACTTTAATAGCCTCTAAGGAAATAGAAAGACAAACTTTTTCATTTAATATACTTTATATGTAATCTCAGTTTTGACTGAGCAGACAGCTAAAAGGACTTTTCTTCAATACTTGGTAAAAGGGCAGAAGACAGTCCCAAGAACGTGAAGTAGAAAGCCAGCCTTTTCAATTCTACCTCATTAGACGTTTTCAGAAGCAGATTCACCAAACATGTATGCTCCCTCATTGTTCCCCATTTCATGGACATCTGTTTCCAAAAAGTAAGAAAAACCATGAGACTCCTTCTTTAGTTTTCTTCTAATAATATAATATAATCTCCAGATTATTTTATCAGATTAGATAATTTCCACAAACTTGGACCAACAGTGATGAATTATAGAAGGGATTGAGTTTCAATGAAGGAGATAGGCACAGGATAGTAGTGACAAAAACTAGGTTGACTGGGACACAATAGGAAAAAAGTGAGATCCTAGGGATAGCAAATGAAAACCTACAAGAGGAGAAATATGTGATTGGACAGGATCACAAAACCCCAGAATCTCAGAGTTGGAAAGGGCTTCATAGGCCAGCAAATGCAACCATGACCTGAAAAATAATCCCCTCTAACCATGACCTACAAATGGTCATCCAGTTTTTGCTCAGAGAGGAAAACCTTTACACAAACCCCACCAGTTGCCTATTTTACTAAACTCTAATTGTCAGGAAGTTTTTCTTTAGATCAAGTCTAAATCTGTCTTTCTACAACTTCCACCATTTTTAAGTGCTTTCTCCAACAGCCACTAAGAACTAGTCTATTCTCTTTTCATATGACACCCAGTCAAATATTTGAAGTGAGATAATAAGTCTTCTTCAGGTTAATTATCAACAGTTGTTACATCTGTTCTTCAAATGGCATGATACTGAGGCCCTTCCCTAATCCAGTTGCCTTCCTATGTATGATCTCTAGCTTATAGCACAGCACTTCATCAGTGGTATCCTATGTACTATTGTCTAGCTACAGTGTCTATATCCTATGCTTGTATGGTTCATTATTTGAAATGAAATGTAGAATTTCACTTTTATGCCTAATAAATTTCTTCCTCCTACACACAGTTCTTGTTTCATGGATTTCCATGGCCAAAGAATTCATCACCAAGTAGTCAATCTATTAGTAATGAACCTCTCCAAATTTAGCTAGACTTGCCCTCAGAAAGTAGACAATATCTATTTCCAGAACTATGTTCAAACTATTTCCAAAGTGGTAAAATCTACCAAAGTTTGTGTTCCACTGCCATACTGCTCAAGAACTCATGGTTAACTTCATGCCAAGATGAGGCAAAAGAGCAGAACTTTGTGGAGAAGTAATATAAATAATATCTTCAGGGGGATGAATGAACAGAAAAGTAAGTGAACAGGTCACATAATGAGTTTGATGGGTGAGCTATGTACAGACAGCCTGCATACTTCATTGATATACATACAATGTCAGGAGACTTAGAGGCAGGCCTCCAGCAGGTTGGATGTCCCCCTCTGCCATCCCTCTGTCCCATGAATAATTTATGGGACACATGCTCTAAAGTCACACAGATTAGGAAGGCACAAGATGAGTTGTAACGCATATCAATGGTTAGGGCATAAGATATAGTTCATTTTTCTAGCCTATTGAAAACTTTTTAGAACCTGATTCTGTCATCTAGAATCTTGCCATCTTGTTTTTAGTGGACCTATACCTCACCTAATAATTACTACTTCCATTTTTAAGTTCACAAACCATCCACTTAATTATAGTTAATGATGTAAAATAGTTAGTGATGTAAAACTAACCAGCCAATAGTTTTTGCAAAGTCCACATATATGTATATGCACATATATTTTTCCCACAACTATTAAAGAGAATTGCCCAAAAATTAATAATTATTAATCTAATTTAAACATTTGAAACCAAGGAACTGAGCTGTCTTGCAGGAGATGCTCCAGAAGAGGCAGTCACACCAGAGAAGCCCAATGGAGAGAAACTGCACGGACAGGGAAATTGATGAGTGCTCTGTCTAGTGAGCAGTAAACCCTCCTTCTCTCTCTTGAGTGACCAAGGATCAAAGCCTGGAGCCAATTGGACGCCTAAGACATCAGCAAGACCTGCCAGAGACCAGGCAGAAGTATTGAGGGGAAATGAAGTACTCATGTTTAACCAGGCTGAACCAATGATATGAAGTAGATTTGAGTGCCCTTCTCATTTCTGCTCTTGAAGGAGCTTAGGATTTGGATGAATAGCAGATTCTTCACTGAAGTGGCCAGTTGTCCCAAATTAGATAGAAAGTGAGCCAGTAGTGGAACCTAATTCGGTCCAAATATGGCCCCACAAATATCCTTGTTTTGACTAGAAATGTAATGTCTAGCGGTAGGGGAGGAAGAAGAAGAAAATTAAAATATTTTATCCTTGGCTTAATTTTGTTTTGTTCAGATAAAAAATTGTATCTATCAATTTTTCATTAGGATTTCAAATAGACTACTCAAGATGAAGTACTCATGTTTGCCACGAAGTCTTAAAATTTTTAAATGATTCCTTATTGACAGAAAAAAAAGCTTTAACTGTTTCCTATGTGCCAGGAACATGGGGTGTGAGCATGTGTATTTGTGTATTCCAAATGTTCTGGTTTACTCAAGCAAGAACCACTGAAATCCAAGAGTTTTAGATGCTTCCCTCATTCTTACTTTGGAGGAGTTTTAGTATTTCATTTACCCTCAGTGCCTTTGACTGGGCTCTGACAGGTCTTGCTGATATCTTAGGCACACATTTGGCTCTAGGCTCTGATCTTTGGCCACTCAAGAGAGGGAGAGTTTTGATGATAGTCTTAAAGTTGAGTGACAAATTCCTAGGATAGATAGAATAATATGTGTGTGTATGCATATGTGAAGGGGGGAAGCATTAGTGACATGGAAATTATCTTCAATTTAGAGTCATTAAGATCCAGGTTCCTGTCCTGACTCACACCTACTAGTTCTGAGGATTCTTACTCTCTCTAATAAGGAAACATTAAAGAGGAAGGATTGGCCATTACACACGCAGTAGCTAAACCTTCTTATTTGTTGTTGATCCGTCATTCAGTCATGTCCAACTTATCATGCCCCCTTGGACCATAATGTCCATTTTTCTTGGAAAAGATACCAGATTGGTTTCTTTCTCCAGGGGATTAAGGTAAACAGAGGTTAAGTGACTTGACTAGGATCACACAGCTAGTAAGTGTCTGAGACCAGATTTTTAACTCAGGTCCCCCTGATTCCAAGCCTAGTTCTCTATTCAGGGAGTCACTTGGCTGCCTCCTAAGTCTTCTTATAATCAAAGATTATATTCAAAGATGTGACTGGATTTCACCTAGAGCAACTGACCTTGTTAAGAAGGAACTGTACAAAGACAACAATAAGAACTTCATTATATTGGTGCTTCCAATTTCTAAACCTAAGGTAACCTCTCAGCAAAAAACAAAATAAAATTTAATAGAGAAAGCACTATGGAAATCAGGAAAAGAAGCTCCCAGAACGTACTTTTATAGACTCTCTCTTATGAATACGGAAGCTTGGTCCTAGAGTCCCTCTTGTTCTCCATCTCTACCACTCTGGTATTTCCAGAGGGAGTCCACATACAACCCAGGAACTTCTTGAGACTGCAATATTGCTTCCATCTGCTGCTTCTCCTGGAGCCATTTGCTCCCCTAGGGAGGAACCAAAGCCTATATGTCCAAATGGTTTCTCTCTGAACACCTCAGTCCTAGTTTTCTCCATCTGTCTGCAGCTCTTCTTTCCAAGGACCAAGTCCAACAACAGAGTTCAAGTCCATGACAATCTAGGATTCCCATGGTTTAAATTATGATTTTATTGCAGATAATTCCCAAATCTATCCATCTACCCCCAATCTCACTCACGATCTCTTGCCCTCACAACCAAGTACTTCTTGGTTGTTGTTGTTGTCCTTGTTGTTGAGTTCGTCCTTCATTTTCGAAGACCATGACATATGAGAAAAGATGACATGGACTTGTTCGGGACTTTGTTGTGAGTGAGGGAGGGCTGTGCAAGGGCACCAGTCTCACCTAATTAAGCATCCTACAGGCATCTCAAATTCAACATGTCCAAAATAAATTTCATTGTCTTCCTGACTACTTGTATCTCTTCTTCAAGTTTCCCCCTTTCTGTGGAGGAGATTGTCATCCTTCCAGTCACCAACATGTATAATTTCAACCATGTTTAACTCTAGTGAAATGTAACCTCCCTCACCACAAGGACTAGTTTCACTTTTGCGTTGTTTTCCCACAGCTTAGCATAGTGCCTGACATATGGTAAATGCTTAATAAATAGTTGATGATTGATTCACTGATTTATTGCTATGCAAATATGTACTCATTCATTTCTTGGAACATATATACATATATATGTATATGTACTCACATATACCTAAATATTTAAGTGGAAATTCATTAGAAAGAGTATACTTCTCATCAGCTGTGATAGGTTCCCTAAATACTCTCAGAAGCCTCCTTTATGTCTGGGGTCTGCGGACTTATGAACAACTTCTCAATAAGAATTTACTATCTGACCACCTATTACTATGAGCTACCCCCTCAGACTTTCTAGAACACCCATGTTGTGCTGTTTCCACATCATTTGTGTTGGCTTAATTGCCTTGGCTTTATAATGCATCCTGATTCTTCTTTCAATAGGAAATTATGATATCCACTCCATCATTTGCTGTATTCTAGTGGCTTCATCAGCTGCCTAATTTTCTCTAATTCTCACTGAATCAGAGAGCCATACAAAGCTTGTATTGTTCCCATGATTGCCTTGATGTATAACATCTCATAACAAAGATGAATATTTACCAGGTTTGTTTTCACTATGATAATGGAAATCTTCCAGATGATGTGATAACTTATCCTGCAAAAAATATACACCATGAAGCTTTAAAATATGATGGAATTTGAAGATTGCACTTCAGCCATGTAGGCTTAGGCTATTGAGATAATACAGACCTTATTATGACAAACAGATAACGGCTTGCCATCCTATTAGCCTTGATGATGTTTTTTGGCCTTAGAAAACCCATATGCCCTATGGAAATTTGTGCCGATAGTTTCCTTGAATGGAGTGTGAAATAATGGATAGAGTGTGAGATAATGCAGAGAGAGTAACCTGAGAAATAGCAGTGTGATTCTAAGGCCAGTACCACACCAGCAAATTTGGGGCATTGCTCCTTTGGGGCATACCTGAGACCTAGTTGGAAGTCACCCCCTTGTAAACAAGTGACCCTTTCCTTCCTTGGAATTGCATATGACTATAACTGGACATGTAATGAATATGGGACACTTTGAATCCAAAGGTCTTTGGGGTAAATACTTCTAGGAGAAGAGGGACATGTGAGTCACAGGACGGTAGAAGTTTTAAAAATATGACCAACTAATCGTATCTATAAGGTGGACCCCAGAAACTGGTAGGAGAATCTAGAAAGGATACCATTTTTGCACTCGAAGGAAAAGCAGGAGTGAGGTTTAAACACTCTAGCTAAATAGGGTTCATTGCTTCATAAAGCATCTTACTTCATTATCAGCATTGCCAAAAAGTAGAGCAACACTCAGATGCTGTAGGAATATGAAAATGAGACCAGGGACTTTGTGCCAGATTCTATGGTTAGATTATGGACACCTTTCATTTATATTCTGTAGCTTTATAACTCTCTATTCTATTAATAATTCTCTATCCTAGAGTCTATTTCCCTAAGCCCTTTCAAAGCCCTTTTGAAAAACCCAACTCCAGTGCACATGGAAGGGTAGAAAAGGGATCATTCACATTTTGTTCAGAAAGGACTAGGTTATATACATAGAAGCCAGATAAGGATCTGTCTCAGTGGTAGAGAAGATACTGAAGAAATACGCCCATCCCTCTCGCTGCTTCCTATCAAAACCTGCTATCAGCCATTCCCCAATAAATGAATCATCAAAGGACAAGGATATGAACAGTTTTGCACACTATAAATGACCCCAAGAAAACACATTCCAAATCATTAGAAATAAGGAAAAATGTAAATAAAATAAATGAGATTTTAGCTCATAATATGAAAATTGGCAAAAATGACAAGTCAGTGTTGCAAGGGCTATGTAAAGATAAGTATATTAGTGCACCATTGATAAATCTATAAACTGGGCCAAGAGTTCAGGATAATTATTTGGAATTATGAAAGAAAAGTGACCAAACTACTCAGGTCTTTTGGTGGACATATTCTCCAAAGAGGTTAAAGATGGAAGCAAACCCTTAATAAATGCCAAAATATTTGTGGCAACATTTGGGTACATGAGAGAGAAAATAATTAGGCACAAAGTAGGCATCTATCAATTGAAAAATGACTGAACAAACCTTGGCATATGAATATCAAGTATAAAGAAAAGTTGATTGAAGAATTCAGAGACACAGGAGGATTTGTATGAACTGGTATGAATTAAAATAGGAAAAAAAGGAAAATGTAAATGAAAACTCAACAATATAAATGAAGAGATCACAAAAGAAAGTCAAACTCTGATATGCATTTAATTGAGGAAAGTCGTATTTGAAGGAAAACTATGTGAGGTTTAATGCATCAGCAAAGATGGGTGACATAATTTGGCCAAAGGGACTTCCTAGTACCCTGGCATCATGAGGGCACCTATTTGTAGGACTAGTCCTTCCCATCACTAGGCAAAAGGCAGATCAGCAGTCCTGTTTCTTATACATTTCTGCACATTACAAAACCTTACAAAGGAAAGTTTGGGGAATCTGACTCTGACTTGGAGATGCTGTAAGTATATCCAGTCATACCCTAGGTTGAGTTGGATGAATGAAAAGAGGACTCATCAAATTTCCATTATGCCAGATCATTAGAGAGATCTTAATGACATAGTTGATCTTACTGGTATAATGCTCCATTTTCTATTCTCCCCTCCAGCATCAGCCTTGGAAAAGTGCAGACATTCATGTTACATGTTTCAAAAGTTAAATGTCCCACTCTTCTCTGGGTAACCTCACACTGAATGTGTGAGGGGCTGGGATATTTTCGGATTGATCTTGAGTCCTAAGTTTAAGGTAATTCAGCCTTAAATCAACTCCTAGACATATCACAGAATTCAAATCTTAGACGTAGATGTCCGAACAGGCATCACTTTCTGAGAATGAGTCAAGTTTGGGCTGTTAACAGCTCCTTCCTCCTAAACACCACCACCCTTAATGAACATATTTATCTTGGACCTTTCTGGTCACCCTTCCCAGTACTGGCTGTACTTTTATACTGGTCAAGGTGGGGGAGTTGGAATATTCTTTGCTCCCATCACCATTTTTCAAAATACATATAAAAATTAATCTAACCCTCTCCTCCTTTCATATTCCATCAATCTTTAAATACCACCCACTAAGAATTCTGGTAGCTATTGTCAGATGACCTCCAGGACACTCTCATTCTTTCCTCAAAATGCACAACTGGGGGAAGGTGTAGCCAAGATGGCAGAGTAGAGAATCACTCAACTGAGCTCTCCCAAATTCCCCTCCAAGCAACTCTAAAATAATTCCTCAAATTGAATTCTGAAATGGCAGAACCAACAAAAAGTGAAGTGAAACAATTTTCCACCCCAAGACAAGTTAGACAATCAACAGGAAAGGTCTTTCTCACCAAAGGCAGGAGGAGGACCCTGAGAACACAGTGCAGGCAGTACAAACAGCACCTTAGTGGTGGTTATATTGGCTGGACCATCAGCTTTGAAAATTCTTAGTCCACAGAAGGTGGGGGTGGGGATTAGACAACTAGTTGGAAGATTTCAGGGACTCTTTTGCTGGCTGACTGGATTCAGAATCCTGTTGCATTGCCCATTTACAATTCCCAGTTCCATTCACTTGTGGTACTGGGGAGCAGGGGCCTAAGTCACAGTGCCACAGTGAAAAAGAGTGTTTGTGGTGACTCACAGGGAGTAGGGGACCCTGATCTCAATTCAGAGACAGAGATGAGCACTAGCAACTGGGGCTACAGGAGAGCAGGGGACGTAGTTACAATCCTAGAGCCAGGAGTGCTAACATTGGTGGCTACAGGGGAACAAGGTCCCTTTTTGGGTAAAGACCAAAGTACAGGCCAGGATAGCAGCAATCACATATCTTGGAAGCACTGAAAACCTACAGACCCCTAAAGCTATCTCTGAAAACAACAGCAATAAAGGCCTGAAGCTTGATGGACCCTAGGAACAGAGACAGTTTAACATAACGTTAAAATTCAAGAAATAGGCTAGAAAAATGGGCAAACAACAAAAAGGGAATCTGAATATAACAAGTTACTGTGGCAACAGAGGAGATCAGGACACAAACCTAGAAAACAATATACAAAGAAGCTGCAAACAAAGCCTCAGTGAAAAACATGAATTGGATATAAACTTTCCTGGAAGTTTATTTCCTGGAAGGACTCAGAAAGGATTTTAAAAATTACATGAGAGATAGAGGAAAAATTGAGGAAAAGAAATGAGAGTAATGCAAGAAAACTATGAAAAGATATTTAACAGCTTGGTAAAGAGGCACAAAAATCCAGTGAAGAGAATGCCTTCAGAAGTAAAATTGGCCAAATGGAACAGAAGACATAAAAGCTCATTGAAGAAAATAATTCCTTAAAAATTAGAATTGGCCAAGTGGAAGCTAATGACTGCATAAGATGTCAAGAATCACTTCAACAAAATCAAAAGAATGAAAAAATAGAAGAAAATATGAAATATTTAATTGAAAAAAAATGAAACAAATGACCTGGAAAATAGATCAAAAAGAGACAATTTAGGATTAGACTACCTGAAAATCATGACCAAAAAAAAGAACATAGACATCATATTTCAAGAAACTATCAAGGAGGCAGAGAGCCAAGATGGTGGGCTCAAAACCCATCAAAATACCTGTAAAAATGACTCTAAACAAATTCTAGAGCTACAGAACCCGCAAAATGACAGATTGAAATACCCAGCCCAAGACAACCTAGAAAGTCAACAGGAAGGGTCTTTCATACCAGACAGGGATGCGCCAGCACAGATGGGCTAGAGCAGGCATCAGAGGACTAACTTACTTACAGAGGTTTTTCCTATCACTCATAAATGCTCCAGTTCTACGTTTGTGAGCTCTGAAATTACCTTATTTGTTCACAATCTTGTCATTTCACTTCTCCTCTGCCTTGCTACCTCAAACCCTGTTCTTTATTGGAGGTCTTCTCTCAGGCTGAACTGGCCAAGCATTCAGACTCTACTGCAGAGTGCTGCTCTGACGAACTGGCCACATTGTCCAAATGCCAAACATATCTTTAACTAAAAGACTAAAAAGACAGAGAATTAGAAAAGGCAAGCACTCACATGGAGGTCAGAAGAAGTGCCATACCAACACTCTCAAGATCTCTCTGAATAATTTTTGCACTGATTGTGAGACATGGGATCCACCAGACCAGGACCACCTAGCATGATGTGCCTGCATCACAGAAGACATTATGCTCTATAAGCAAAGCTGAATAACAGTAGCAGAAAGGAATAGTGAGATGCACAGATCTAAAGACATCTCCATCCTGGGCATTCAAATGGATTATTTGTGTCTGACCTGTGGTAGAGCCTTCTGATCTCATATTTGGCTGATCAGCTACAGTCAAACATATTGTCCTTTGACCCCAAAATCATGATGTTACCGGTGTTCTTCAAGTCCAAAGACGAAACAATAAGCCATCATCCCTGCACTAACTACATTCTTCTCCTTTCCACACCCTGACCCCTTGGAGAATCAGTTCAACTCTACTTGAGTCTTTTGTCTCGTTATCATACCGCTAAATGTACCTTGCCACATCTCAACCTCGGATCATTCCCACTATCTTCTGCCTTCTCTCTTACACATAAATTGCTGAACCAAGATGGAGAAAACCACTTAACTGTGTAGGGAACGGAGTCCATTTCAAATTTATATTATATAACCTCGGGCTCTCACTGCTATAAAGCAATTCTTTTATTCTTTCCTAATTAACTCCACTCACCACAATGGCTCTTTCAAAATTTTTCATCCCTTCTCAAGCCACCTCCCATCCCTCACCCCTAACTCCCCTTCCCCCTACTCTCTCAGCTGAAAATCTTGCTCCATATTTTACTAAAAAGAAATTTGAGGGCATTCTTCTCTCCTCCACCTCATTTCACATTAGCCAAATACCTTCTGCTACTACATCCTTCAACCCCATATCACATTAAGACGTGACCTTGCTCACTCTCAAGGCTAACCCCTCCACCTGTACTGGATCCCATTCCACCCATCTTCTCCAACGGATTGGTCCTTCTACCATCCCCACCATCTCACTTCTTTTCACTCTGTCCCTTTCTACTGGTTGCTTCCCTACTTCATGTAAACATCATATCTCCCTCTTCCTCAAAAAACCCTCACTTGATCTATCCATCTCTATCATTCCACACTTTTCCTGCTTTTTGTGGTTAAATTTCTTTAGGAGGTTGTTTACAATAGGCATTTCCACTTCCTTTCCTCTCACTCTCTTTGTATCTCTTTCCTGAGCCCTTTCCTCTTCTTCCTCTATACTATTTCACTTGTGTTCTCATCTGCTCCTATGAATTCAATTATATGATTCTTAAATCTACTTATCCATCTTTAACCCCCCTCCTGACCTCCAGGCTCACATCTTCAACTGCTATTTGGATACCTCAAACCACATGTCCTATAAACATCTTAAATTCAACATGCCCAAAGCTGAGTTCATTTTCTCTTTTTCCATACCCTCCCTCCTTCCAAACTGCCCTATTTTAGGGCAGCTAGGTGGCACAATGAACAGAGCACTGGCCCTGAAGTTAGGGGGACCTAAATTCAAATCCAGCCTCAGACACTTGACACTTAGCAGCTGTGTGACTTTGAGCAAGTCACTTAACCCCAGTTGCTTATCTTTCCTCCCTCAAATTATCCTCCCCCAAAAACGCTGCCTATTACTATCAAGGATACCATTATCCTCCCAGCTACTCAGGTTCCCAAACTAGATGTAATCCCCCTCAATCTTTCTTTTTCCTTATATCCAATTTATTGCTAAGGCTTATTGATTTTTACTTTTGTAACATCTATCACACCCTTTTCTCTTCTCTGATACTATCACCACCCTGGTATAAACCCTCATCACCTCACTCCTGGACTGTTACAAAGCCTATCGTTAGTCTCTCTGTCTTGAATCTCTTATCACCTCCAAGATCAAATGTAAAACCTCTGATTTAGCTTTCAAATTTCTTCACAAGCTATCCCCTTCCCCACCTCTCCAATCTTCTTCCACCTCGCTCACCACCTCCACCCCCTCTGCCACTTGTAATCCAGTACACTGGCCTCACATACAACATCCCGTCTTCTGACTCCAGGCATTTTTACTGGCTGTCTCCAGATGCTTGAGACTGATTTCCCTCCTCATCTCTGCCTCCTAGCTTCCTGGCTTCCTTCTAATCCAAACTAAAATCCCACCTTTTATAGGAAGACTTCCTTTACTTCTTCTTAATTCCAGTGCCTGCCTTCTGTTGGTTATTATCTAGTATGTAGCTTGTTGGTACATATGTATTTGCATATTATCTCACCTATTAAATTGTGAGCTCCCTGAGAGCAAGGAATTTTACCTTTCTTCAGATTCTCACTGTTTATCACAGTGCCTGGCATATAATACACACTTAACAAATATTTATTGACTGATTGAGTGTTCTAGAGCAAATTTCCAGATTTGGAGAAGGAAACCAGATTCTCCAAAGCCCTTGTAATAACAATGATAGCTATGGTTATATGGCCCTTTAAGGTTTATAAAAGATTATAAGTTTATAAAATATAACTGTATTGATATACATATATGTATAGATATGTAAATGAATATATAATCGCCTTGATCCTCACAATAACCCTGTGAAATAAGTGCTATTATTATCTTCATTTTCCATCTGAGGAAACTGAGGCTGAGAAAGGTTAAGTGACTTGTCCAGGGTTACACAGTTAGTAAGTACCTGAGGCAAAATTCAAGCTCAGGTTTTTCTGAGGCCAACACTCTGGCCATTGTGCTGTCATGGGATTTGACTGATCCTTTATATTTGGTGCAGAGATCACAAAACCCTTTGTGGGTATCAAACCACTTGCCCTTCTGTTACTCAGTCATGTAGGTTATTTACTACACCTTATAGATAGTCTGAGGCACAAAGATGCCTGAGGATACACAGAATACTGTAGCAAAGCCAAGAATAAAATAAATTTGGCTTCTAACTCCAAAGATCAGGTTCAACATGGTGCCAGGAAGTTCCCTTCCAAGCACCAGTACATACAGAATCCAGCAGATATGCCTTACCCATGATACTTCAGCTATTCATTACTGCAATGAAAGAGCCCTAGGATGGAAGTCCAGAGACTTGAGTTCTAGTCCCAGGTCTACCACTAACTGTGTGACCTTGAGCAAGTATTATAACCTATGTGGCTCTCAGTTTCCTCAAATGTAAAATTATTTGGTGTGATATAGCGGGGTGGGGGGAGGTTGGGAATCGCATTTGGATTCTGTTATTGTGTTTGTCCTTTCTTCTCTAAGAGGACCATGACACGAAGATGATGACATGACTTGCAGATGACTTTGATTTGAGTGAGGAAGGGCTGTGCAAGGTCACCAGCCTCACTTTCTCCCCCTGAGTCATCTCTAGGTTCTGATTACCAGGGTTTGAATCTCAGCTTTACTTCTTATATGCTGTGGAACCTAAATTAATCATTTAGCCTCCAAAATCCAGTTACCCAATTGTAAAATGAAACAAGATGTTCTCTAAGGTCTCTTCTAGCTCTAGCATTCTCTGATTCTATGAATTTAAATCCTTCGCAGTCTGAGACTAGAAGAAATGAAATCTTCTTTTTCTAGAAATACTACAAGAAAAACTCACTTGCGAAGGTTATCTACTCAAGATACCAAAAACGAATAGTTGGCACTCAAAATTATCCATGCTGATTTAAGAAAGAAGTAATACAGATAATCCAAAAGCCATTTTTCTACATAGCTCTTTTTCTTTCTAGTTCTCTTTGGCTTTGCTGGTATCCCATAAGTGTGAAAATCTGGTTAGTAGGGTAAAGCAGCCCAGAGTATGTTGGGTCACAGAAGGAAGTTAGCCCAAAGTTAAATTTGATGAAGCTAATAATAACCCACCTGATATGTACTGTAAATTTTTCCTCCTAAGTAAAAATGTAATTTTGCATTTTCCCAAAGCAATGCTGGGAAGGAGCATGGTTGTAAACAGAAAGCAAGGGAGATGGGTCCAGCTTAAGGAACAAATCACTGGCACTGTGACATCAACAGTGTTACCAATGACTGTGGTCATGGGTAGTTAATGTGTCTCATTAAAGAGGGCAATGGTCCTTAACCACACATGCAATAATCTTGCAGTCTGCGCTTATTACAAATACAGACTGTTTGTTTCCTCAGTAAGATGTCCCTACTTGGTTTTTCTATTATACTTATCACAAGAGATCAAAACAGACAGATGCATTTACTGTTTTCCCTCCAAAGATAATGAAAAGAAACAGTTTATAAAATCAGATTATGTGGAAAAATTGCCTAATGATTATAATTTATAAACTCATTGTTGAATAATGATGTATTCAAGAGTTGTCATTGTATGATGAAAGGAAACTAATATGGAGGATTTTCTCTATGAAGAATGACTACAGATGAATTGCACCAAGATACAATTCTCTGATAAAGAACAATAAGAGCCTCTAGAACACTTAATAATGGACTACTCAGGGTGAATTGAGTATTGCAATAAAAGCTCATAAATTAAAAAGTTTCCCAATGATTTCTGATAAAAGACATGCCAAGGTGAAATAAAGAATCCTTGAAATCAACTGATAGCCTGGCTATAATTCCATAGGTAATGGAGGGGAATTTCAACAAAAGCACAGAAAGTGTCATTTCTGAACCTAGAGTTTGAAAAGCCTAGGTTTTGCTTCTTCTATTTTGAAAGCTTTCAACTGTTTTTTTTTTAGTTTCCATAAAAAGTTTTTTTTTTTAAAAAAAGAGGCTCATGAAAGTATTTTTAAAGCACAGAAGAGAATAGAAGGAAAAGGAAACTGACAAACAGGGCAGCTTTGAAAGCTACTTACTAAATTTATTTTTTTTCTGAACTTATTTTATACTTGAAAAGCAAACTGTACATAGATTTACAGTGTCAGGTCCAATCCATCAGTGAATAAACATTTATTAAGAACCTGCTATGAGCTAAGCACTGTGCTAAACACAAAGAATACAAAAAGAGGCAAAAAAAAAAAAAAAACCAGTCCCTGCCCTCATGAAGCTCACAATTCCCCCTTTTTGTTCTACTTTACATATGGAAATACTCTTTTTATTTATTATTTGTTAGAGTTCAGAATTTTTAAAAGATTATATTAACCCACCTTCCTTCTCCCTCCTTACAAAACAGCAACAATAATAGTAATAGTTTCAAAGAACTCCCATTATCTCTTTCCAGATGTTAAGTCCTAGGAAAAATACAACTGCTGTATCCCACAATCAGGAAGCATGAATTCATTCTCTCTGAGCTCAGACATTAACTATGGGACCTTGGGCAAGCCACTTAGCTCTGTTTGTCTCAGTTTCCTCATGTATAAAATAAGCTGAAGAAGGAAATGGCAAACGAATATCGTTGCCAAGAAAACTCCAAACTAGGTGACGAAGAATCAGAAATGACTGAACAATACTTTTTTTCTCATCTGTAAGATTCTTGTCCATGAAGAATGCTAAAAGTCAAATTAATGGATTTAACAACTCCACTCCTTTCCTAGGGTAGTTAGTATTTTTTAGCTCTTTCACAGGTTGCCTAAAATTCCCCAACCCTGAGCTCAACCTTCCTGGAATAAGCACCTCCATACTTAGGTAGGTCAGTCCTCAGCCATCAGGCTAAGTCTTTCGCCTAGAACATAGCTGAAGCCTTTCCAGCTAGGCAGGAGCTGCCAAAACTTCTGTTCTACCAGCAGGGATTTTTAAGAGCCCAGGTTCAACTCAGGGCATGATGAAGCATCCAAGAGAGAATTTTGTGTTATTTCACAACTGGTAGGCTGAAATATGGTGAGAGTTTTTAAATGAAAAACTGACAGACATACACTTCCGGAAAGTATCAGCTACTAAAAGACTAGTAATCTGTATTTATTAGAAAAAAATGAGTTGTCACCAGTATTTATTAAGTGTTTACTATGTCCTAGGCATTGTGCAAAGCATTAGAGGCACAAAGAAAGGCAAAAACATGGTCCATTCTTTCAAGGAATCTATGTTCTAATGAACTCCATGCAAATGAGGTACCTAAAAGGCACAGAATGTAAATGGGAGGTAACCTCAGAGGAAAGGTACTAGCAGTGGGGTGTGGGGGTACTAGCAGTGAACTATAAAGGTCTCCTATAGAGAGTGGGATTTAAGTTAAGAACAAAATCTCTGGAGGTACAGCTAGATGACTCAATGGACAGAACGTTGCTTCTGGAATCAGAAAGTTGTTCCGTCATTTCAGTCATGTCCAACTCTTTGAGACCCGCATTTAGGGCTTTCTTGGCAACGTTGGTGGTACGGTGGACAGAATACTGGGCCCGGAGGCCAGAGGATTCATCTTCCTGAGTTCAAACATGGCCTCAATAGCTTCCTAGCTATGCAACCCTGGGCAAGTAACTTAACCCTTTTTGCCTCAGTTTTCTCATCTGTAAAATGAGTTGGAGAGGAAATGGCAAACAACTTTGATACCTTTGCCAAGAAAACTACAAATAGAGTCACCAAGAGTCAGGTACAACTGAAACAACTGAACAACAACTGGCAAAGGTACTAGACTAGTTTGCCATTTCCTTGCCATTTCCTTCTCCAGCTCAGAAAGACCTGAGTTCGAATCTGATCTCAGATGCTTGCTAACTGAGTGACCTTGGGCAAGTCACTTAACCCTTATTTGCCTGGGAAGCAGGTAGGTGACTCAGTTGATAAAGTGCTGGGCCTGGAGTCAGGAAGACCTGAGTTCAAATCCTGCCTCAGACACTAGCTGTGCAACCCTTGGCAGGTCACTTAACCTCTGCTTCCCTTAATCCACTGGAGAAGGAAATGGCAAACCACTCCAGAATCTTTTCCAAAAATCCCAGTGGAGAGTATGGTCCACAGGGTCATGAAGGCTGAGCAACAGTAGTACAGACTTGAACTAAGAAACAAGTTAGTCTCAATTGTCTGAATTATTGGATATTTCTATGAAAATACTGTTATTTATAAGTATATCAAGTAATGCAAATTAATGTGTTCCCTGATAGAGGACCTTCTGGGTCTCCATTAACACTTGTGCCTCAGTGAGCAGAGAGCTGGACTTGTAGTCAGGAAGACTTCAGTTCAGCTCCAGACTTAGCCACTACCTAGCTATGGGACCCTGGGAAATTATTTAACCTCTCTCAGGCTCAGTTTCTTCATCTGTAAAACAAGAAGCATCTACCTCCCAGGGTTGTCATGAAGTTAAAATGGTATAATATTTGTAAAGGGCTTTGCAAACCTTAAAGCACTATATAAATTATATTATTAGTATTGCTATGAAGAGTATACTGAAAATCCTATGGGCTACAACTGACTAGGCATGATATCATCATCTGCCTTTCTTAGTCATAGGAGGAAAAGAGAGAGTGGAAATCAGCTACCCAAACAATTCCATCAACATTCTGAACACCTGCTATATATATGTGCCCTGGAAGGCAGAGATGTCGTCTTTCTATCATTTCCACTCCTTGCTTCCCTCCCAGGCACCCAAGGTCCTTAGTAGCAAGACTTGAAGTCAATCTTCTCACTACCTTGCCCACCAGCTTAGGATACTCCAGTTGACTCCCACAGACTGGCACGACAATCTCTTGACCAGAAAGAATTCCGTTATCCTTTGGTACATAGCACATGTTCTGAGTTCCTCATGTACGAGTATGACCTCTCAAGAAAATGAGCCAACATTCATGCTAACGCATATAGTCAGGAAACAAGTTCCCAGAGAGCTATGGTCAACAGGTATCCTTCAAGGTGGCAGTTCTGAGAAGCTCTCATGTCTACAAAATGAACAGCAGTAATATTTTGAGTAACTAACTTTTCCTAGCATCTCAGAGGAAGTGACTCAAGCTAAGCAGAAGGTCACTTTTATATTGTAAACAGACATTGGGTACCTGGGAGGGAAGAATGAATGTGAATGCATATTTTTGCATGTGAATGCAAAAAGTGCCGTATTAGTTTCCCAATCAAACACAGGAAAAAGAATTAGCAGAACTAATAAGGTTACATATGCAACTATTAGCTAGTAGAAAACCTACGTGCCAATGAATTATAGAGTAAGGGATAAAGAATTTAAAAACCTAGTTCCTTGCCCATCAATATAAAGGACCAGGATTTACTCTTGAGGTGCACATAATTTTACAATATTTCCTTTTCTATTATTTTAACCCTTTTGTTGTTTCCCTGAAATGTTTAGAAGAACCATAACTAGAGTAGATGGAATTGTTCCCCAAGGTCCTAACACATGATAGCGCATGTCTCCTTCCCTCTGGCCTGCCATCTTTGTAACTCATGGTCCCCTGTCAGCTAAAACCTGGCCCTAGGCCACCACCCACCATTGTGGAAAACCTTTCTCCCATTACCTCACCCCCATTATTGAACCTGGGGGAAAATTAGTTGAGAAGGAAAAGGGATGGACAATGTATTTTAGGGACTTGAGAGATTCGTACATAGGCTTCTCCTTAGCTCCTGTTGCTTATAAATATTAGTTCTTCCCATGTTTGGTTGGGGAATTAAATATGGTGCTCTGTACATTCATATCACAACACCCTCTGCTGGAGACTGGCCCCAGCTGGTTTGGGGCTGCAAATCCATGGCATTGTCTTTCACACCCAACTGACTTTGCCCAGGGCACAAGAATTCCTAGTTACAGCTCTGTTCCAAGGTGGTAAAATGCTTTACAGCTCCTAAGAAGAGTGTTGTGTGCTGCTTTCTAGGAGCAATCAGAGGGAGAAAAGACAGGCCTGCATATTTTCTTATAGGCCAAACTGGCTGGTAAAGAAACCCAGATCCAAGAAGAAGAATTGCAACATTAAGAAACCAATCAGGGAAGAGCAATGACTCTGATGTCAGAGGACCTGCAGCTGATACTTACAAGCTGAGGGACCTGGGACAAGCCACAGCTTCTATGGGCCTTGGTTTTCTCATCTGTAAAAGGAGGAATTCGGACTAAATGGAACTAAAATCCCTTCTAGCCCTATGATCCTGCGAACCCAAGAATCAATGAGCTACTTGAGGAAAAGGTAGATTACGGGCAAAATAGGCCTAGAAAACAACAATGACTTTATTTGTTGCAGTATGTTCCGGCTGTGTTATACATTCCAAGTATAAGTGCTGGGAGCTCCAGTGTGAGGTGCGAGCCCACAGTGATCAGCCTTTGGTTAATTCTTTGCGGAAACCCCACCCCTTAGAACTCCAACCTCAGAGATCTCCAGAAGATGAAGCAATCAGTAAACATTTATCAAGCACCTACTACGTGCCAGGCACTGGAAACTATGAATTATATGAAATAAAGTCAATGGAAATAATAACAACTCAACAAGTAGTTTATGGTCATGAGAAAGGATGTTTACAATCATCGAAAGGACAAATTCCCCTGAAATAGTTTTCTGCCTTGAACTGAAGGTGAGGGATTTTTCTTTTTTCCTTAAAAATGGGATGAGGGCATGAGTGATGATGTATAGTCAACAAAGAACCACATTGTATTAAATGAGAAAATTCAAATCCAAGAAGTCATTTAGTGATGTCAAGGAAATCAACTAGCAAGTCTTTTGACACCCAGGAGGGGGCACTGTTTGTCTTCACATATCCACCACCATGACTGGAACTATAGAATCATGGATCATTAAAGCTAGAAGGGATTTGAGTGTTTCCGTCTGACAGTGATGCTCTGTTTACAAGGCAGTCCTCTGATGAGGAATGTTGCTTTGTGATTGACCAGACCTAAGCTCTGTGACTTCCCATATCTAAATATGATATCGGTTCTGGTCATTCACAGTCAAATACCGGGTTGTTGGACAGGTTATCAACCACCCAGGGCTGAAGCGTAGAGATGTCCCAGGAATAGGCACCCTCCAGCCACTGGACTCCATATTTCCTTGCGGTAAGGGGAAAGGTATAACTAAAGGGACCTCCTAAGAGGGTCAGTAGTTCTATTTATCCTAAAGGCTGTAGAGAAAAGACAGCAAGCTTCTTTCATTTTCCTAGACTACTTCCTGCTCTCATCTCCCTGTCCCACATAGACCCTTGAAAATATCAATCCTGGCCCCAAATACAAAAGGAGGAAATAAACCATATTCCTTCAGTAAAGAAGTAGGGAGTAAAGAGATGAGATGTTATATGAACTGACAAATGTGGTCACTTTTTCAGTTGGGTTTTGCTCAAATTTTCCTTTGTTACAAGGAAATTTCAGTGGGGTGGGCATATTAGCAAATACTTATGATTTTTTTAAAAATAAGATCTAAATTAGAGTAGTAAATTGGAGGGAGCCACAAAATGCCCAAAAGAAATGAAATAATAATCAATTATTGAGATAATAGCAACCAATAAATGAACAAGGATTTATCAAGCACCTACCTATCAAAGGCACAGTACTAGGAGCATATATAAGGCCAGAGAGAAGCAGTCACTGACTTGAAAGATTCTACATTCTATTGGGGAGAAAATATCTCCCCATGTACAAAATAAATAAATAAGGCAACTTTTGGGGGCCAGGGAAACCTTAGTAGCTGGGGGGAATTGAGAAAGTCTTCAAGTAGAAGGTGGTGTTTGAGTTGAGCTTTAAAGGAAACAGGAACTCTATGTCACAGAAGTGAGGAGAGGAGGTATTCCAGGCATGAGGGACAGACAGGCTATGCAAAAATACAGTGCATCATACACGAGGCAGCTAGGTGGCATCATAGTTCACGAAGTGCTGGGACTGGAGTCAGGAAGACACCTTCCTGAGCTCAAATCCAGCCTCAGACACTTCCTAACTGAGTGACCCTGGGCAAGTCACTTCACCCTGTTTTCCCTAGTTTCCTCATCTGTAAATTGAGTTAGAGAAGAAAATGGCAGATCATTCTATTGTCTTTGCCAAGAAAACCCCAAGTGAGATCACAAAGAGTCAGACACACCTGAACTAACTGAGCACCAAATATGGCAACAGCCAAGAGATCAGTTTTGGCTGAACTGAAGTCATAGACTATGTGAAGGGGAATACTGTATAGGTGGAGACCAGGTTAAGAAGAACTCTAAAAACCAAACAGAAGAATGTATATTTTATCCGAAAGACCACAGGGAGCCACTGGATTTTGTTGAGTCAGGGAGTGATATAACCAGAACTATGCTTAAGGAAAATGTAATCATTGTGGAGGATAAATTGAAGTGGGGAGAGATGAGTCAAGGAGACCAATGAGGAAACCATCCCAGTAGTCCAGACAGGAGCTGATGAGGCCCTAAAGTAAGGTGATGGCTGTGTGAGTAGTGAGGAATGAAAGGTGTAAGACATGCTATGAAGGTAGAAACAGTAAGGCTGGGTAAATGATGGATATTTAGAACGACAGCAAGCTGTTGGAAAAAAAGTTAGGAGACTGCGGAGAGATCAGGTAGTTTCTCCTGCTAGTACTACTAATAAGGGTTGCTAGCATTTGTAGGATATCTTAAGTTTAGCAAAGTACTTTGCATATGTTATATCATTTGATCCCCACAACAACCCTGTGAGATAGGAGCTGTAATGGAAAATGATCCTCATTTTGCAGATAAGGAAACTGAGGTTAAGTAATTTATTCAAGGTCACTTAGCTGGTAAGTGTCAGAATCAGGATTTGAACTCAGGTCTTCCTAACTCTTTCCACTATGTCACCTAGAAAATCAAGGTGAATCAAAAGAAGTTATCATAAAAATTCAGACTATAGAGAATTTATAGTAGAAAGGAATGGTCAACAGAAAAAATATTTTAAAAATAGAAAAATTTAAACAAAATCTCAGAAACAATTGCTGTTGTTCAGTCGTTTGAGTAGTGTCCAACTCTTTGTGACCCCATCTGGGGTTTTCTGGGCACAGACACTGGAGGGGTTTGCCACGTTTTATTCCAGTTCATTTTACAGATGAAGAAGTTAGTCATACAGGGTTAAGTGACTTGCCCAGTGTCATGCATTTGGGAAATACTTAAGGCTGGATTTGAACTCAGGAAGATGAATCTTCCTGGCCAGGTCCAACACTCTATCCATTATGTTACCCAGCTGCCTCTAGAAACAATTAAAAAAGTAAAACAAGTGACATCTAGGTACAAATTGAAGAAAGACTGATACAATAAAGAAATGTTCCCACACAAGAGAATTAAGGGACAAACACTATAGGAATAAATATACCATCACTTAAGTGTTTTAGTTACTTAAGTGTTTTACTTACTTTACTTAAGTGTAAGCTTAAGTATTTATCTCCCCCTCTAGAGTAGATGTAATTATTGGTACCTTGTTTAACAAACAAAGAAACTCCTGATAATTTTTTTTGGTGACTGAGGCTACCTTCAAGATGGCTGACTGACTGTGACTCAGAAGAATGGACCCTTATCATAGAATCTGCCTCTTGGTACAGAGCTAAAAAGGAGAACAAGAGACTATATTCAGTTCTCTTGTCAATTTTCTTTTCCTCTGTTCACAGAATAAACCAGATTAAAAGGTAGAAGCTGCATTCAGGGACTACAAGGATAGGGAAGGAAAAAAACACATGGGAGTGTACATATACTTGTTCATTGCTTTCTGAGCACATCAGAGATTAGTATTCCTGAAGAGTGAACTTTCTCAACCAAAGAGATGGAAGCACACAGAGCATTGATAGAGTAATAGACATGTTCTCCCATAGCCCAGGAGGGTGATTCATGGATCATGGTCATTGCCCCAAATTCCTATCTATAGGAGTATAAGAGGTAGGGAATTGTGGCTCCCTACCCAGCATTATCAGAGAATCTAACTTTCTAACCAGAGAAGATAGAATTCCTGGGTCCTACAGTCCTTGGGAATTGTTTCAAAGGCAATCTCAAATTCAAGGCTTTGGGCATCAGAACTTCTAGGAGAGGAAAATTGCCCGTACAATTCCTGAATCATTTCTAGTCATGGGGGAAAAAAAGGAATCACACTCACAAGGTCCAAGTCACTGGAGGACCAAAGCCACATTATGAGAGGGAGGTATATGATGAGAGATCAGGACCTTGGACATTGCCACCCCTTGCTGTTGCACTGTGTTCTTCAGATAGTGCAGTTTTGATGGAAAGAGGACTGTTAATTCAACAGAATCTCCCAAACAGGTCATTTCCAGCAAGAGTCTAAACTACAGGGTATTACTATGAGATCTGAGTGGACTGTACAGGACACTATGGGAAAGATATAGAACCCACACACTCATCAGAATGTGGAGTATTTGAAAGCTTTATGTTTCTGCATCTGCTTGTGGTCTACTATGATACCTTCTCATTATTTACATTTTGAGTTGTGTTTGTCCTTTGTTCATGGAATAAAGATTGTCCTATACTCATATACCTTTAGTACTTTGAGTGATTTCATGAGAGTTGGAGAGCATTTTTAACCACAGTTGAAGGAACCCAGATGTGAATAATATTTAGAAATCTTCAAGTAACTCCAGCCAGGGAAAATAATACAATAGAATAAAATAGCACTCTGTTATCAGCCCCCAGAATCAGACCTGGTCTGTTATGAAGCCAGAGGCTTGACTAGGGTGGGGACAGGAGTTGAGAAGGGTGGAAGGGTCCTGGACCATAAAATCCATATCTAGTTTAAACCACAAACATCCTGATCAAATTCTTCTGGAACTGAACCTAACATAGTTAGTTAACCTAGTCCTTTTAGTCATAAGGATAATGTGTGATTAAGACTCTTCTAAAGCCACCAGTCTAAGAATTTGATTCCATATCCTGGCAGTTATTAACTATTACATGTGTCTGAGTATAGAAGCTGCCATGTTGAACAGTTTCCTTTTGTTTCTTTCTTCCTACAACCAGATAAAACATTAAATACCTTCTACTGTTACCTAGCTGGGCACAGCTACCAATCTCTCTCACCTTTCAAAACTGATCAGCTTTAAATGTACAGAGGAAGTTCCTTGCTGAGTGCCTTTATCAAAACAGAGAATGAGACAAAGGAGGTAGAAGGAACCAATCTTTCTATATCTGAAGAGAGAAAATAATAGATTTTTCTGACAAATGTTGCTGTTGATTTAAATGCATTAATAACAACCATTTCATCTGTTTTTAAACTAAGAATAATGGCAAGAGGTGTTTATGAGATCCTTCTAGTCTGGGGTGGAGGTAGGGCAAGTTTTAATGTGAGACTTTCGAATCCCTGCATTCAGATGGTTGTGTTTGAAATAGCCATGTTTGCTCACCGCTAAGCAGACAGGGAAGTAAGATGATTTATTATAAGCTGTTACAAAATATATTATGCATGGTAGAGGCATGGAAAGGTCTTTGATATGTATCTGAAAGAACTTCAAACCCATAAAAGAGATAAATTTTGTATGAATAGTGTCACTGAGAGTATGGGAGGAATCTCAGACACATCTTCATATCACATGAAATAATGTAGGGTTTCTATACTTAGACAATCTGTGCATTAATTTCACTTAAAGAGGTAGTCATTAACATATCTATAGACCGTACTTCACATGCTAGCCAGCTTGAGCTTGTCTGAAGCACTCTCTCTCATTTTGTTTCTTCCATGTTCATACTATGGGGTGGATATATTACCAGTGTTTTTCTATACAGTGGGTATCCTTAGGTTCCTAGGAAGCTTTGCTGAGAAAAAAAGCTTCACTTCTCTGAAATGAAAAACCTCTCGATTAGCAAGCTCTGAAGACTTACCGTGTGTGTGCGTGCGCGCGTATGTGTGTGTGTGTTCGGTCTTTCTGTGTGTGTCTCCCCTTTCTCTCTCTCTTCCTCTCCTCTCTATTCTCTCCTCACTCCCTCCCCTTCAATGGCAGGTACGATGCTAAGGACTGGGGACACAAAGAAAAGCAAAAGATGGCCCCATCATCAAGGAAGCTCACGGTCTAATGAGGGAGAAAACATCCCAACAACACTTTTTGCAACGCAGTATATACAGGATGATAAAATATATAGGATAAGTTAGAGATAATCATCTCAGGGAAGGCACTAAGAAGGATGAAAAAAGCCTTCTTCTAGAAGGTAGGATTTTATCTGGGACTTGTAGGATGACAGGAAAGCCAGGATGTGGAGTCGACGAAGGAGAGAATTCTAAGCTTGGGAGACAGTCAGTGAAAATGCTGGTAAACATGTCAAATGTGGTTTCAGAGAGCCTAGGCTGAAGTCCTGGCTGTGCTACTTACTACCTTTATGACTGTAGACAAACCCCTTCACCTGTCTGAGCTTTAGTTTCTTCACTTCTAAAATAAACAGACTGGCCTAATGAACTCTGGGAGCCTTTCCGGTTCTAAATCTTAGTCTTCTCTAGTCCGTGGATGGCCATGGCACATAGCAGCTTTCTTTGGGGCTGCTTCTATTCCTTGTGTGTATTTCCAAGGGCATTGACCATTTACATGATCTGCCCAGTTAAAGGCCAACAATGTGTAGTCTGTCTCCTTTGACTGTATCTTCATTTTCCACCAAAGCAGGAGGGGAAAGCATAGCTCAGTCATGGTGGGGAGAACACAGCACTTCTGGTTATAACTGGTTACTGAGGGAGCCACATAATATTTGTCAAGGGTTCCTCTTGCTCTCCACCATACTGAATTATGATTTCCTGTCTCAGGCTGCTGCTACTGTTTGTATTAGGCTACACCTAATTATGGTTTTATTTGCTTTAATAAAGAGACATCCGAGGGTACAGGACAGTTGCATACAAAACAATAATAATAATTCCTCTCGCTAAACATCTGCAATTAAAGCATTCACTGTTAATTGCATTAATTAACCTCATAGACAAAGCAGCTGGTGAGACTCCTGTGACATACAAGGAGAAAAAAACATCCATGAAAACACTTCAGTTGACAGCTTGAAGGAGAGAACTCTTACAGAGACAGCAGTCCTAAGGCTGGTTTGCTGAGGTGTTGCTGAACCAAGGGGTAACTTATTTAAGAGATCACTTCTGTGTGTAATGAATTCAATAGCTAAGAGAAATAAACTAGGAAATGTGGCACCCATGACAAGGTTTAGGCAGGAAATGTGCCCTCTATTTAAAGAGGAGCTGGATCTCACCCCCCGCACAGGGGAGACTCAGTGGGATATCAGCACGAGGTCACTGCTGGCAGTCAAGGGAAGAGAGCAGAGTGAGAGATGAGTTCACCTCAGCTCATTGTCTGATAACATCCCATCTTCACTCATTTTTCTCGATAAGTAGGTGCTAAAATCTATTGATTCTGTGTTGTTAGAGGAGTACAAATGTTTTTGGCACCCTCTGATGGTCCCTGCAAAGTCTGGTGCAAAGCCTATGTCACTCTGTCCAAGTTACAGCTCCAGTAGCTAATCCCTCCTAGACGCTCATAGGACCATGATAGTATCTCACAGAGAAAAATCTGCAATTGAAGAAGGTGGATCAAGGACAATTCCAGAGGACCAATGATGAAACATCCTACTACACGCATCCTGATAAAAGGTGCAGATTCCTTTACTCTTCTCCTAGCCCTGCACGTGATTTCCTCTGAACTTCAAAGCCATATTCCCTTTGCTGGGTACATTCATCTGCTCCCTCCTTTTCAATTCCTTTTTCTATGCTATCTTCCCCCATTAAGATATAAGCTCCTTGAGGGCAGGGAATGTCTTTCCTTTTGCTTCTATTTGTATCTCCAGTGTTTAACGCAGTACCTGACACATAGTAAGTGTTTAATGAAGATTTGTTTCCTTCCTTCAGAATGAGGCATCTACTTTTCGTACATGGCCATTATGTAATTTTTTTTTTATTTTGAACATTTGTTCCAAGAACTTTTTCTTTTTCTCCATTGGGGTAGGGAGGCAGCCAGGAGAGAAAATTATTTTTTGTTCATTGAAAAAAATAAAATTAATATACACATACATAATACGTTGTTGTTTTTGCTGTTGTTCACTTGTGTCCAATTCTCCATGACCCCATTTGGGTTTTCTTGGCAGAGATACTGGAGTGGTTTACCATTTCCTTCTCCAAGTCATTTTATAGACAAGGAAACTGAGGCAAACAGAACTAAATGACCTGTCCACGGTCACACACCTAATAACTGTCTGTGGCCAGATTTGAATTTAGGAAAATGAGTTTGACTCCAGGCCCAGTGCTCAACCAAGTTTGCCACCCAGCTGCCATATATATTCATACATACATTCGTACAAACATATATGTATATAGGGTGGGTCAAGGAATTTGAGTTTTTAGAAGATTCAAATAAATAATAGAGAGTTATTTGGCCCTTTTTTCTTTTCTTTTTTTCCTTTGGCTTCATAGAGAGGATTCCTTGCCCCATCTGATATTAAATAAGAGAAATATACTGAACAAAAACCACATTTCCACCCTTATTTTTATATCATATCACTAACATACACACATGTACTTAATGTTTTAAGATTTTAAAAGCAAAAGCCCTTTTCCTCACAATACTGCTGCAAAAATAGGTCAGGCAAGGATTATTAGATCTATGCTACAAAAGGGGAACTGAGGCTCAGAGAGGTTAAATGATTTATCCCTTTAACATAGCTAGTAACTGTCAGCTAACATTCAGCACAACTCCCCTGACTCCAAATCCAATGTTCTTTGGGCTACACCTTATTGTATCCATAGATCATATGTCCTCTCTATGATACCTTAAACTTTTCCAAACAGGCAATTCTGAAACATAACAAATCACATTGGAGCCAAAGGGTAATAAATTGTCACACCCTTCATAATAACCCCCAAATTTTTTTTTTACTAATTCACAGATAAGTTGTGATCTACACTAGTGAATGGAGTTCCCACAATGTGAATTCTCTATGCTCCCAAAATCACAGATCCTTTTAACAAGCATTTATTAAGCACCTACTGTATTCCAGATACCATACTAAGTATTAGGGATACAAATACAAGCAAAAAAAAAAAAAGAGTCCCAGCCCTAAAGGATCTTATAT
Organism: Bettongia penicillata ogilbyi; assembly: GCA_023548195.1. Taxonomy (NCBI): domain Eukaryota; kingdom Metazoa; phylum Chordata; class Mammalia; order Diprotodontia; family Potoroidae; genus Bettongia; species Bettongia penicillata. The sequence goes on from JAJHZJ010000580.1 coordinate 6,878,787, forward strand.
TCTAATAGGGGGAAATAATACATGAAAGAGAGCTGAAGGTAGGGAGAGAGAACATACCCACTCAAATGAATGCTGGCAAAACATAACTGGTAGAGGAATGAAGCAGTGTCATCCAGGGCCCATCCCCAAAATGGGGGCCACCAGAAGGAACTCACCAATGACAGGAGGGAGGCAGCATGATTGAGGTTCATTCCAGGGTAAAATGACGCTAAGACTCCACAGAGTCAGCAGTGTATAACCAGTAGTGGAGTGCTGATTTCTATTCCTTCAGACTTACAGCAAATCTAAGAGATAGGTGAAGGTATATTTCCATCCTCAGTTTGTAGATAAACACAAAGGGCTCATGATTTTCCAAGATCTTATAGCTAATCAGAGTCAAGAACAGGTCCCAAGTTTCCTGAATTCCTATCCATGCTTATCCCACTCGAGAGAGAATCAGAAACATGTTTCCAGTCTATCTAGCCTATGATCATGCAATGACAAACTAATATTTTGAAGAAGAATTGGCTATTAGCATTCTTCCTCCAGTGATATAACAGGATCCACAGATTCATCAAGTCATTTTAATTCATTTCTCTTCCAAAAATATTTACACTTATTTTGGTTACTTAACTGTATGTATGAAGGGGAGGAACAGAGGTTTATTGCCAAAAGGATGAATTGGTAGTTGTGGTTTTGATGTACCTATTTGAACCAGCTAAGAGTATGAAGTATACAAGAATACAGAAGGACTTGTGATTTTGGCAACCTAGAAAACTCTCAGTGTGGGAAGTTCATTCACTAGTGCAGATCACAACCTATCTGTGAATTTAGTAAATAAATGTCAAGGGTTTGCTATGAAGGGCAGGACACTCTATTACCATATAGTACCACTCAGATTTGCTATGATTCAGAGTTATAGGCTGCCTGGACCCATGCTCCCTTCCCATCCGTGCCCCATAATATTCTCCCTTACCAGAAATTACTTTATGTATATTTTCTATTTCCTCATATGTGTGCATATGGTTTCTCCCAAGTAGAATACTAATTTCCTGAAGGCAGAAATTTTATGTCTGTAATCCCAGACTCTAGAACAGTACCTAGCACATAGTAGGCACTTAATAAATGCTTGTTCCCGAACTGAACTAATATAAATGCTAATGCTATTGCACCTCATCACCTCATGATTCTGAGGTACAGAATTCCTTCCCTCTACCCCCACTTTCTAACCAGTATTACAAATTTAAGTGATTTCGGGCTGAGGGGGGAAGAGGTAATTTATAATGACAGTTAACATTAATGAGAATAACATTCTAACTTATCTTTAATGCTCTCTTCTGACACCTTCCTTTGTACACTAGGAAAAGAGGGAGAAATGCTTTCAGCTAAAGACTATAAAATAATTAGGGACATTTTCCTGAGATAACTTGGACCCCCATGATGTCTCATTAAAAGTCCTAAAAGCTTGGCACCAACTAGACCCTAGGTAATAGTCACAAGATTTGAGTCATTTAGTAAAAGATCTAGGACTAAATATCTTTAACTAATTCCCATGAAGGAATTAACTCTTTTATAAAATATGTATTTATTTTTCCCCTGGAAGGATGTTTTCAGAAAGCTAAATGTAATACATGTATATCTGTTGTTCTCATTCCAGGGAAAATTTCTAGAGGTTACAAAATAGCTCCCTTGGCGTTTGGTGTCATTTTTGTTGTTTCTTTTTTTTCTATATTTTCCTCCCTTTGTCTCTCCTAGGCCATCTGTATCCATGATGTCTTTAGGTTCAGTGCTGAAAGGTCTTTTTCTCTGTGGAAGCTGCTCGGGAATCATTATCAAGCAAGCTCTTTCATGCTAGATGACCATCATTTCTGAAGAGTCCAAAGGCTGTCACAGAGAAGTGCCCTAAACCCTTATTTTCTTCCCTGGGTGAAATGTCCACCTGTGGTAATTAACGAGATTTGTTACGACCCCAATTGAGTTAATAGAGCCACAAGACCGATGGAAGCCCTTAGACATAACACATTTTTTTAAAAAAGTGTTTCTCTGATTTCTTGCTCCCAGATCTGAAAAGCCATCTCCTATGAGCTCAGTAGAAAACTCCAATTAATTAACTGTTTTCAACAGAAAAAGAAAATCTCAAAAGACTTGTTGACAGGCACTGTACTCATGGCCTTATCCTTATCTTTCATTATCCCAGCTTTTGTTAAATAAATAAATTAAATAAAAAAGGCATTTGTTTTCATAGACATAACCTCACAGGATCCTTTCATACTCAGAAATAAAGACACACAGAATAAAGAACCACACTTATTGGAGAGACGCTACATACCCTTGAAGTCTCTGAAGAAATCTCCACTATCTATTTAGAAGTAATATTTTCCTCATTAGCTCTCTGAGCCAGTCTTTACTGACTATATTGCTAGGTTTATCTATTCCCAGGTGTAAAAAAATCAAGTCATTTAAATGTGTTTTTAAAACCTTTGTAATGCAGCAACTAAGGCAAAGGTTTTAATCCCTCAGAGTTATTTATGGTTCTCAAAGGAATTGCGGTTCCCCTCCTTCTTTACAGAATAAAGATTTGACTCATAGCGGTGCCAACAGAAGCAGATGCAATATGGGAAATCAAAAAATGGCAATTAATCTAGTAACTTGCCCTCATTCTCCCACAGACCATATTCAAGCAGCCTCAAGTATGTTGATGGTTGGGGGAAAGGAAGTAAGCCACGCATCCAGGGGAAAACAGAGACCAACTAAGCAAAGCAAGCACATTAGGGCAAGCTGAGGGAAGAAGGCTAGGACGAGGTTTCCACTACAATAGTTACTGTGGGTATATACTGGAAGGACCCCATATCTGGAACTCCCTGGAACTCCTGGCTTCCTTCAATTCTCAACTAAAATCCCAATCTTTTATACAAAGTTATTCTGGATCTCCCTTACTCTTAGTGCCTTCCCTCTGAGACTGTCTCTAAGTAGTTTGTCTGTACAGAGCTGTTGGCATGTCATCTCCCCACCACCACTATCCCCAGCCATTTCAATATGAGCTTCTTAAGAGAAAGGATTATCTTTTGCCTTTCTTCATATCCCCAACGTTTAGCACAATGTCTGGCACATAGTAGGCACTTAATAAATGCTAGTTTAATGACTGACTGATCTTCACTCTGTCAGTGCCCAAGACCATTAAAGTCCTAGGAAATCTAGTCAAGGACCTCCCCTGCTTCAGTTGTGCCAATAAAGGGGTGTGGAAAGTAGACACTAATTGCTTGTCTTTTTGTTCTTTGTCTTTACATCTTTAGCTTTTACCATAGTGCCTCGTGTATAGTTGATGATAAATGTTTATTTTCTTGTCACCACAGGACGGGGCTGCAGATCTTGCCTCTGATGGTTACTTACCTGTGCAAACTCAGGCCAGTCAACTAGGTTTCCTGGGCGTCAGTTTCCCCATCTGTGAAATTAGAGGGTTTAACTAGATGGCCTCTGAGGTCACTTCCGGCTCTTCACCTATCAAAGATTCTACGGTTTCATTCAGTCCCCTGGCTTCAAGCGAATGGATAACCCAGTGGTAGAGTAGAAAGAATGCTACGTTTGGCTTCAGAAGCACCGAGTTCAGTCCTAACCGTGCTTGTTACTGCTTCTGTGCATTTAGGCTCTCTCAGCCTCCATTTCTTCATCCATTGCTATCATTTGTCCTTCGTTCTTGACAAGGACTGTGACATAGGGAAGATGTCACAACTTACAAGTGAAATGGATTTAAGTGAGGCAGAGCTGCGCAGGGTCACCAGCCTCACTCTCTCCTCCAGAGCCATCTGGGACCAGTGGCAAAATACAGATCAGGGCAACTGGAGAAGGCCCCCAATGCAGTGGGAGACTTTAACCTTTTTAAGGTCTTTCCCAGGTCTCAGCTTGTCTGAAGTAATGACTCATTCAGTGATTAAGGCTAGGGGAGAAATGAGGCAGAGAATGACCTCATTTACCTAGTCAAAAATAAAATAAAATAAAATCAATTTGTGAATCTAGACTAGTGCCTTCAACTCTCTTGATCCCCTCTTCTTCATCTGTAAAATAAGGAGTTGGACTAGATTAGGGATTCTTAAATTTTACACCACTGATTCCCAAGAGGTTCATGGATAGATTGCAGGTTCATGAACTTAGATGGGAAAAAATTTAATTTAATATTTCTTTCAATTATGAATGTAGAACACAAACATTATTCTGAGAAGGGGTCCATAGTCTTTACCAAATTTCTAAAATTGTCCATGATACACAAGTCTAAGAACCCCTGGTCTTCAAAAACTTTTCTGGCCCTACAGCTATGACCCTGAGAGCCTACGAATTGAATTGAAAGGACACTGACAGTAGGAAAAGGGAGATACCTCAGGTTTATAGATTTATAAATTTTTGAGCTGGAAGGGACCATGTGGATTTTATGTTTTTGGCTAGGGGGGTGATGGGAGGGATCACAGTTAAATGACTTGCCCAAGGTCACACAGCTAGTAAGTATTAAGTGTCTGAAGTCAGACTTGAACTCAGATCCTCCTGACTCCAGGCCAGTGCTCTATTCACTACACCATCTAACTGCCCCTAACACCCTTATCTTAAAGACAAGAAAATGAAGGCATGGAAAGGCAAAGTTATTTGTCTAAGCTCACACAAGTAGTATGTAGGCAATCCATAGGATTTGAACTCAAGTCCCTTGCCCCTAGCCATCTTTCCACTAATCAGCTTTAGCTCTGTAAGGAAACAGAGCATCACTCCGCAACTCTTGGATTTAACAGAGCATCCCTTCATAACTCCACATTACATTACCCAAAAAGCTACTCTTTATCACAGTGATGAACTTTCCAGATTTAATTGGCCCAATGTATAAAGGATCTTTATCCCTCACCACATGTCCCTTCTCCTGACAACACCATGTGGAGTTGAAGGTAGAAATTAAACTTTCCAAATGCTGAATTTTGAATCAGAGGACCTGGTTCATGTCCCAGCTCTGTTACTACCTTACACTTGCTAGAGCAAATTGCATAACCTCTCCAGGACTAGGTTTCCTTAACTATAAAAGAAAGGGTTGAGTCAGATGACTTCTAATGTCCACCTCAACACTTACAATCCTGTGATCAGACTGCAGCTACCAACTCCCTACATCCATATCAGATATGCCATGTAGCCCTGAACACCACAAATTTTATCTCTGTTCAATGTATAATGGCTTTTTTTCTTTAAGTTTTTCATTTTTTTCCCATGGAAAGAAAGAAATCAAAGAAAGAGGAAAAGAATCAACATTTCTAAAAATATTTGTAACAGCTCTTTTTCTGAGAGTCCAAAGCTGGAAATAAGGGGTTGCACTCCACTGGGAAATGGCTAAACAAATTGTGTTATATGGTATAATGGGATTTTATTGTAAATTGATCATATTATAGTTTTCACTAAGAAATGAAGAAATGGACAGCTTCAGGGGAAACTGGGAAGATAGTTATGAACTGTTGCAAAGAAAAGTAAGCAGAACTCAAACAATTAATGCAATAATAACATTATAGAGAAAAACAATTTTGAAAGACTTTAGACCTCTAATCAACATAATGAGAAATTAGTCCCAAAAATGAAAATGAAGCATGCCACACACCTTTTTGAAAGAGAGGAAATGAACTTAAAATTCGAAAAAAGCATTCATTTTTGGATATGTCATATTTGGGCATTTCTTTTTTTGGACTATGCAACTATGTGTTGAGGACTTAATTTGGGGGGAGTTGTATTTTTTGTTTATCCAATGGAGGCAGAAGTAGTGATAGATACAGATTAATTAAAATGCTTGTTGCTTGAAAAAAATAGTATTTAAAAAGAAGGGACCCATGGTCTGATTATTACATTTAACTTATCTTTAGTTAGTGCAATAAGAAAAATAGGGTGGTGTAGTAGCAGTTCCACTAGGCTTAGAGTCAGAAGGCTTATATTTCAGTCTCATTTCTGCCACTTAGTGGTTTGGGGAAAATAGCCTCTTTGAACCTCAGTTTCCCCACCTATAGAATAGGGAATGATACTCTTTCCATCCCCTCCCTCATCAGGGTTGTTCAGAGAAATGTATTCTGAAAGAGACTTTATAAAATGTGGGTTTTCATTATGATATAGATAGCAGTTTTCATTAATGAAGAATAACACAATAGTTCTTTTCCTAAGCATAACTCACTGAGGGTGTTACATAAGTAAAATAAAAGGCTGTTGCATTTGGCAACCAGGTTCTGCTTGAAATGAGATGTAAGTATTTTCATTTTCCTCCAGAAGAACTTATTATCTCCAAGCCCATGCTTCCCTTTCGTACCTCTCAGCCTCCTTTGTTGGTTTCTGAGCAACCAGCAGAGGCCTTGCTAGGCAGCCCTGAAGCCTGGGGCAAATGGAAAGTCAACAAAAATCCAAGGGCTCCTTCTTCATATAAGGAACATTTTTATCCCAGACTTTCCAAGATGAGCAGCAGTGCCTCCAGAGAAGCAGCTTTTTCACCTAAGAAAATGTAGCGCCTTAATATGAACCTTGCTCTTGACTACAGTATCACTGCCTTACTGCTTCAAGAATGTCAGGTTTAAAAAAGACCCACGAAACCACACAGGACTGGCCTGAACCCAACAGGGCCTACCTCTGGCTTTCTCGCTTTGATTCATCATTTTTTTTTTCTCATTGCCTCCTTCTCCTCCTTACCTTAGTGAATATTTCAGGAATCATTGGCACTTCTGTGGTGTTTTAACTTGAGTCAGCATCTCAAACATTGGAACCTTTAAAAAAAAGATTCAATAGCTCAGTCTTTGTAGGGGAGGGGAAGGGAAGGAACACACAGGTGAATGTGCATTAGGGGAATCTACATATACATACACACACCCTCACATATATTACTGTTGTTCACTCACTTCAGACTATCCATGACTCTGTTTGGGGTGTTCTTGGCAAAGATACTGGAGTGATTTACCATTTCCTTCTCTAGCTCATTTTGTAAATGAGGAAACTGAGAAAACATTGTTAAGTGACTTGCCTAAGGTCACACAGCTAGCAAGTGCTTGAGTCTGGATTTGAACTCATGAAGATGAGTCTTCCTGACTCCAGGCCCAGCACTCTATTCACTCCATGAGAGAGACAGAGGCAGAGAGGCGAGGGGCTGGGGCGGGGGGAGGGCATTGTTCTTCCTATGTCAGTTGACAGCATCTGTTAAGCATTTACTCCATGTCTGGAACTGTGCTAAGCCCTGGGGATACAAGAGAAAGGGAAATGAGAATAACCATTTCTATGGCACCACAGTGTACCAGACATTGTGCTAAGAGCTTTTCAGATATCTCATTTGATTCTCACAACAACCCTATGAGGTAAGTTGTGTTATTATCCACATTTTACAGTTGTTTCCATACTTTCTTCCCTTCCATACCCAGGTTTCAGATTCTTAAGTCAGAATCCAATCTGTACCTCAACAGGAATCCCCAATGCTTGACTGACATCACCCTAGAGCTATTGTACTAACAGAGACCCTCCCTCCAGAACCCCAGGGAACAGCATGCATCTAGGGAAAAAATCACATCCTTGTTCTCACTCATACTACCAGTCTGGTGAGAGTTGGCCCTGCCAGAGTCTTCTTCCTCTCTGGGATTTATCCATATTCTTGGAACTAATGGGGACTCCAAAATCTCTACTTTGCTTCCATTTAGTAAAACTTAAATTTTGGAAAAAATAAGTGCTTAACAAATGATGCCTCACAACATTCCTATGAGATAGGTATTGTTATTACCCATATTTTATAGTGAGGAAATGGATGCAAAGAGGTTAAATGACCTGCTTAGGCTCACACATTAGTTGGTATCTGAGGCCGGTTCAGGTTTTCTTGATTCTAGGGTCAGTGTTCTACTCACTGAATCACCTAGCTACCTCAAAGGAAGATTAAAAACACAGACGCTGGACTCAAGTAGCTCACATTCTAATGAGAGCGTTAACATGAAAACAATTGTGTATGTGCAAGATATATACAGAATATATGAGAGACAGACTTAGAGAGAAGATACGAGTAGTAGAGGCAGCCAAGAAATATTCGTGTAGAAGCTGGCATTTGGTCTGAGTCTTGAAGCCAGTTTAGTAAAGGATATATGTGCCTGTGGTCTACCACATACTCATGCCTGTGCCTGGCATCCTAGCTTCATCCTTTTCTTCTGCAAAAAAGGAAGCCATTGGGCTATATGGTCCATTTAAGATCTGTAGCCTGTGTGATCACAGTGGATGTTGCAGGAATACGTCTATCTCTAAATAACCCTTAGATTGACTAATCTCATAGTAACCAGGAGCTGGCCTTGGGACCTGAAAAACATGGGTTCAAGCCAATGAACACATACTGTCACAGTCAGGAAGAAAGAGCAAAATGGGACTACATATTAGGTGTGCTATAGTTGGGGTTCTTATTCAGTTATGGGCTGGATGAGATGGCCTCCAAGATCTGTTCCATCTCTGAGACTTTATAGTTCAGTCGCCAAAGCCATGGTTCAAATATAAAACCCTCTTTGCTTTTTAAAGCCCTTTCTCATCTTTCTGTCATTTTATACTTTACCCCCTTCTATGTACTCTACAATCCAGTGACATTAGACTCTTTGCTGTTCCTCATACAAGATACTTCATCTTACAACTCTGGGAATTTTCACTGGCTGTCCCCCATGCCTAGAATGTTTTATATTTTTTCTAATTGAGCGATTCAAACTATTGTGATTGCATTTTTTGTTTAATAGGAAGTAGCAGAGAGAAGGGTCACATGACCTGAGGATCATTGCTACCAGGCTAAAAGAGAGTTAATATCCAAGGGATATGGATTCGGGTTGGATGAATCAACTTGCGATTATAATACAGGATTCAGAATTGGCATAATGTCTTAAGAGACAGAGACAGTGACAGAGGCAGAGGAAATGATGATGATGATGGTGGTGATAATGACAAAATGGAGAAACTAATTTGCAGAATCACATCCAAATGATTTGTGCCTTTGTCCCTTTTTGCAGTCTTGAGAATTTGTAGGTAGTAATCCCTATAGACTTGAAAAGTAGAAGTAGATGAGAAATAGTTTCTGTTCTGCTGAGTGGGCCAACCAGAGCCAACCCTGAGCTGAGAGCCAGTATTTGCAATAGTCAACATTTCCATAGTAATGCAAGTTGGACAAAGAATAACTCATCCCAGTACTCAACCATTACTGTAAGTAACCTGTTATCTATAGTCCACATAGGACTATTGGAGGTGTCAAACATGCTGCCACTGGCTGCATTGTGAGTACAGCCAAACCAGATTAAAATATAACTAAGGTATATTTAATAAAATAAGTTTTAAAAATACAATAGAACATAGATAATGTTAATATGTGGGTTTCTAAGTCAATATGTAGCTTTCAGAAATCTGCATGTATGGGTTAGTAGCCCCAGTTCTATTTGAGTTTGACATCACTGGTCTATACTAATTAGATTCCCAATCATCCACCATGCTGTCATGACTTTCTGCTCATGTATTTCCTATCCTTGTAATTAATTCCTTCTCTCTCTCTCTCTCTCTCTCTCTCTCTCTCTCTCTCTCTCTCTCTCTCTCTCTCTCTCTCTCTCTCCATTTATCCTCAGCTAAAGGTAATTTAGCAAGAAATTTCCCTGGCCTTCTGCACTGACAAGCAGGAGTGATTGGTTGCTTTCTTTTCTAACTCCATTCCCATGGCATAGGTTATACCCAGAAAGTAGGGAAATACTGGAATCACAAATTTCTACGTCTGGTGGTTAGAAGAAGACAAAGTGGGCTTACTTGGGTCACAAGTAGTGAGAGTTTTTCTGCGGACAAATATCTTTGATTTTACTAACCTAATTGAACTGGTTACTTAAACTGCAAAATTAATTAATAAAAGTTTATTAAGCTAATGTTTCCAGCATGGTATGGCTTATTTACTGCCTAGCCCCGGTGTGAGAAAGGAAGGTGAGCAGGATAGAGAAAGATAAAGTTTGGATGATATTTCATTTCCACCCCTTCCCCAAGAGAAGAACAGAAAGAATTAAGTACCTTCCACAGGACCAGTTACTGGTATTTCATCAAAGTACTCTGTAAATATTAAAGCCATATAGGGACTACATAGGGACTGGAGCTATGATTTCATTATAATAGGGACCTGCTAGAAAAGAAAATTCTACCAATGTTTGGTTGGCATCTCTTCTGCAGTTTATAGTACTAGAGAGTTGCCTACTGGACTAAGAGGTAAAGTGACCTGTTCAGGACGACAGAACCAGGATGTGTTAGAAGTGAGACTTAGACCCCATGTCTTTCTGATTGAGACCAGTTCTACACTGCCCTGTGACACTTCTCAAAGCATCATGCTACGTGAAGTACTAAATAAATGTGAATAATATTATTATAAGAAGTCATAAGATGAAACTTTAAAGGAAATTCATTGAGGATCCAAAGGGCTTCTTGAAAAAGATGGAACTTAAGTTAGTCTTTACCTGAGTAAGGAGAGAGAAAAAGAATTCCATACATAGAGAATGACATGAACAGAGAATCGTGACAGCTTGGTGTATAAGCAGGAGTCTAGTTTGTCTAGACCAGTGATGTCAAATTCAAATAGAACTGGAGCTGCTAAGTCATTGCATACAGATCCATTCAGGCCATATATTGACTGAGAAAGCAACATGTTAATATTATCTATGTTCTATCATATTTTTATTTATTTTGTTAAATATTTCCCAGTTACATTTTAATCTAGTTTGATTGCACTCAAGAGTGTTGCCTGCAATGCAGCCAATGGGCAGTGTGTTTGACATCTCTGGTCTAGGCTATCGAGCATAAAGATAGTGGATGAGATAAGGCTAAAAAAGTGGTGTGACACTAGATTGTGGAAGGTCTGGGCTGCCAGGAAGGAGCCTCAAATGTCATCTAATCCAGTACCTTATTTTGCAGATGAAGAAGTCCATGGATGCTGAGTGGTCACAAAGGCAGTTAAGTATCAGAGTCAAGATTTAAACCTAATCCTCCAACTTTAGCACCAAGGGTGAGAGTGTAGAAAGGGGAAAAACGCTATTGACAAACCCTAAAGGAATACCCATAAGTAGGAACCGAGAAGAATGAAGGAGTCACTTCTTACATTGAAGTTCTTTGGACAATGACATCTCCCAATCTTCCTGATAAATATCTACTTTATTCATGTTGAAGACACCATGTTCTTTCTAATTACCCAGGTTCACAATTTCAGAGTCATCCTCAATTCTTCCTTCTCCCTCAGTCCACATAACCAATCAGGGGTCAAGTATTATCTATTCTATCCCACCACCCCCACAATGCTTCTCAAATCAATCCTTTTTTCTCCACTTACATAACCACCATCCTATTTCAGGGTATCCTTGCCCCATGACAGCCTTCTAAGTAGACTCCCAACTTTGAGTCTCTCCCCTGTCCAATTTCTGCTCCACACAGCTGTTTAAATAATCTTCCTAAAGTCCACATCTAACCATGTCACTGCCCTGATCAATGACCTTCTGTGGCATCCCCTATTGCCTCTAGGGAAAAATACAAACTTATTAGCTTTGCATTTAAAACCCTTCAAAATCTTTCCCTAGCCTTCTTTTCAGGCTTATTTCACATTGCTCCCTTTCACACTCTATGTTCTAGCCAAACTGGTCTACCTACTGTCCTCTGAATTTAATATTCCACCTCATAACACTGACTTTGCACAAGGATCTTCCTTGCCTTGAATTCACTCCTTTGTCACCTGTGCTTCTTAGAATCCAAAACTTCCTCTAAGGTTCATACCCCATCTCCTAGAAGAAGCCTTTTCTGATCCCCATGGCTGTAAGTTGCTTTCATTATATGCACACAGATCCGCTTATGTATTCTATCCCCGCCCACCCCCAAAGAATGATGTAAGTTGCTTTATGGAGGAGCATTTGTTCATTTTGGTTTGGTAGCCCCAGAGCACGCAGACATTTAATTAAAGTGTTTTTTTAATTGGATTGGGTGTCAGGACACTTTCCTACTTTCCTCATTAATTCTGGTACATTCTGCTCCCTAACCTCCCCAGTTTCTATGACCCCCTTCTGCTCCTGCTACATTGCTAGATTTAGGATCAAAACATGATCTGTCTAAAAACCCTGAACTCTGAAGTTCCCTCCTCTAATCACAGATTCCCATCCTGTCACTCTTCCCTCTAACTCTCTGCTCCTCACTGTCACTGTGACCTCTGATGCCTTGATGCCTCCTTCTTCCTGTATAACATCTCTAACTGTGCTTTACTTCCCTCCCATCACAGTCTAAGGCCAATCATTCTGATGATGTCCTCTCCTTATCCCCTTGACCTTTTCCTGTTCTGCCCTGCTAATCCCCAACCCTGGACAACCCCTACCATCTGCCTCCAGCTAAAGGATGTCACAAACCCACACTGCCTGAATCTACTAAAAATGTATGGGATCTCACCTCAGTTGAGCCCTCACTTCTGCAAGGCAATCCTTTTATTCATCTCCTATTGACTCCCTATCACAATTCACATAATAACTCTTCCAGATCTCTTCAAACCCCCAATGTCACTATGATTCTCCCTTCTTTTAGAATTCTTCTCAAGACAAAGCTCAAGTTTCACCTTCTACACTATACCTCTATATGCATTAAACCTACATGATCCCTCCATCTACTAATTCCCTCCTTCCATAACTACCTCATATCCAACTGTCGTATTTATTTTTCATTCATTCTACATATGCTTGAATGTAGAACGTAGAATGACAGCTCCTTTATCTCTGTATTTTCATCCCCGGCATCTAGCACAGTGAATGACAGCTAGAAGCTCCATAAAGCTCTTGTTGGCTAGTTGGTTTCAATGATCTTACCTCTCACTTTACAGAAGTAATGGAGAGCTCCTGACTATCCCCTCCCTCACATCCCAAAATTAATCTTTATCCATGCCGAGCCCCTTCTCTTTGTTCTCGGAGGATAAGATGACCCTCTCCCTTGCCAAAGGATGCCCTGGATCCTTCCTTCTCCTAACTTCTGTTGGATCTAGCTCCAGTCATCATACTTTCTCTCATATTCAAACTTGCTTTGTCTGATGACTTCTTCCCTTTTGCCCACAAACATGCTTCTTTCTTAGGGGAAAAACACATCTCCCCTCACCCTACCACCTGCTCAAGCCATGATCCTACCTTCCTGCTCACTTCCCCTGCCACACTTCTAGAAAGAGTATTCTGTACTCACTACTTCTATTTTCCCATCCCCCACCTATATCCTTAACTGCTTGCAATTTGGTTTCTGTTTCATGACTCAACGGAAAAACTGTTCATTCCAAAGTCATCAGCAAAGGGCCTCCTAATTACTAAATCAAATTTGCTTCTCAGTCTTCATCTTCCTTTTCTTTTCAGCTGCATTTGACATTGATGATTACTTTGCTTCTTGATATTCTTTCCTTCTTTGGCTTCTGTGACGACATTGCTTTCTCCTGTTGCTAGGCCCACCTCAGCAACCATTCCTTTTTTATGTCCTTCAATAATTCCTCTTTGTCCTCCTGCCCCCAAAATTCAGTTTTCAGTCTTCTTTTCTTCTTTCTCTATACTCTGACCATTGGAGATCTCAGCTACTCCTAAACTATAATTATTACCCCTGTGTAAATGACTTCCAAGTCTCTACCTATAGCTACAATGTTTTCCCAAAGCGCCAGCCTCACATCTCCAACTCCAGGTTGGAAATCTCCATCTACATGTAGCACCAACACCCAAAATTTGACATGTCCAAAATTGAACTAATCATTCATTCAACATTTAACAAGCTATAAGTGCCTACTATGTGCTAACATTGTTCTAGGCATAGGGTACACAGACAAAAGTGAAACAGTATCTCCCCTCAAAGACTTACACTCTACTGGAAGAGAAGAGAGAAAAGAACATGAGTATATGTAAATTAATACAAAAGATATAGAAAGTAAACACAAAGTAATTTGGAGGGGATGGCGATAATGGAATCAGGAAGGCCCTTTAATGGTAAATGGAGAATATGATATGAGCAAAACCTTGAAGAATGCTAGAGATTCTAAGACCCGGAAGTGAGAAGGGAAGTATGGGGGCATCCTGAGGGAAGGCACAGTAGAGGGAGATGCAATGTCATACGCAGGAATGACAGTTTTGACATTTTAGCTGGAATATAGGATATAAGGTAAGGAACAATTGATTAACAGAATTCCCTCCAAAGCTTCTCTTGCTCTTGACTCTTCCATTTCTACTGATGACACTAAGGTTCCCCCAGGCTCTCAGGATCAGTATTATGCCATCCTTGATTCTTTTCTCTCCCTCATCCTATAGCCATTATTCTATTTCTGAAATGTCTCTCTTTTTTACTGCCACTACTCTAGCTTATGTCCTCATTACCTCTCATCTAGTCTCTTGCAATGGCCTCCTAATGGGTTTTCCTGCCTCCAATTTCTTCCCTCTCCACTCCATTCTTCACGCTAATGTCAAAGTAATCTTCCTAATTCTCATGTCACTCCCCTGATTAAAACTTTCCTTTATACACCTACTGGAGACAAACTCCTTAGCTCGACATTCAAGACCCTCCACAATCTTGTGGCAACCTACCTCTCCAGCTATATTTCATGGTACTCCACTTGACACATTCTACACTCCAGCCAAATGGAATAACTCATCATTCCCCTACTTCTTTCTGTCTGTTATCATTTCTGTGAATTTCCGTGCTATTCTCTTTGCCTAGAATGAACTCCCTCTCCTATTTCCACCAACTGAAATCTTCCTATTTCAAGGGGCCTCAGTTTCCACCTCCTCCATGAAACTTTCCCTGATCCCCAAAATAAGAAGGAGGTATGTGGTTCTGGCACAAGAGTGTTAGATTTGAAATCAGAGAAGCTGGACTTAAATACTAGTTCAGCCACTTATGGTCTATATGATATCTGGCAAGTCATTTAACCTCTGTGATGAGATAAGGCTCTCTGGAACTTCATCTGTAAATGAGAAGATTGGATGAAATGACCTGTCCCTTCCAGCTCTTAATCTGTGAGCCTTAATTCCTTATTAGGAATATTAATTCTTTAATATTAGGAATCCATCCTTCCTTAAATTTATCACGTTTTTCTCTTTGGCCTCTGCTATGTAACTCATCATTTCTAACTTCTATTGTAGTGAGTTGGGAACATATTAATCCCCAGCCCACTAATTTATAAGCTTATAAGAGCCAGATACTGTGTTTCATCTCCCTAGAATTTAGTAAGTAAATGATTTATAAATATTTGAATTGAATTGACCATCTATGCCCAAAGTTCCTGTTCTTACCATTTTATTCAGAATGTTTCAATCTTCTCACATCATCTCATCTCTTTTTCTTAAGGATAATGTCTACCTTTTTGCATTCTTCAGTTCTTTCTGATTTCAACCACAGTATATAACATGTGTGTGTATGGATACACACACACACACACACACGTTTAAAAAGCTTAAGCCTCAGAAATCAGTTGGCTGCCCTGGCAGTTTTTGTCCACTAGGTGTCGTAAGAGATTGTTGGATTTTTTTTCCTTAGTGTATTTCTACAGAAAAATCAGGCACTAGGTAAGCTTGGTTTTCTCCGGCTTTGAGTATGAATACTGCTGGATTTGGAGTCCGAAGACCTGAGAATCAGTCCTAGCTTTGCTGATACCTAGCTGTGTGGTCCTGATCAAGTCTTTTCACCCCTTTGGGTCTTCCTTTCCTCATCTCTAAAGAGAAAGAGTTGCATTAGGACAGTTCTAAATATCTGTGGAGTGTTTAATCCTTTATGCATCTGATGGAAACCTTCTTACACTCTATTGACATGAATTGCAGGGTCTCAAGGGAGAAATTTCCCATCTGAAATTATGGCAACTCTGTTCAAATCAATATTTGTATGTACTGGTGCAGATCCCATAGTCCAACCAATGCCTTCTCTTCCAATAGGACTATTCTCTGTGATCACCTATACATCTTCCACAAAGAGCACACCTAAGGTCCCGAGGGTGCCTTCCTCTAACTTAGAAAAATAAAACCAACCTGGAAGTTGCCCTAGCCCCTAAACTAGGGATGGGGGACCTGCAGCCTCAAGAGCACATGTGGTCTTCCAGGTCCTCAGGTACAGCCTTTTGACTGAGTCCAGGTTTACAGAACAAATCCTTTTATTAAGGGGATTTGTTCTGTGGAGTTGGGATTCAGTCAAAGGGTCGCATTTGAGGACGTAGAGGGCCACATGTAGCTTGAAGGCCACACCCTTGTGTGTAACCCTAACCCACCCTTGCCCTAAACCAATATACCTTCCCCTCTCACTCATAATAGCTTGTCATTGGATATTCCTTTCTGAGGACCTTCACTTTTACCTCCTTCTATCCTCAATTACCGGTTATTTCTTTCCATTCTAACAAAAGGAGAACAGGAGTATGGGATGTGAATTTTGAAATACTGTACCCTTATTCTTTTGAAAACCAATAAGAATGAAGCTAAGTGAGGATGAGGATAATTTTTTTTTTCTACTAGTGGGTTTTACATTTAATATATACTTAAATGCCAGTTGGATTTGAATGGATTGGCCTAACTATATTTTAGTTGTTAAATATTGCCATTTCTATCAACTACATGATGTAAGAACTGCTTCTTTTATTTTTATGGGGAACCCCAAGGGTCTCTGGATTGGAAAGCCCAGCAGTCATCCAGCAACACCCAGCAGCTGCACCTACCCAATCCTCTCACAAGGTTCCCATTGTTTAACTAAATCCTCCTTATCCCTACCCCTATTCTATTGTCTACCCTCCCCCAACCTAGAAATCAAGAGAAATGAACCATGGTAAATTAACATGCTGCTGCATAAAATAATGTCATAAAATGAACCTCCCCCTTCCTCTACTACTAGAGTTCTCCAATAGTCCATCCAAGGGTGAAGGTAATCCTGGGCTCTCAAAGGTGATGCCTGCAAAGCACTACTCCTTACCCCTGCTACCAAGCTGAAAAGACTTCAAGGACCAGCCTGGTGATGTGTCAGTCATCCAAAGGTCAACCTCATTAAGGTAAAAAAAGATTCTTTATGAGAAGGGGACAACTCCTTTTGGTCAGAAAAACTCATGAAAACTATTAAAGTATGGGATTCTCTGCTTCCTTATCTCTACCTCCTGGTTTCCGGGATTCCTTCAAGCCCTATGTAAAATCCAACTTTTATGAGAAGCCTGTCCTGATCCCAATCCCCCCCCCAACTCCCCCACCACCCATGCTCATTCCTTCATTTCATTGATTATTATCTCCAGTTTATCCTGTATACATATTGCTTGATATAGTTCTTTACATTTACCTCTCTCATTAGACTGTGAGATCCATGAGAACAAGAATTGCCTTTTGCCTCTCTTTGTATCCCCAGCACTTAGCACCATGTGGCTGGCACATGGTAGGTATTTAATAAATGCTTGTTGACTAAAAAAATTACTTTTGGTATCAACCCCCCCACCCCACCAATACTTTTGGAGGGAGCAAATGATAATGAAATGCAAATGCCAATATTCAGCCCAGAGAAGCAAGGGATTCTTTGTGTTTCTTTCCAAAAGGAAGAGGGTTTCTGGTATTATAGCCTATCTACCTCACCTCAAAGGATTTAATGAGGTAATGTCTCTAGAGAGCTTTACAAACCATAAAGCATCCTGCCCTCCACATGTTAGTGACCTTTCGGATAATTGTGGTTGTTGTTGTCACTGATTGGCTCTCTAATAAACAAACACAATGCCCTGGCCACTCCAGAGCCCCTCCAGAACAGAAATGGCCCTTGTGTTTACTCTTGCCACTGAACTATGCCTCTGTGATTGATAATGGCAAAAAATAAAACAGAAGTCCAGATGGAGTCTGCAGCCTATATCTCTCCCTCTGTTTAATTTCAACTGGGAGCTGTCTTTAAAGGGAAAAATCGACAGGTTCTTGGTTTGGGGTTGGTTTTTTGGTTTTTTTTTACATATCCCACAGGTTTTGCTTATGCAGTCTTTGTTTTATAGGTGGGGTTTTTTAGTTATTTGCTCTAGGGCTTATAGGATCCCTTGAAGGAAATATATCTGCATCCTCCTAAAACTTAAAATGTCTGTCCCTTCTACAAGAACAAGTACTTAGAGAGGAATATGATAGCTGTCTTCAAGTGTTTGAAGGGCTGTCGTGGCAAAGAGGGATTAGATGCATTCTGCTTGGCCCTGGAGGGTAGAACAATAGGCGGAAGTTGTCAAGAGGGGGATTTAGACTTGATGAGGGAAAAAACTTCCTAACAATGAGAGCAATCCAAAATTGGAATGGGGTATCTAGAGAAGTAATGGATTCTCCCTTACCAGAAGTCTTCAAATGAAGACTGAAATGGCTTCTTGAGTAAGGTATTATAGAAAAGATCCTTGCTGAGACACAGATTGAACTACAGCAAAGGTTCTTGACTCCTTTTATGTCATGGACCCCTACCCCTTTGGTAATCTGATGATGTCCATGAACCACTTCTCAGAACAACACTGTTAAATTCATAAGGAAAATTATACAGGACTATAAGAGAAATCAATCATATTGCAACAGAGATGTAATTGTTTTCCCATCCAAGTTCACAGATCTCCCCTGAAATCCATCCATGGACCTCTTGGAGGGCAAAAGACCCCATGTTAAGAATTCCCACCTTGGATGGCTTCAGTGGTCCCTTTGAATTCTGAGATTCTTTGTTTCTGGGGTACTGAGAATGCACCGTGGGCTTCTCAACTGGGAAGTTTCAAAGGTTATGCTTACCGACCCCTCTTTAGCTTTATCTGTTTGCCCATATTCTATTCCCATTGGTCAAACACAGGTAGTCAGTCACAAAGACTTTCCCAGAGACCTACCTGCAAGTCAGGGACAGTGCTAAGAAGAGGCTCCTGATTTCATTCCACTGCTTCTCCGAGAGCTTAATATTACAAACAGGATTTATTCTGGGATATTAAATTGATTCAGTCACCTGCTCCAAACCTGACCCATGTAAAGGACATTGGAATTTTCTAAACCCTTTGCTTAATCCCATGCAAAATTGATGTCCCTTCCAACCAAAGCACAAGCAGCATATATATTCAGCTGGTTGAGCTGCTTCCTTTCTGAGCCACGCTCTTAAGTATATGTCTTAAAGCCAAGCATACATCTGAGGGCTCAGTCCCAAGCCAATTTCAGGGAACTGGCTGGTATTAGGCTATTAGGCTATGGTGTTTAAAGGCTTGGATTTACTCCCAATGAAGTCAAGGGAAAGTAACTTATATAAACATTGAACAGAGGTAAAATGCTACATAAGCCTATCAACAGTAGCCCAGAGTTAATGTTCAGCATAGTGGAAAGGTAGACTGGGTCTGAGTGGCTTTGTCAGGTTTATTTCTGGCACAAAAAAAAGATATCTGCCTGCCTGTCTACCTTGGACCTATTTTCTCCTTTGCTGGGTTTGAAGGTAAAATATTTGAGTCAGTATCATTGGAGTTTGAGCTGTGGTCCTCTGGTGCTAAAATATTTAGCCTGTTAGTCTGAAGAGAAGACTGAGGGGGAACATGATACCCATGTTCCAGTAATTGACAAGCTTTAATGTAGAAGAGAGATTAAACTCATTGCATTTACTTCAAGAAGACATAACCAGAATGAAAAGTAGATGCAGTAAAAAGGCAGAGTTAGCCTTTTTTTCCAATTGGATTTTATTATTTTCAGTAAAAAAAAATCCCATCTTCTCTCCAAGTCACCTCTATCACTCCTCCCCCCAAACAAGAAAGAAAGAAAATCAGAATTCCTATTACAAACATGTATAGTCAAGCAAACCAAAATCACAATGGCTATGTACAAAATAATGTCTTAATCCGCATTCAGAGTCTGTTACCGCTCAATCAGAAGATGGGTAAGAAATTTATCATTTCACCTCTGGAATTATAGTTGCTCACGGTCTTCATCAGGGCAGCTCAGTGGATAGAGTACCAGGTGTGGAGTCAGGAAGACTCCTCTTTGTGAATTCAAATTCAGTTTCGAATACTTCCTAGCTCTGTGACCCAGGCAAGTCACTTAATCCCGTTTGCCTCAGTTTTCTCATCTGTAGCTTTACCAAGAAAACGCTGAGGTCACGAAGAGTCAGACACAACTGAAATGACTGAACAACAGTATTAATTTTAATATTGTTATTATATAAATTATTCTCTTGGCATTGCTCAATTTACTCTATACCAATTCTTACAAGTCTTCCTAGGTTTCATCCTTCACTGGAATGCTCCATGCAGAAATTCCTGGCTAGACTCCATTCCCAGTGTCTGCAAATCTCTCTCTGTCTCTTTGTCAACTTAAACTGAAGAAATGACTCACTGAGATTTTTTCCTTGGATTTCTCTATCAGGACTTGATTCCATGCATTTTCTAGATATGTTTGGTAAACTTGTGAGGTAGCATCTGGCTGTACTTCTTCCTGCTAGTTCATATTTTGGCTCCAACCTTCAAATTTAAGCTTGATGTTGAGAAAAGTTTCCTGACAATTAGAGCTATCCAACAATGGAATGGGATCCCCCTCATTAAAGATCTTGAAGCAGGTAGAAATAACCATGTCAGAAATGTTGCAATGGAGATTCCTTTGTGGGGGGTAGAAATAGGACCAGATGGCCACTGAGATCTCTTTCCAGTTCCAAAATGATATGATTCACATGGACCTACACACATAGTTTCAAGTTCAATGATTCATCAAGTTCTAGGTCAATTTACATCTTTCAGGTGGTCTTTTATTTTTTGTGCATACTAATAGGGACTCAGAACTGTTTAAAGCAGTTACATCTACTCAAACTTGGTCAATAGACTTCACAAAAAGTGTTGATCTGCCTTTGTGGCAGGATATCAGGACCCAGAATCAAAGGTAGTCTTGAAGGACCAGTAGCATACATAGCTTCCACCAATCCCAGTTTCTATTCTTTTTGTAAAAAATAAAAAATCTACCTATTTTAAGGTCCCCTTGAACCACACTAATAACACAGTAACACTGACTCATAGTCATGCTTATATATTCTCTCTTTCCTTTGCACCCAGTTCTAATCCCCCATCCCTGCTTCACCCAAACCATATTTTCTCACATATGCTGCCAGGGGCTTGATCTTGCCATGAAATCAAATCAGTCACAACCATAGTTGCCACCGTCAAGATCTCTCTTCCAACCAACTTGCTCACCCTCATCAGGAATTTCTCCAGGGTCGTATGATATTTAAATTGGAAATGAGGAAATTAGAAGGAATAAATTACCACTATTTACATAATTGACGAATTTCTGCATGCCTACGTATCCGCTCCCCAAAAGTCCCCATAGAGCAATAGGATCCTTTACTATTTTCCAAATCTGATATGGGGGCAGAAGCTTGAGATGTTGTTTTGAATTTTTATTCAAATATTCTGCTTCAAGAACCCACCCAAAGATGTTTTACTAGGCCAACCTAGTGGAATCATCATCGTCATCGTCATCATCGTCATTGTCATCAACATCAACATCATCGTAGCCTACATATGGTGCTTTAATGTTTGCAAGGCATGTTATAAATATTATCTCCAAAAGTCACATGACAACAAAATAGCAGAGTAATTTTTAATAGAAATCTATTTTTCTCTCCTTCCTACCCCATTTTATAAAAAAGAAAAATTAATTCCTTTTAACAAATACTCATAGTCATGAGAAATAAACTCTCTCAACAGCTAGTCTAAAATAGCTATGTCTCCTTCTGCACCTCTACCATAAATCTTTCATAAGTTTAGTAGTATACTCCATTATCAACTCCCTGGAATCACAGGTGGTCATTGTGTTGATCAGCATTCTTTCAGCTTTCAGAGTCATTTTGGACTTACAGTGTTGTTCTTATTGTATAGAGTGTTCTCTTTCTGTTCATTTCATTCATCATATTATCTGAGTCTTCACAATTGCTCCAAAATTCACATAAACATATGAATGTTACCATATAAATTATTCCTCTTTACTCTGCTTACATTCATATAAGTCTTTGTGTCTCTTTATAATAATCTATATACTCATTTTTTACAACACAGTAATGTTCCATTATATACATGTACCACAATTCTTCTATCCATTCCCAAATTGATCACAAGTATTAAGAGACATGCAAATTTTTTAAAAACAATTCTGAAGTTCCATCTTATATGCATAAAATTGGTAAAGATTACAGACAAAAAAAAGTGACGTGTTGGAGAATCTGTGGAAAAGCAGGCACAGTAATGGACCACTGGTGCAGTCAACCATTCCAGAAAGAAATCTGGAATTACTCACATACAAAAACTGCTTAACAATGCATGCCCTATGACTCAGCTATACTAATTCTAGTTCTATACCCCAAAAAGAAAAGACCCCACATATATGAAAATGACTATTACAGCTTTTTATTGTGATGGCAAAAAAAAAACCTTAGAAACTAGCACTCTAGCTGCCAGAAATTTTGTTTTTGCCTTGCTGCTATTCTACTCTGCCTACTTAGCTACCCAGCCAGAGCTTCTTTTTCCCTACTGCGTAATTGCTGTCATCCACTACTGAGCTGTTACCCCATTAAGCTGCTGCTATCTGCTGAAAAACTTCTTCAACCTGGGGCTTTCCTCAAAGGGAATATAATCACTCTTTTGTGAAAAGATTTACATGTAAGACAACTTGAGCTCTTTTGTGAGTCAGGCCCATTAATGCACCCTGACAACACAGAAAAGAACCCTTAGGTCAAGATCTCTTTTCCAACCAACTTGCTCACCAAGAATTCCTCCAGGACCACATCGTATTTAAATTGGGATTAAGGAAATTTCTTTTAACTCCCATCATTAGAGGCAACATAGGAGAAGAGACAGAGAGATGGATATGGAAACCATAGGAATGGTAATGGAGCACTGACACATGTAAAAGTAGTACTTAGCAACACTAGAGATGATGAGCTTTGTGCCGCATATTTAATTTATCATTATGTCTCTTCTACTGCTCTACTCTCTACTACTGCACAGTAAGTACTTGATAAAGATTAAATACTTTAATGGATACATGATCTTATTGATGCAGATGTTCCCTCAAATGACACAGATCACAACCTATCCATGTCTACATATCCTCCATGACTCTGGTTCATGGTCTCCAGAGGGCAGCCCATCAATGTATCAAGGTCTTCCTCAAGTTTCTCTTGATATATCTTGTTTTCCAGTGAAGACCACAAGCTGTCAATCATTTATCCATGCTGTTACTACATGACCATCCCAGCTTATCATTCAGTCATACATCTTTCTGATGGCATTCTTTGTGTCAATTATCTTCCATAATTCTTGGTTAGTACTATGTTATGTATAGCCTGCTCATGATGCACCATTCCATTATCCATTTGATTGTATTCTATGACACAAGCATACAACATCTCTGGAAAACTATTGTTGTTTAAACTGTAGGCCTTTCTTTCAGGGAGAAATTAAATACACTGCACAAATTCTAAAAAGCAATCCAATCCACTCTCCTTCTCCTGTTCAATTCTGGGCTCAGACTGTTGTCCAAGAAGAGTATCTCATATATACTGATGGACTAAATCTGAATTATTCATTCACTTGTTTGTCATAATCTGAGCAACAGACATTCTTTATCCACTTGAATTTTCTGATATGGATGTTTAAGCCAATCAAACTTTTTTAATATAACATTTTATTTTTCCCCAATTACATGTAAAAACAACTTATTGGATTTTTTTTAAGTTCTGAGTTGCAAAATTCTACCTCTCCCTCCCTCCCCACCCTCAGAGGGTGAGCAATGTAATATAAGTCATATATATACAATTATGTGAAACCTTTTCATATTAGTCATTTTGTGGAAAGAGAGGGAGAGGGAGAGAGAGAGAAACAGTGTGCTTTGGTTTATATTCAGATGCCATCAGTTCTTTCTCTAAAGATGGATAGCATATTTCATCATCATGAGTTCTTTGAGATAGTCTTGGATAGTTGCATTGCTGAAAAAAGCTAAGACATTTGCAGTTGTTCATTATACAATATTGCTGTTTACTGAGTACAGTGTTCTCCTTGTTCAGCTCACTCCATTCTGTATCAGTTCATCTAAGTCTTTCTAGATTTTTCTGAAATCTGATTGTTCATCATTTCTTATAGCACAATAGTATTCCATTACAATCTTATACTACAACTTACTTGCTCAGCCATTCCCCAATTGATGGGCATTCCCTCAATTTCCAATTCTTAGTTATCACAAATATTATTGTACAAATAGGTTATTTTCTCTATTTTTTTATCTCTTTGGAATGCATACCCAGCAGTATTGCTGGATCAAAAGGCATATAGCTCCAAATTCTTCTCCAGAATGGTTGGATCAGTACACAACTCCACCAACAGTGCATTAGGTTTCCAGTTTTCTTATATCCCTTCCAACATTTATTATTTTCTCTTTCTATCTTATTAGCCAATCTGATAGATGTGAGGTGGTATCCCAGAGTTTTTTTTTAATTTGAATTTCTCTAATATGTAGAAATTTAAAGCATTTTTCCCTATAACTATAAGTAGCTTTGATTTCTTCATCTGAAAACTGCCTATACATACTCTTTGATCATTTATCAATTATGGCATGAATTGTTTTCTTATAAATTTGACTCAGTTCTCTTATATTTGAGAAATGAGGCCTCCATCAAAGATACTTACTGTAAAAATAAGCTTTCCCAATTTTCTGCTTTTCTTCTAATTTGTGCTGCATTGGCTTTATACAAAAACTTTTTAATTTTATATAATCAAAATTATTCATTGACATTTTGTAATGCTCTCTATATCTCGTCTGGTTATAAATTCTCCCCTTATTCATAGATCTAACAGGCAAACTATTCCATGCTCTCCTAATTTGCTTATGGTACCACCCTTTATGTCTTAATCATTTACTCATTTTGACCTTATCTTGGTATATGATGTAAAGTGTTTGTCTATACCTAGTTTTGGCCATACTGTTCTGTTTTTTCCAACAGTTTCTGTCAAATAATGAGTTTTTTGTCACAAAAACTTAGATTTGGGGGTTTATCAAAAATTAAATTATTATGATCATTTACTACAATGTATTGTGTACCTAATCTATTCCACTGGTCCACCACTCTATTTCTTAGCCAGTATCAGATTGCTTTGATAATTACCACTTTATAATATAATGTAAGATCTGGTATGGCAAAGCCAAACTCTTTTTAATGATTATGGACTCCATTTAGGAGACTCTAAAATGTCTTTGGATTTGAAGGAATCAGTACAGTGTTACTCACAAATATGAACATGTGGAGGATCGCACACTATGTATAGAGAAATACTTCTATTTGGACTTTGTTACAGACATCTTCCATAATACTGGCAAATGCCTTTGGTGAGCATACATGTCCCTGTTTTATGCTTTGCTTGATATTAGTAATCAGAAGGTCATTAAGCAAATGGATTTCTGCTATTACATCTTTCTCAAAATTTTATGTGTTCTCAGCACATGGGTGGGAAATACTTTGCTAGAGGCAAGCATTTAAGGGAATATTTTGTTCTAACAAATCAAATGCCTTTTTTAAGAAGACAACATAAAAGCACAAAGAAATGTTGCATCTTCTGAAGGTTTCAGTCAACTGTGTGACTGTCAAGCTGTGGTCTGTGAAAAAGCCTATCTATTTCCTTCTCATACCTTCATCCAGAATGGCCTCAGTGTAGCACAAGATCAAAGATTCAAATCTAGAAGAGACCTGAGGGGCTATCTAGTTCAACTGTCCTTCCTTTTACAGATGAAGACACTGACACCCACGTAGACTAAGTGACTTACTCAAGGTCAAAAAGGCAGTCCTGGTGCTCAGGATAGAATAGGATTTTAATTACAATTCCCTGACTTCAGAACTAGTGTTCTTCTCCCTGTACAGTGTTGCCTCCTGATGGCTATGTAAATTATTCTCAGAGAGATTTTGCCCTAAGAGAATATAGGCATATGAGTTTGTAGTTATTAACATTTTCTCAGTCACTTTTCTTTAGTTGACATTGATTTAATTAAATGAGCATATATTCATCATTGCAAACATCTCTTTGTCATTCCCAAGTGAATAAGCATTCAGCACTTAGAACAGTGCTTCACACATAGTAGGTATTATTTAATATAATGCCTACTGGGGGAGGAGCCAAGATGGTGGAGTAGAAACATACACATATGCTAGCTCCTAACCCAGAGCCCATAAAATACCTGTAAAGAGGAGCTCACAACAAATTCTGAAGAAGCAGAAGCCACAGAACAACAGAGTGGAGGAGATTTTTGTTCCAGAGAGCCCTGAAAAACCAATACCAAAGGTCTGTCACACACCATACCCGGAGCAGAGCCCAGCCATGCCTTGGCCACACAGCACCAAGAGGACTGGATCCAAGCAGGCTTCAGGGATGGAATCTCCAGCAGCCACACAGGTCCATCCACCTACAGATGCCAAAGGTTGGTGAGAGAGCCTGTCTGGCTCACCAAGAGGGGAGTGAGGTGTCCCCATAACTCAGGCCCCCTTGGGAGGCAGCTGAGGAGGCAGCAGCAGACAGGGGCTTCCAAAGCAAGCAGGGGCTCAGATCCATTGTTGAATGTCTCCCCATAAACCCCCTGAGGGAACTGAGCCCTGTGAGGCAGCTCTGCCCCTACCTGAGCACCTGAACTTAATCTCACACTGAATAGCAGACCCCCCTCCCGAAAGCCCTGAGGTTGGGAAGCAGCATTTGAACCTCAGACCCCAAGAACTAATGAGTGGAGGTGGAGAGGAATCTCAGAAGTCAAGTAACTGGCTAGGAAAATGCCCAGAAAACAGAAAAAAATAAGACCATAGAAGGTTACTTTCTTGGTGAACAGATATTTCCTCCTTTCCTTTTTGATGAGGAAGAACAATGCTTACCATCACGTGAAGACATAGAAGTCAAGGCCTCTGTATCCCAAACATCTGAAATAGATATCCAATGGGTTCAGGCCATGGAAGAGCTCAAAAAGAATTTTGAAAATCAAGTTAGACAGGTGGAGGAAAAACTGGGAAGAGAAATGAGAGAGATACAAGACAAGCATGAAAAATGGGTCAATACCTTGGTAAAGGAGACCCAAAAAATGCTAAAGAAAATAACACCTTGAAAAATAGGCTCACTCAATTGGCAAAAGAGGTTCAAAAAGTCAATGAGGAGAAGAATGTTTTCAAAAGTAGAATTAGCCAAATGGAAAAAGAGGTTCAAAAGCTCACTGAAGATAATAGTTCTCTCAAAATTAGAATGGAACAGATGGAGGCTAATGACTTTACGAGAAACCAAGAAATCACAAAACAAAACCAAAAGAATGAAAAAATGGAAGAGAATGTGAAATATCTCATGGGAAAAACAACTGACCTGGAAAATAGATCCAGGAGAGACAATTTAAAAATTATGGGACTACCTGAAAGCCATGATCAAAAAAAGAGTCTAGACATAATCTTTCATGAAATTATCAAGGAAACTGACCTTATATTCTAGAACCAGAGGGCAAAATAAGTATTCAAGGAATCCACCAATCACCACCTGAAAGAGATCCAAAAATAGAAACTCCTAGGAACATTGTGGCCAAATTCCAGAGTTCCTTGGTCAAGGAGAAAATATTGCAAGCAGCTAGAAAGAAACAATTCAAATATTGTGGAAATACAATCAGGATAACAGAAGATCTAGCAGTTTCTACAATAAGGGATCAAAGGGATTACAGAAGTCAAAGGATCTAGGACTAAAACCAAGAATCACCTACCCAGCAAAACTGAACATAATCCTTCAGGGGAAAAAATGGTCATTCAATAAAATAGAGGATTTCAAGCATTCTTGATGAAAAAACCAGAGCTGAAAAGAAAATTTGACTTTCAAACACAAGAATGAAGAGAAGCATGAAAAGGTAAATAGCAAAGAGAAGTCATAAGGGACTTACTAAAGTTGAACTGTTTACATTCCTACATGGAAAGACAATATTTGTAACTCTTGAAACTTTTTTCATTATCTGGGTAGTTGGTGGGATTACATACACATACATACACACACACATACATGCACACATAAGCACACACAGAGACAGAGAGCACAGAGTGAATTGAATAGGATGGGATCATATCTTAAAAAAATGAAGCAGAGAGAGAGAAATGTATTGGGAGGAGAGAGGGAGAAATGGAATGGGGTAAATTATCTCTCATAGAAGAGGCAGGCAGGAGACTTTTAAGTGGAGGGAAAAAGAGGGGAGCTGAGAGAAAAACATGAAGTTTACTCTCATCACATTTGACTAAAGGAAGGAATAAAATGCACACTCATTTTGGGATGAAAACCTATCTTACAATACAGGAAAGTGGGGGAGAAGGGGATAAACAGGGTGGGGGAGGGGATGGTGGAAGGGAGGGCAATGGGAGGAGGGAGTAATTTGAAATCAACACGCTTGGGGAGGGATAGGATCAAAAGAGAGAATAGAAGCAATGGGAGGCAGGATAGGATGAGGGAAATATAGTTAGTCTTACACAACATGACTATTATCAAAGTCATTTGCAAAACTACACAGATATGGCTTATGTTGAATTGCCTGCCTTCCCAAAGGGAATGGGTGGGGAGGGAGGGATAGGGAAAAGTAGGAACTCAAAGTTTTAGGAACAACTGTCAGGTATTGTTCTTGCTACTAGGAAATAAGAAATACAGGTAATGGAGAGTAGAAAGTTATCTGGCCTACAGGACAAAAGAGAAGATGGGGACAAGGGGAGGAAGGGAAGATAGAAGAGAGGGCAGATTGGTGATAGGGGCAATTAGAATGTTCAGTGTATTGGGGTGGGGGAGGGGAAAAATGGGGAGAAAATTTGGAACCCAAAATTTTGCGAAAATGAGTGTAAAAAAGTTAAATAAATTAATAAAAAAATATAATGCCTACTATGTGTGAAGCACTGTCCTAAGTGCTGAATAACAATAACATTCATATAGTTCCTTAAGTTTTGCAAGGCACTTTACATATACTATCTCTTTTGCACCCACTAACTTGTACTTTGCTGTCTTCATGTCCTTGAGTATAGCATTCTCTATAAATGGAATATGTTGTTGTTCAGTCAAGTCCAACTTTTCATGACCCCATTTAGGGTTTTCTTGGCAAAGATACTGGAGTGGTTTGTCTTTTCCCTTCTCCAGTTCATTTTACATATGAGGAAACTGAGGCAAATGAGGATAAGTGACTTGGTCCGGTCACACAGCTAGTAGGTGTCTTTGGTCATATTAGAAGTCATGACTCCAGCATTCTATCCACTGTGCCAACTAACTGCCTCTAAATGGAATATCCTCCTTTCCAAATCTCATGTCAAACAGTTCATCAAGGAAGGTCCCTTCTTGTTCTGATCACTCCTACTACTCTCTAAGTTATCTGAGTGTTTTTGTACTCTAGATATCCTAGGTATGACCCAAGGATCCATGATTTTGTCAGAGTGGGGAACTTCAACATGTGAACACTTTCCCCAGCAGTAAGCAGGATGCAGCCTTCTAGAACCTAATAAATAAGTCCCCCTGGAATTTCCTATAGCACATGAAGGAGAACTGGCTTCCCTATTGTTACGCAGTTACGAAGAATCCAAGCCAGGATTTGATGCCAAGCCCAAGACTTTAGCCACTATGACAAGTTGCCACTACACTAAATTCACTTATATGTCTTTTCAGTGTTATTTAGCACATATAATCTGTGAATAAACTGTAAGCTCCTTCAGACAGATAGGTAGGTAGATAAATAGAATATTTATTAAGCACACAGTATGTACTAAGCACTGTGCTAAGAGCTGATAATAAAAAATGCTTAGGAAAAGACAGACAGTTCCTGTCCTCCTGTCCTGCTTGCTTTCTAGAAAGGGAGACAACACACAAAAGGGGGCTTTGGGGCAGCTAGGTGGCACAGTAGATAGAGCACGGGACCTGGAGTTAGAAGGACCTGAGTTCAAATCTGACCACAGACTCTTACTAGCTATATGACCTTGGGCAAAGCACTTACCTCCAACTGCCTCACCCAAAAAGAATAGCTTTTTTTAAAGGGTGCTTAAAAGCAGAAGAGGGAAGGGAAGATATCCACTTGGGGTAAGGTAGAAAACTCCAGAGAATGAAGACGTGAGCCAAGAACATTTCTTCAAATGGAAGTACCAGGTAGGAAGTCACTGATGGAATAACGGGGCTGGCACCTCTAGGGTGAGGAGGTAGCTGGAGCAAAGGTAGGAAATCCCAGAGACATAGGAGACTGCTCCTGAGAGCACTGATACTTCTTTCAGTCCCTCTCTTCCCTGCTTCATCTGACCTTCTTTCCCATCACTTCATGCAGTACTGTATTCTAAACATAGTAGACACTCACTAAATGCCACTTGCCTGAAAGACTTGGAGTTTAAGTAATCACTTTCCAAATTGTTTTCTCTATTTGGTAATAATTCATATATTTAACTGTTCTCTCACAACATCTCCACAATCAGATCATATTGTTGAGGAACCTCTTTCCCCACTGGACAAGTTACTGATAGCATGAAAAATGAGGGTGCAGACTAGGAGAAGCCATCACAGTAGGAGGACAGGACTCAGTAATATGGTAGAGAGTGGAGTCGGGTAACTAAAAATGGAGTGCAAATTAATGGTTTCAACCCATCAGTCAATAAGAACTTATTAGGTGCCTACTATGTACCTACTATGAGGCACTGGGAGTAAAAAGACAAAAATTAAATAGCACTTGCCTTCAGGAAACTTACATTCTATTGGGAGATAAAACATGTATATAAATAAGTGTATATAGGGTAAAATTTGAGGAGGCAAACACTAGTAGCTGGGGGTTTCATGTAGAAAATGTCATTTAAGCAGTCATTTAAGGAAATGAGGGAGCATAAGAGACAGGAGTAAGCTGGGAATGCATTATTCCAGGCATTGGGGATTGATCAGGGCAAAGTTTCAGAAGCAGGAAATGACGTTTCAGGCATAAGGCACCAGGTACCACAAGAAAGTCAATGCAGTTGGACCAGAGGGTGCGGGAAAGAGAATAACGAATGACGGACAAAGAATAGGAATTTGGGGCCATATTAGTGATGGGCACTTTAATTTATTATAAATTGTCTTTTTTAGATAGATTTTAATTTAATGTAAATTTCATATAGTAAGCCTGCACATTACAGGGGCCCTCATAAAACGTATCTGCAATTAAGCAAGGCTTAGGAGCAAGGATTTATATTTCTGTCACTGGTCACTCTGATGTACCACTTGGGCAACTATAAGATGAAAGGAATGTCTCATTTAGGATGATTCATCTTAAATTGTTGGTCTCCCTATTTTACTAGGCTTTTTCTTCTCTATTTTTCCTGAATTCAGTTACTAGATCCTGCTATTGAACTTAAGCTAATAATAGTCAAAGATTAATTATAAACTCTTAGGGACAAAGTGTGAGAACTATAAACTTCAACAGCTCACTGTCAGATTAAAAGGAGGACTTTTGACCCAAGAGGACTTTTATGTCATAACAAACCTCATAACTTAGGGCAAATCACTTCTCTCTGAGCCTTAGGTTTTCCCATCTATAAAATGAAAAGATTGGATGAAATGATCTCTGAGAAAGATTCTTTCCAGTTCTGACTTTCTAGAATTCAATGGTTTATGTATCATCCGAGAGAACCTTGACCGTAGGAGTGTACATGGTTTACTAGATAATGTGGGGCATACTGAATACTAGGCTCATAGTGTGGTTAAATCCTGAGTTTCAGTTTGTCACTTGATATGGCAGTTGTCAAACATCTGCTCAGAATGGCCATGACCCACATAAATGAAAATCATTGTTGCCACTCTCTGGTCAGCCTTTACACTGAAGAGGTGAGCAGAGTGCCGTGCTAAGACCTCCCCCTCCCCCTTGAGCAACAATACTTTTAAACCATTCAGTGCATTTCTATTTGGAACCTTCTGAAATTGACAAGCCTGCATTTAATGAACAATTATGGTATCGCATTTTCTCTCATATTTTCTCAGTTTTGAATGCCAAATGTTGGAAGTCAGTATAAAGGCGATAAAGAAACTTTTGTTCTCTCATGGGTAGAACTGAAAATCCAACAATGCTTTCTCTCAATGGACTTCATCTTTATTTAGCAAAAGATAACGTGATCATCTTGAATTGGTAACCAGTTCAGGCAGTACATAATTGGTGTGATACATCTGAAACGTACGACTTTGTGGGGTTTTTTAGAGCGTATGACTGATCAGAACCTTTCCATGACTTTTTCTTTAGAATAAATCATGAAAGGAATATAAATGTTTGACCCCAGTAAAAGCTCTTAAGATTTAGCTAGTAAGTTATGAACACCTCTGATAAATAAGCTGGTACCCTAAAGTAATGTAGCCGGTCTTTTTTAAGCAAACAAAACAGAAAAAAATGACTGGACTAGAGTAAGAAAAATAAGTACCACCCAGGCTTTGTTACTAATTAGCAGCATAACTTTGAATAAGTGATTGAGGGCACTGGACTAGGTTTTCTCTAAGCTTCATTTGCAATGAAGAACATCCCTTGTATGTAGTGTGGGGGTGTCTTTGTGTGGTTCAAAGAGAGGTAGAATAAGCATCTCTAGCTTCTTCTTCCTCCCATTCTTATCTAAAAGAGACTTTAATTCCAACTTGGAGTTGGGGCCTCAGCCCTCGTCAGAGAGGGGGTAATGACTTAGAAGTATAACTATTTACTTCCTTAAATATTGTTACTCTAGGAGATATAATCAGATTCAAGCTAACTTCTAATTGTTGTTTTACTATTGGGGGAAAGGAGGACCCCCAAGCTCTCTCTCCATGGCTTGATTCCCTTTCCCACCAAATACTAGCTCCACAATGAACAGACTTCAAAGAAAACCATTTATCCAAATTGGTAGCGAAATTGAAGTCAGGGAAAGAATACATAGGAGAATATATACTAGATAATACAAAGTAAAGTAATTCTCCCATTGGGAGTGAGATAACTTGGAGAGAGACAGAGACGGAGACAGAAAGACCAAGAGAGCCAGAGATAATCCTATATCTCATCCAAGGGGAAGTTCTCCGAAATCTCTCATGTACCAAGTTAGGGATAGGAACACGATGGAGACTGCTTGCTCCTTTCATGTTGACTTGTTCTCAGAGTCATTTCCTTTAGTAATCTAAAGTAGGATTGACTTCATTCATTTTTCTTCTCATTTTGAAAACCAAAAGCAACCAAAGTGACTACAGGGCCTTGAAATGACTCAGAAAGCATCTGAAAAACTTAAACTTGCTCCTATTCTCACCAACTCCACCCCAGCCCTCATGAAGGGCAATGACAAGAGAGCCCCATACCAACGGGACTGATGCTACACTAATAAATGCCTGTTGACTCATTTATTCCAACAATACAACAATTATCCAAAGCATTTTTTTCAGAACTTCTTTCAAGGTTGCCTTTAGAACCACAGTAGAAATATTTTGAGTGTTGTCTATAGTAACAAATTTTGATATTTTAAGGGTGATTTTTATTTATGGAAACAGACAAAAGTCAATTGGCAAGAAAAATGTTGAATGAAGGATAATATAAAACTAATAGCTGAGATTTACATAATGCTTCACATATAAGATCTCCTTTGATAATTACAACAACCTTGACTCCTGGGAGCCAACCACGAATTGGTATGTCTGTGGATAGAGACAATACAACCTGGATGTTTCCATTTCTATACTCATTTTTCTGAAATGTCTTTGCTCTCTGCTTTTTTATCTCTACTTTGAGTTTCCCCCTGTTTTCATTGGTGAAAAGTTGTGATGTATCTCTGCTTCCCACTCCTTAATTTTTGCTTTAAGATTTTTTTAGTCTTTTGATTGGCAATGGATATGCTGGTCAGTTGGTCTCTTGGCAAATAGACTCAATTGGCATAGCATTGTCAAAACTTAACATCTTAAATGAGATGGATCCCCTTCAGAAATAAGGCCAAGAAAACAAATAGATTTCCCAGGTCTTAAAGGAAAAATAGGAAGGATTCCATGACCTAAAATTCTACAGAAGGCAAAACAGGAGAGATGTGAAGCTCTTAAGATTGCAGTCCTGAAGAAATGAAGAAAAACAATTCTAATAACAGAAAAATGCTTTACAGATATATCTCACTCAATGATGCACACATGTGTCTTTTGTGAGGGAGAGAGAGAAGTGGTCAAATGGTAGTTAGCCTCTTCTATTGGATTGGACATTGCAGCACTTTCTTAAATTACAGAGTAAAGTGGAGTACTGATAGAAGCAAGTGTTCATAAGAATCCTTAAGGGTAGTAGTGGCGTCTTGAACAAGGGTGCTCACCTGGAGCTTCCATGACTAAGGGTTTATCTAACAGTCACATCCTTGTACTTAATCGGTCACTGCAATACACCCTGTCCACAACGAAAATGAAATTAGTCTGGACACATTTTCGGTGAAGCTATATATTCTATAATATTGCAAGGAATGAAAGGAAACTCATTGGCCTATTGTTTATATCTCTCCTTTTTTGAGTTTAAGACAGTTGCCTATCTGCAGTCCTCTGATACATTGCCCATTCTTGATGACCTTCAAAGAGCTGGCCTGAACGATCGCATCTGTTGGGTTTTTTCTTTTTTGGTACCCAAGTATAATCTGTCTCTGAGTGATGACTTGAACTCATCAAATTTAGCTACATGCTCTTACAAACTTCTTGCTTGGTTCTTTAACTTCCCACTGGTCGTTGCTGCATTGTTATTGTTTTGTTTTGTTTTTACCAGGCCAAAAATCATACTCCTTGGTGGGAAAAATAGAAGCAAAATAAGAGTTGCACATCAGCTCTACCCTTCTATGTGCCCTCTATCATCATTGTCCCATCAACTCTAGGCAGTAGTTTTATTCTTTCCTTGATCTTCCTCTTGTCCTCAGTGTAAATTATCCAAGACCTTTCAATTATCCTTTGCTTTTCTCACCAACCTCGTTTCCTCAGGACTTTTAGCAGTCCTATCACTATTCTTACAGGACTGTACTGTACTTGTGTATACATCCTCTTATAACTATGAGATGTAACTGTATAACAAAGCACCAGTGGTCAAGATGAAAAATTAAAATTGTTTTCACCTTTATTCTTTTTCAACAGAATTTAGAGTAGAGTTTTAGCCTCCAGGACTCTTCTCACTCTTACAACAAGTTCATTTTCCAGTCATAGTAGTGCTTCACCTGGGGTCTATCCCTGTCCTCTCCAAAAGAGGGAGGCATCTGTCTACAGGACAGATTACAAGAAATCCTTGACTTTGATTGGGAAAAATTGATAACCTTATTTTCACTAGCTGTTACCAGAAATTTAGCACTTCCTCCTATTAGGAATATTATTATGCATTTAGGCAATAAGTAATTTTGAGAGGGTTTCATAGACTTTACCAGATTGCCGAAAGGGGTTCTAGATACAAAAAAGGTTAAGGTCCTCGATGTGGAGAAAAAGAAAGAGAACACAAGAACAAAAAGTTTTGCTTGTTAGGACATCATTCATAAAACTAAACAATAGTTCATCAAGTCCACAATGGATACATAGACCCCCCTCCTTCCACGTTGGACATAGGACCTTCCAGTTTGTACAACTTGTGAATTATCCAGCCAAGCATATCACTTGCATCTCAGACCTCAGTCAAGATATGTATTTAGTTATTTATCTTTATTGACCAAACTTCTATAGAAAGAAATGGCAAAAAGCTGTATAAAGGAAACAACTTAGCACATACTGAACACTAAATATGGAGTCAGGAAAACCTGAAGTCAAATCTGGCCTCAGATTTTTACCAACTTGGGAACATTGGGTAAGTCACATAACCTCTGTCTGCCTGTTTCCTTATCTGTAAGATGGGTATGATAATAGCACCTTCCTCCCAGCTTTGTTGTAAGGATAAAAATGAGCTAATATTTATAAAGTGATTTACAAACGTTCAAGGATTCTAGAAAGCCTAACTATTACTCTTATTACTACTACTACAAGAAGACAAACTGCAAATAAATCCTATTTATAAACAAGCTAATACAGGGAGGAGGTTAATTAAATAGAAACAATTCGTGGCTCCATATTCCCTCAAGACATCTGCAGGGATCTCTTCACAAAGTCAAGTTGCCACAACAGAGTGCAGTCAATCCCTACAGATTTCTCATAACTACCTCTGTCTTCTCTTTCTCTCTCCACTGGTCTAGGAAGGTAAACCACCACATTACTGCTATTATGATAACAGCTGCTGCTCTGTTGATCCACCCATTTCTCTACCATCTCAGCTGCAGATCTCCGCTGCTTCCCCTTAAATATCACTAGCTGGCAAAGTCTCACACAGTCCAAGCCCCAAATCATTCAATGTCTCCATCAAGATACCAAACCACATTACCCAAAGACGTCAAACCACATTACCCAGAGGGTTATGTACTTAGACTCTGAAGTTTTGATCTGTTTCCAGGGTGCTGCAATGAGATATCTGCCCTTGTATTCAGTTTCTGTACCAGACTTTTTTAAAAGCTAAATATCTTGGTGATTTCCTTGCTCATCCATATTAGTCTCCAATATTCTCCTTGTCAGAATTGTCTCTTTCAATATGAAGAACTGCGTTCTTGAGAGCTACTCACTCTTTCTGGCATACCTTTCTTGGAAGAATGTGAAGCCACATGGTCCCCCTTTCTCTCCTTCACAAATCCTAAAATGGAGTGGTTAGACCCCAGTCCCCAAGGTTTCCATCATTTCCATCTCAGCAAGCAGTTTCACCTTTTTGAAGATAATCAAATATAAAATTGTTTACTCCATCTCTTGAAGAATGAAACATGTATTAAGGCAAGTCCAGAAGTTATTAACTAGGCTACTTCTGAGTGGGAGATAGAGGAAAGAAAGAGAGAGAGAGAGAGAGAGAGAGAGACAGACAGACAGACAGACAGAGAGAGACAGAGAGAGAGACAGGGACAGAGACAGAGACAGAGAGAGAGAGAGAGAGAGAGAGAAAGAGGGACAGAGACAGAGAGAGAGAGAGAGAGAGACAGAGACAGAGACAGAGACAGAGACAGAGACAGAGACAGAGACAGAGAGAGAGAGAGAGAGAGAGAGAGAGAGCTCCAGCAGAAGTCTAGATAATAAAAGTCTCCCTTCACTATTTTATCATAAACTTATTCCGAATTGCTCATCTCTTCTCTCTCTCTTTCCAAATGGATTGTTGTGTACTCCAATTATAACATCACTTGTTTCTGCCTTAGTCCATCGTCACCCAAATCTCTATCATTCTTTTCCTTCTGGTGTCTCAATTTCTTCAAATTAATTTATCTCCTTAATTTACAAAGCAACTCTATCCATTCCACCCTTCTGCCTATCTTTCCCATTTTGAATAAAGTACATTACTATAGTCATTCCAAGTACATTCCAGTCAGAGGTCCAGATTCATCCCATCAAATCTTAGTGCTGTCTATTATAATAATAATAATAATAATAATAGCAATATTGTGCAGCTATATTCCTCCAAAAGTGAATTATTATGTCCTCATCTAAGAGAAGGAAATCACACGTTTTCTTTAGTTTCATTAGACATGATGGGTCTGGTTCTTTCTGGGGTCCCTTTGAACCACTAAGGAGAGCAAGAAATCCTAGGGTTTACTATTCAGACATACTTTGTCATGAGTTTATTCCTTTCAGATAATGAGGAAAAGGAATCCAAAAGTAATTTTAAATGTGGCTTAACTTAGAAGACCAAAATGCTAGAAAGGGTTGGAGTGCATTTGGGAGCGAGGGTAGGAAATGAAGGCAAATACAGATTCAATAAAGTTGAGACAAATCATACATTTTTTTTAGAATCACTACTGTCTTCATTGTTTGTCCTGAATTGCCTATATTTTTCATGCTCATTGCTGACAACAAAATCTTATAACATTCTGGAGCACATTATATACATATATTTTTTTCAATCCTCACTTTCATTTCTTCCATTTCCTGCTTTGACACACAATGGAAGTGTTTGCATGCTTAACACCCATGACCTCTCTTATACCTCTCCTTTACTTCTTGTAGTTTTCCTAAGTCTTGGTGAGTGTATGCGAGGCATTTCTAGACAAGAGATGGTGAATGCTAATGAAAAGCCCTAAGGGTGGCGCATTACATACCTTCCAGTGTGTTAACTCTCCGATTATTCTTTTAAAGATTTTCAGAGAATTTAGTCTCCATTATGATTAAAATTATCTCTGCCGTCCTTCAGAAAAGAATGTCAGGCTTTTGACTAAGTGATCCAGTTCAAGGAAAATATTCCAGGAGTCCAGGACATGGAGATCAGATTGTTGAACCCCTTTTATGTGCTTTCAATTCCACCTGGTTTTTACAGTCTCCTCACTCCCTTCTATGGGTTCCTCTTGCATTAATTGATAATACTAAAGTGTTTAGTTTGAGGTCTGCACCAAAGGTGAGAGTCATACAAGTAAACTATTTGAGCTGCATAGGATTATGATAAAAAAAAGAACTCATTTTTACAATTCTGTTCTTAGAACATGAAGGTATAGTGTTTAAGGCAGGGTCAGCCATTCCATTTCAGTGATCTGCTTTTCTAAAGGGGTTATAATGGAAAGGTTCAAAAATGCTTGTTCAAATGCCACATAGCAAAAGATTTTTAAAGCACATGGAGATAAATGTGTGGTTACCATTTTTCTCTTTTATGCAATTGCTGTATATCCATAGCTCACAAAGAAAAGGCATACATACAGAGATAGGTAGATAGATAGATAGATAGATAGATAGATAGATAGATAGATAGATAGATAGATAGATAGATGATAGATGATAGATAGATAGATAGATAGATAGATAGATAGATAGATAGATAGAT
This sequence comes from Bettongia penicillata ogilbyi, assembly GCA_023548195.1. Classification (NCBI taxonomy): domain Eukaryota; kingdom Metazoa; phylum Chordata; class Mammalia; order Diprotodontia; family Potoroidae; genus Bettongia; species Bettongia penicillata. Next base: position 6,917,558 of record JAJHZJ010000580.1, read on the forward strand.
AGATAGATAAGTAGGTAGATATGATAGATGGATAAATAGATAGATATATGTGTGTATGCTCAAAAATATTTCGTGAAGAAACATAGCCAACATCATCACAACTAAGCCTAGAGTGAATTAAGTTGTTAAAGCTCTATAATAAGGAGCTAAGATCAATTTATCTCCTGGGGTGCTCCTAAGATCCAAGAGTACGTATACCCAGAGAACAAGCTAAATCATAGACTCAGCATTTTTTAGACCAAATAACCCTTAGCAATTGTCATTCCCTCTTCCAACTCCTGTGGAGGCCTTTTTGTCTCTCCTTTCTCATTTACAAAGAGAAGTGCAAGTTGATCTCCTTCTTGATCCTCAGTGTGTCATTGCAGATCATCAAATTGCCACTTTCTGTTTCTCATCTTTTGAAGCACATACCATTCCCTCTGTATCACCCTCTCCAAATCATGACTGCTGTCATCTACTGCTCACCAAGATTCATTTCTATCTTTCTATATAACTTCAGTTCCTACATTACATTCTTCCTTCTACTGCTTTCCCCACTATCATCCTTGGACTTTCACAGTTCATAATGACTATCCAAAAGATCTCTCAAATTTCATAGCTCTTCACCTTCATTATTTCTGTTGAACTTTATCTGTACTACATATTCAATAGTTACTCTTTTTTACGTATCCATTTTTTCCTTTGTATCCTTAGTTCCTAGAATGACATATGTCTAGCATGCCAAAGCATTTACTAAACACCTACTACGTACTAAGGACCCACTATGTGCTTAGCAACTACTATGTGCTGAGGCACTATGCTAAGTGCTAAGAATACAAATACAAACAAAAAGAAAGATAGTCCTTTACCCTCAAGGAGCCTATATTCAAATTGGGGGAAGACAACATGGAAAAAAGAGTTTAAAGAACATGGGGGAGGGGAGAAGAAAGGTAACTAAGGTGAGTGCAAGGTGAAAAAGGCCAGAGATTCAGAAGCAGAGCTTGGTTAAAAGTGAGCAGGGGTGATACAGGGACTTCTTCAAACAGAGGTTCAAAGGAGGAACTCACCATTAGAAGATGAGGTAATAGGGGTGAAGATTACTAGGACAGAAGTGGAAAAAGTCTAGAGTCAGGAGCAGAGCCAGGACCATACTATTCCATCATGAGTTAGAAGTCTGAGAGAAGAATTGTTGGCTTTTTTTACATAAGAGTTCTGGGCATGAGGGAAAAGAGCATAGCTGTCCTGATGAGATCCACATTGACTCCCAAACATGGAGTCAAAAAACAGATCCCCTATGTATCCAGAGTTCAATCGAAGAGACCATGAAGACTTGCTAAAAAAATGAATGTGAATGACTATTAACAACAAAACAGCATGAAAACACCCTGGACCTGCTTATCAGAAGACATGGCCCTACTGGGCTCTGTGATCAAAAGTTTAACACCATTTACTTAGGACCTATCACCTTTCTTGCTTCCACTCCAATCCACATAAACTATTTTTCACTTTACACATCTTATTCTTAATTTCTCCTACTTGACTGTCTATTTACTTCTTCCAATCCCCCTACATAGGCTGAGCTCCACAGTTAGTCACTATATTTCTATTGTCATCACCCAGGACTCCATGGCCCTTTATCATTCCAATGTGCCTATCATTCTAAACCCTATTCCTACATCAGTTCAATCACCAATTTTCTCTACTAATTCTATGACAGGACTTTTTGAGTAAGAAATGAAATAGTTAAGAAATGTCTCTCCTAGCTCTATGGGCCACTGACCAATGAACCAAAATCTTGGTATTCTCTCAAATGAGATAATATTTGTGAAGCACTTAGCATGGTGCACATAATAGGTGCTTCATAAATACATATTCCTTTATTTACCTTTTGGTGACTTTCTATTAAAAAGGGCTATCTCAGACCATTACTTCCTTATCAAATTCACTTCCATTCTGTGTCCTCATTCTTAGATGATTTCATTTTATGTTCTACTATAAATATGGAAACAATCTAAATAGAGTTCAGAAATTTATCCACATCCCAAAAAATATCTGCCTCTGAACCTATCTTCTCATCCTTCCCACAGAGGAAGTGTGGTGTAATGGAAAGAGTGGGAATCAGATTACCTGGGTTCAAATCCTGCTTCTAATGATTACTATTGATGTAGCCTTAGGTTAATCACTGTACCTCCCTTGGCATCAGTTTCTTCATCTGTAAAACTAGGACATTGGACTCAGTGGCCTCTGACCTTCCTTCCAACTCTATACATATGATCCTACACTCCTTTAGTGTCAGAAGCTCAAAGAATGAGTTTCCTCTCATGAATTCATCATCACTTAGAGTGTTTGAACAGAAACTAGATAACCATCTCCCAAAGGTATCATAGAAGAAACAGGTTAAACCTTGTTTATATTGAACTAAGGAGAAAAGGGGATCTCTGTATCTCAATATGGAAAGTATTTTCAAGAAATGCTCTCCAAACTATGGAACAGATAAGTGTGTTGAAACCCAGTATTGTGATATCAAGATTCAGAACCCAAGAAGAATAAGAAAGTATTAGAGGAAAGGGAAATAGTAGCAGATGATGAGAGAAAACCAAGAACTAAAGAGTGACTCTGGAAAAGACTGGAGTCTACCCTTCCACATTATTACATCATAGAGCACTGTGCTGAGCACATAGTAGGCATTCAATAAATTTCTGTTTGATTTATTTACAAAAGAACTTGCCTTGTTTACCCAAGAACTGGAGTGTATGAGGAAGATTGCTATGAGCAGGGAAAGGATACTGAAGGAGGAAGTAAAAACTAGACAAACTTAAACTTAACCTACCTCATAGTTTTACTGAGAGTTGACTCTGCCTCTAAAAAAGAATGAATTTTATTCCACAAATGAACTATTGTTGTTATTATTATACATTCAAATAGCAAGGATAAAGTTTAACCAAATCTGATTTACACTTTAGATTTTAGAAGAGCAGATTTCAGAGTTCAGTAGGAAAAAAAAGAAAATTCAACCAAATGATCTCTGTGATTCCTTCTAACGTTTAGTAGTTTCATTATCCAGTAATAACAATAGCTAACATTTATATAGCACTTTAAGGTTTGCAAATTATATTTTGTAATTCTCTGCCCTGAAATTATAGAGAGGAAGTCAATTTAAGAGAGCTGATATATTCTAAAGAATAAAATTCTAATGGTACAAGCACAAATTATTTCAATGAAGAAGACAAAAGAAAATTCACTGACAGACTCAGATTTTTAAGACATAAAAGATCAAAGAAGAAACAGTATCACAGCTCTGGGTGAATGGGATGATTATAACAGATGACAGGGAGAAGGCAGAACTATTCATCTGATTTTATGTCAGAGGTTCAGGACATGACGAGACCACCAGAGAGGATATTAGCAGTGCACCCCCAGGCTGGGCAAGGCTTGAATCTGCCCACAATTCCCCAGGTTAGGATGTACTACTCTCAAAGTTAATGCTAATCATTTCAGAAGCTAGAAACCAGCCTGGGAACAGAGACAAAAGGATTGTGGATGTTTAGCTAATGTTTGTGTTGAACACTTGAAAGTCTATGAGTTGATGCAGAAAAGCATCATCTACTGGGGTTTAAGCTCATTGTGAGTTAGACTCACTTCATTCTTTGTATCAAACCCTAGCACAGTGTCTGGCACATGGTAGTTGCTTAATAAACACTTCATCGGTTGATTTATATGACATTGAACTAGAGTAAGAAAGCCCTGAGTTTTAATCCTACCTCCAATACTTACAAGCTGAATGACCCTAGAAAATTTACATACCTTCTCATTGCCTCAGTTTCTTTATCTATAAAATTAAAATATTGAATTCAATTCCCTCTAAGATCTCTTCCAGTTCTAAATTGATAATTCTATGATGAGGATTAACATGAAACAATTCAGCGATTATCAGAAGGAAAAGAGACAGCATGTAGAATAGAGATCTGATTATAGTAGCTTGGAAAGAGTGAGTGGAGACAGGAAACTAGTGAAGACAGGATTCAGTGACTATGTACAGGTCTTTGAGATTCTGTGAATCTGACTGCTGAAGGAGGTACAGACCTGGTGAGCTCTGGCTCTGTATCAATCTCGCATCCAAGAAGAACTGAGCAAGGCTATAAGACACTGAACCAGAAGAAGGGTCTTGAGACCCAGGTACTGAGAACTGCTTGAAGGAGAGGATTGTCCAGGAGAAAAAAGGACTTAGGGATAACATGACAGAGCAGTCTCCATGTTTTTAAGGGATAAATGAGGAGAGAAAATAAGCTTGCTCTGTTGGCCACAGAGAGTAGAGTGGAGTGGGGCAGGAGGGAGGCATTGAAGGCAGTTATATTCTCTCTTACAACTCAAGGAATTCAAATAACAACAAAGCACTACATTCTAGGGTTCTTTTTTATTTTTTATTTTTTTAATTCAGTCAGTTGTTTTAATACTAATTGCTTTTATATCACTTTGTAACATGTCCAATGTTTCTTCCTATCTCTCCCCTCCTCCCACCTCCTAATACCTTGCATTTTGATTAGCCTTTCCTTCAATGTACCATCCCTTCTATCACACCCCACCCTTCCCTTATCCCCATCTTCTCTCTTTTCTTGTAGGGCAAGATAAATTTCTATACACCACTACCTGTGTTTCTTATTTCCTGGTTATATGCAATAATAATTCTCAACATACGTTTCTAATACTTTGAATTCCAACTTCTCCCCCTCCCTGCCTCCCTCCCCATCCCCACTGAGAAGGCAAGCAAAGACTGAATATGTGTCGTTTTGCAAAAGACTTCCATAATAATCATGTTGTGTAATACTAACTATATTGCCCTCTATCCTACTCTACCCTCCCTTATTTTTTATTCCCTCATTTGACCTTGTCCCTTCCCAAAAGTGTTTTTTCTAGTTACTCCCTTCTCCCATTTGCCTTCCCTTCTATCCTTCCCTTCACCCTACTTGTCACCTCCTCCCCTACTTTCCTGTACTGTAAGATAGGTTTTTATACCACATTTAGTGAGCATGTTCTTCCCTCCCTAAGCCATATGTGGAGAGAGTAGATTCACTTTTTCCCCTCTCCCCTTCTCCCTTTTTTCTTCCATTGAACAAGATGTTTTTTATCTCTTCTATGAGTTTCAGCCTGCCCCATTCCAGTTCTCCCTTTCTCCTCCCAGTATTTTGCCACCTTACCCCTTAGTTTTTGTTTTATTTTATTTTTTGTGGATATCATCTCTTCTGATTCAACACAGCCTGTACTCTCTGTCTATGTGTGTGTGTGTGTGCGTGTGTGTGTGTGTGTGTAATCCCTCCACCTATCCAAATACTGAGAAAAGTCTCAATAGTTATAAATATTTTCTTTCCATGAAGGAATGTAAACAGTTCAGCTTTAGAAAGTCTTTATGATTTCTCTTTCCTGCTTTACCATTTCATGCTTCTCTTGATTCTTGTATTTGAAAGTCAGAAAGTCAAATTTTCTCTTCAGTTCTGGTCTTTCCATCATGAATGTTTGAAAGCCCTCTATATGATTGAATGACCATTCATTCCCTTGAAGTATTATTCTCAGGTTTGCTGGGTAGGTGATTCTTGGTTTTAATGCCAGTTCCTTTGACTTCTGGAATATCCTATTCCAAGCCCTTTGATCCCTTAATGTAGAAGCTGCCAAATCCTATGTTATCCTGATTATATTTCCACAATACTCAAATTGTTTCTTTCTAGCTGCTTGCAGTATTTTCTCCTTGACCTGGGAACTCTGAAATTTGGCCACAATATTCCTAGGAGTTTCTCTCTTCAGGTCTCTTTCAGGAGGTGATTGGTGGATCCTTTCAATATTTATTTTGCCCTCTGGTTCTAGAATATCAGGACAGTTTTCCTTGATAATTTCATGCAAAATAATGTCTATGCTCTTTTTTTGATCATGACTTTCAAGTAGTCCCATAATTTTTAAATTGTCTCTCCTGGATCTATTTTCCAGGTCAATTGTTTTTCCAATGAGATGTTTCACATTATGTTCTATTTTTTCAAACCTTTGGTTTTGCTTTTCAACTGCATGGTTTATGTCATAGCCATTAGCCTCCCTGAACCCAATTCTCTCTTTCAAAGAACTATTTTGTTCAATGAGTTTTCGAACCTTCTCCTCCATTTGGCTATTTCTGCTTTTTAAAGCCTCCTTCTCCTCATTGTCTTTTTTGGACCTCTTTTTCCAATTGAGTTAGCCTCTTTTTAAAGGTGTTATTTTCCTCAGCATTTTTTGGTTCTCCTTTAGCAAGCTGCTAACTTGCTTTTCAAGATCTTATATTGCCTGAGCCCAATTTAAGTTCCCTTTGGAGACCCTGGAGGCAGGGGCCTTGACTTCCTGTGACAGTATGCCTTGCTCTTCCTCATCTGAAAGGATGGGAGGAGACACCTGTTCACCAAGAAAGTAACTTTCTGTGGTCTTATTTTTTTTTCCTTTTTTGGGCATTTTCCCAGCCAGTTACTTGACTTCTGATTCCTTTGTCAAGAGGATGGTCCTATTGTCCCTCCTCTCCCCAGTGCCATGTTCAAGGCTGAGATTTGACTCAGCTGCTTGATTCCCTGGGGCTTTGGGCTACGGCAGGGCCATCACTCAGGGCTGAGGTTTAGATCAGCTGCTAATTACCACCAGAGACTTTAAGCTGACAATGGACCCAGGTTGCTTCCTGGCCACTGTAGCTGCCTGCAATCTGCTGCTGTTATTGCTGCTGTCACCTGGAGTTATTGCTGGAGGAACCTTGTTTCCCTCTTGCCCAGCTGGGAAAGCCCTCCCACACTGACCTTTGGAACTTTCTTTGTCACTTGTGGGTTGAGGTATCTGGGATCTTCCCTGCTAAGAACTCTGCCCTGGAAGTCTGTTCAGGTCCTGTTCCTCCCAGTGTTGTGTGGCCAGGGCTGGGCTCTGTTCTGCTCAGCATCCCATGAGGTAGACCTTTCCTGTCAGCCTTCCAGGTTACCTTAGACTGGAAATCTCTTTCACTGTGTCATTCTGTAGCTTCTGCTTCTCTAGAATTTGCTGAGAGTCATTTTCTACAGGTATTTTGTGGGCTGTGGGGGAAGTACTAGAGTATATGGGTTCTTCTACTCCAGCATCTTGGCTCTGCCCCCATTCTGAGGTTCTTTTAAAAAAAAAACTTGCAGAAGGGATTGCTGAGCTTCTGACAGTGATCTTTGAAAATTCTGGAGAAGAGGAGAAATGCTATAGGACCAGGCAAATGTCAAGTAGATTCTTCAAACTATAGTCCAGTAGGTTTAATTTAGCTTCTGGACAAAATTTCAGATTCTATTTTTAAAGGGACATTTTGAAAGGAAAGCAATTATGGCTACTATGGGCTCATTAAGAATAATGAACAGCAATGTAGATGGAAAAAACAAACAAAACAATGGAAAAATGAAGCTACTTAGTAGGAAATTATAATGGCCAAGCTAGCTCCCAAAGAACCCATGAGAAAATGTACTTTCTTCCCTTCTTTGTAGATGTGAAAAATTACAGGGTGAAGCAATGTCAGATTTGGTTGATGTGCTGATTAGTTTTATAGAATGCTTTTCACCTTTTTTGTTACAGGGAATGGCTATCTGGATAGTGGTAAGAAAAAGAATGTTTTTGAAAATGAAAGCAATAAAAAAAAGCAATAAATTTTTTGAAAAAGAAGAAATTAAACCAAACTAATTTTATTTCCATTCTTTACAAGGTTGGACAGAGTGATGTTACCAAATTAGAACTGGAAGAGACCCTGAGAATCATTTAGTGAATTTCCTTCATTTTACAAATGACAAAAAATGAAGTGAAGTCATTTGCTGAAGGACATATTGTTAATGAATAGGATTCGTAAGTAAACTCATCTTCTCTCACAGAATATGCCTCCTATATTTCAAGAAGTTTTTCATAATAACTATGTGAATACAATAGAGAGATATGAGCAAGAAGATAGTAAAGTACATTCAGCACTGAAATTGGTCAAAAGATTAACTCCAGAGACAGGTAGTCAATAAGCAATTATGTAGTTCTTACTGTATGAAAGGCATTATGCAAAGTATTGGAGATACAAACAAGAGCAAGTAGAAAGATAATTCTTGCTCTCAAGGAAATTACATTCTAATAAGGGAATACAACAGAAGGGAGATGAAAAACCTGGAAAGGAGGTAGAGGTTAAGAGTAGCAACTAGGGAATATGATAGAAAAGGTGTAGAAGAGTAGTCTGGAGAAGAATGAAGATATGATTTAATGGATCATGTATGGAAAAGTCTCTAGTAAGGGTACCTTAGACCTTTATCCTTGATCTATTCAAACTTTTTTTTTCCTTTTTTAAATAAATTTTATTGATAACAAAAGTGTTTTATCATAGTAATGCACAGTGCTTGGCACATGATAAATACTTTATAAATGACTTTTTATTGGTTGATATATAACAACCCCCAAAGAATCATACCTTGTAAGAAAGAAAAAATAAAAAACATTTAAAAGCAGTAATACAATCAATATATCTGACAAATGTATACAATATCCTGCTGTTATAGCTCCCCATCTTTTTACCCAAAAAAAATGGAGGCTCTTCCCTATCTCTTCTCTGAAACTAAGATTGGTCTGAAACAAGTATTTGACTGCATTTTGGTGTTCTTTTTAAGAAAGAATTGTTTGTGTGTGTGTGTGTGTGTGTATGTATGTATATGTAGAAGTTCTCTATATATGTACACATACACATACATGTGTATATGTATACCCAATTAACAAAAAGAGAAGTAAGTAGATTCTTCAAACTATAGTCCAATAAATTTAACTTATATTCTGGAAAAAATCTTAGAATCTATTTCTAAAGGAACATTTTTAAAGAAGCAATTATCCCTGTATATGTGTGTGTGTGTGTGTATATATATATATATATATATATATATATATATATATATATATATATATATATTCTTATATAGGCATACATATGTAAAGAACTTCTACCCAAAGTACAGTAACTTGGAACTAGAGCAAACCCATTTTAATAGTCTCCCTCTTTAGGACTACCTTTTAGTGGTTATACCATCAATTCTTAGCCTTGAGTTTTTACCTTATTCCAATATAGAACGGGATGTCATAAAATTATCCAAGACTAACTTAATTTTCTGACATAGTATCTTCCCTCTATTGATTGTTTCCCATTTATCTTTTACATATCTATTTGTTTGTAACTATTTGCACGTTGACTTTCCCAAAGCATGAGCTTCTTGAGACTATAGACTATCTTTTGCATTTCTTTGTATAACCATCTCTTAGTGCAGTACATGACACACAGCAGGTGCTTAATAAATATTTATTTATATGCTACTCTAAAAGACAAATGAATGCCATACAATGATTTTAGGAGGAAAAATTAGAAATTAAATATGTAGTGCAATTTCAAAAAGTTTGGAAAACACTGGGTAAAAGTAAGAATTTTTTAAATGGGGGACACTCCTCAACTCAAAATAATATAGCTAACAAGATAATCTATGCCCAGATTGATAACTTTATTAGGTGAGATTGCCTCTGATTATTCCTGGATCAATCTAAGTAATACACCAAATGAAAACAGCTAGATAATCAAGTTGGGAAGGAGTAAAACACTTTAATTCATTAGATGAAATCAGAGTTTGGGTTGGCAGATTGATTTGGACGTACCATGGAGTCTATGTATTTTTATGGCTATTCCAGTAGAAGCACACCAGTCATTGCTTTAAGAGTTAATCTTTGGAGTAAAAGTCATTCCCCAAAAAGATAAAAAGTCAAATGATATAGCTGGTAGTTTTCAAAACAAGCTATCAACAACCATATAAAAAATGCTCCAAATCAATCATGATTAATGAAATGAAAATTAAAGCAAGTCTGAAGTTCCACTTCTCACCTATCAGGTCATCAAAAATGATAAAAAATGGAAAATAAAAAAATATTGAAAGAGCTATGAAAAACAGGCACATTAATGTACTGTTGATGGAGCTATGAATTGGTCCAACAATTCTGGAAAGCAATTTGCAATGAAGTCCAAAAATCGCAAAATTGTGATTTTGACCCAAATATCCAACTTACAGCAATACTCCAAAAAGATCATAGAAAGAGGAAAAGCATTGATGTATTATGTAATATACATATATATATAAAATACATTTGACATATACTTGCATACATAAATGTGTGTGTATACATATCCATTTGCGTATACTCTATTCACAGTGATCACAAACAAAAACTTAAGGGAGTGATCACCTATTAGGGGAATGGCTAAACATATTATCATATATAAATAGAATGGAATGCCTTATGAAGCCATGAAATAGACAGTATCAGATTGAAATTAGAAAAGTTTCCATGAACTGATGCCTAGTGAACTGAGCAGAACTAGGGGAACAAATTACTCAATGATGGCATTATAACGAAAACATCTGAATGAATTCAGAACTCATCAGTGCAATGACAAACTATAAGTGATAAGAACTGATAATGAAGCATGCTACCTGACTCCTGCCAGAGCAGTAATGGACTTAAATACAGAATAGAATACATATTTTTGGACATAGTCAATGTGTGAAATTTTTTTGCTACATTGTGCATTTTATGAGCATTTTATTTATCCTCTTTTATTATTCAACTGGAGGCAGGCAGTGGGATAGAGATAATAAATACTTGCATATATATGTTACATATGCATATATATTATATATAATTGAATATATAATATATGAAGAGAGAGAGAGAGAGAGAGAGAGAGAGAGAGAGAGAGAGAGAGAGAGAGAGAGAGAGATGGGAACACTTTCAGAAGTCAGATATTTTCATCTCTGACCAGAGAGGAGCAAGGAGATGGGGGCAGGAGGAGGGATTCAGCCCAGAAAGGGTATTGCATTTGCCTCATATATGCACACACCTATTGATCCTGTCATTGGAGAGACAGGACCAATAACAAATGCTGCAGTCAGGAAGAAAGAAAGGAAGAAGGGAGAAAGAAAAGCCGAAAGGGAAAAAAAAATAGATTTGGTCTCTGCAACATTTTCTGTCTGTGGGTACATATCAACAAGGTCAACCACTGGCTGTAGCTCTACAAAAAAAAAAACAAAAACTGGATTTTTTCCCTATTATATTCCAAGAGGAAACAATGGCCTTTCAGAGATGTCAGGTTAGTGCAAATAACTACTCCAACTTTAACTTCCTGAATTTTTTTATCTAATTAGAAATTTTTCTTTACCCCCTTTCTCTACAATATTCTTTTTCTCCTCCCTTTGCCTATAACTCACATCCTTCACCTTGGAGAAAGAAAATGAAAAAGTAGCTAGTCATAGTGAGAAAAAGGTAAAGGAAAGAGTCCTAACACTACCACATGTAACAGTAAGGACTCCAGCATACACAGAATGGCCTGCTGTACAGGTTCTTAGATCTGTTTTTCAAAAAGGAAAACAACTTTGGAGGGGTCAACAATCTACTTTAATCAAGCACATGTATCATTCACTTAGTTCAGGGGAAAAAGTCAGCACCTTGAACTTCAGGGAAAATACAAAGAGAAATTACAAGTAAAAATTACAAACAGAAAGACCAACAGACAGGGCTTCTAACTGTCCAACCATACATCTCAGATCAAAAGACAACTCCAACTGTCTGACCTTATATGCATAGTTACCAGAGAGAGAAGCATCAACAAATGTATTTTCAAAGCCAAGGGACTCCTTAGAGGCTACCCAGAGTCTCATCTGGCACACAAACCTTCTTCCAAAAACTAAGCGCCAAAACAAAACCTCACCTCAGAGGATTTAAACACTTTTCAGAGCCAAAGGGCAGGACCTCTGACCCACTATCTCAATGAGAGTAACAAAAGGTATTTATACCTATTAATGGGCAGGGAAGATCTTTAACTCTTCCCCCCACCCACCATTAATCTTAAATTACCATTGCACCCCATATCAGAATATGCCACAAAGCAGTAATCAGCAAAATTACTTAGCAATGGTTAAAACATAGATAAATTGATCAATTAAACAGATTTGGTTAAAAAAGACCAAGAAGAAACTGAATATAGTAGCTTGATAAACACAAAGACACCAACTAATAGTGTAAGCTCTCTCTCTCTCTTTTTTTTTTGACAAAAACTACTGGGAAAACTGGTAAGTGTTCTGGAAGAAATTAGCTTTAAGTCATTATCTCATAGCACATATGATAATCAGCTCTAAATAGATGCATAAACAGAATAAAAAACTCATTTCACAAAAAATTAGAGAAACAAAGGTGGTATCTTTTGCAACTATGGATAGGAAGAGAGTCATTAACCAAACAAAAGATAGAACAACTCAAAAAAACAAAATGGACACAATTGATTATATCATAGAAAACTCTTGCACAAACAATATCAACACAGCTAAAATTAGAAGGGAAATAGTCAAGTGAGGGGAAAATCTCTGAAGTAAGGTTTCATATCGATAATATATAAGAATAAGATCCATTTCCCAGTAGATAAATGGTCATTGATACAAATAGACCGTTTTTTAAAAATACAAGCTATCAACAACCATGTGAAAAAATGTTCCAAATAGCTAGTGATAATACAAATACAAATTAAGATAACTCATACTTCACACACGTCAGATTCAATCAACCTTCAAACATTTATCAAATGCCTATCGTATATCAAGCTCCAAACTAAGACTTAAAAGCAAAACAACGCCTTCCCTCAAGAAACTTCCATTCAATTGAGAGAAAACATAAATAAGTATATTCAGAATAACAAAAATACAGGATGTCTCAAAAGTCTTAGTATAGTTCTAAGCTTTAATAATTTAAACTGCATTAAAAATTTTGAGTCCCCCTATATACAAAATAAATACCCCCAAACAATGAGGTAGTTATGAAAGGTTACTACAACTTGTTTAGGAGAGAAGAACTAAGAAAATCTTTATGTTGCTTAGAAGCTTTTGTGACTCTTCTAGGATAAAATGCAAATCCTTAGTAAGCAGTGTCCTTTAGAAAGAAGAGTGCCCTTCACAATCAGGCACCAACCTATTTTTCTAAATTTATTGTACATTATTCTCCCTCCTTCATTATATATGCAATTGAAACTGACCTACCTGTATTCCCTGTATAAGACATCCCATTTTCTACCTTTGTGCAGACTGTCCTCTATGCCTTGAATGTTCATCTTCCCCTTTGTCTATTGAAAAATCAGTTCTAGTGCCATCTCTTCTCCATTATATACTTATGACTTTTTTCATCCTGTATGCATAGGATTCAGCATCATGTACTCTATACATAGTAGTTCTTTGATACATGTCTGCTAATGAATTGACTTAGGATATCAGGGTCATAGATTTAGAAGGAGCATAGACCTTAGAGTTCCCCTCGTTTTACAGATGACAAAACTGAGGACCAGGGAAGGTAAATGACTTGCCTTTGCCCAAACTGACATAGCTAGTTACTTAAAATAGGCAGCTCAAATTTATATAGTACTTTAAGGTTTACAAAGCACTTTCCTCACAATGTCCTGTGAAGTAAGGGAAGGAAGTATTATTATCTCAGCTTTACAAATTAGAAAACTGACATTCAGATTGCTTAAATTTCTTTTCCCAAGGCACAGAGCTAGTCCAAGACCAGCTCCTTCTACTTAAAAGGTAGGGAAAGTAAACTAAGACACTAAATTTCCTGCCATTGACTGTGGCAAAGGCCTAATAGCTTAGGAATAGTCTAACAATCACATGATAAAAGGTATTATATTAACACAAACCCTATGAAAGAAGTTTTCCGTGACCAATTTGTTGATTGTAAGCAGCCAATAAAATTTTAGGGAGGAAGGAGTTGAAGGAGATTGTCATTGACTTTCACCAGAAATGCCTTCAATTTGAAATATATGTGGCACAGTGACAATAAGATTACCAACCTCTCTAAGCTAGGGAAGCTGTTGTCCAAATGAGGAGATCTGCAAATTCTTTCACAGGAGAATAAGAAAATTGTTTGCAATTGTAAGGTTTTGATTTCACCACCAGCAGGTAGCGTTTAAGTCACTGCACTCAGATAACACCTGCATTCTTAAACTGTCAAATTAAACACATTCAAACATTCCCTGGGATGCAAAATAGAGTGGGCTACTGCCTGTACAACTTCTTTCCAGCCAACCTATCCCAGCTTCATTTCTGCTTTTTCTAAAATTGGAATTATATCAGCTCAGGAAATCACTCACATTCTACCCTCGGACAGGCTCCTTGATTTGGTTCTCTATGAGACTCAGTGCAGAGCATAGAAGTAGACTGTGAGAATTGTACTTTGAGATAAGAACCCTGAATCTATTGAGCTTATTTTATGTATTTTTCTATACCAAGTTTTTATCTTTCAAATGGACCCAAGTTTTCTATCTTTTGAACATCAGAACCCTCCAGGAAAATCATTACTGCACTCAGTTGTCCTTCCCTTTGATGGAAAACTTTGCTCTCCTTCTCTCACACACACACTCCATATTATGCCCTATCTCCCTTTGAGCACAATCAGGGCAAGATAATACACAGAGAAATCTGGCAAGGTTTACAGATACACTACAGCTTTCATAGGCACAAATATGATATAGACAAAGGCGAGAATACTTTGAATGGCAGTGGTGGAGTATATTTAAAAATTAGTAATCTAAAACCAAACAATATATGTAGCTAAACCTTTGATACTGCATTTATGTTGACATGGTATTTTCCATATGACAATCCTACATATTTGATGAATGCTTTGCAAGTGAGCATCAAGTAATACTGAAGTTAACTCAATGAAAAACACTTAGTAAGTGCCTGCTATGTACAACACTTTGTGCTGAGCATTGAGGATCTACAGGTATAAGCAAACAGTCCTTGATCTCAAAAGGCTTACATTCTACTGGAAAGATATATTATGTACACAGGTAAGTAATACAAAATAATTTCAAAAGGGAGAGAGCACCAGCAACTTGGGGATCAGGGAAAGACCCCTATAGGAGATGGGACCTCAGCTGTGCTTTGAAGGAAGTGAGAGATCCTATGACTGAGAGATAAGGAGGAAGAACATTCAAAACTAGAGGAGGAACATCACTCAGCACCTACTATGTGCAAAGGGGATGATCTAGAGGAAGAGCTAAATTGTCTTCATCTGGACATTCTTGCTCAGTGGAGCCAAGAGCTAGAAAGAAGTGACTGTTTAAAAAAAAAAAAAGAATGACTTGCAGATTCTCCTCAGAGAGAATGAAGGAGTTGCCAGAACTGGTGTCCTCATGTATCCAAAGTCAACATGAAACTTCATTTCATGGTTCATCTCATATTCTAGCGATAAGTACAGCCAAAAAGACTAGGCAGAATTTGCTGCAGAGGATGAAAGGGGTAGGGACTGAACCTATGATTTCACTGATACAGGGAACTCCCAATCAAAGAAACATCCTCTACCAGTTCAGGTCAGCCCCTCCCCTGCAGCTTCTAAAAAGGTTTCCAAAGAATTTCCTAAGACCCTCCCAACTAAATCAATTTATATTTTGATATATTTGGCAACTTCAAATTAAACCTAGGAATAACCATTTCTAAAAGATGACATTATAGACAAATTGCCAGTTTGAATATTGGAGGGATTTCCCACACCTAGAGAGAGAGAGAGAGAGAGAGAGAGAGAGAGAGAGAGAGAGAGAGAGAGAGAGAGAGAGGGAGGGAGGGAGGGAGGGAGAGAGGGAGAGAGAGAGAGAGAATCTGGATGAAAGAAATATTTAAGTTTGCATTGTGTATATATACTTGCACATACTCACTTCTACAATGATATTGAGGATATTGAGGGTTATAAGTTAATGATGGCCTATGAACAATAAAACATACTTCTAAATATTCAACAAAATAAGGAAAGTTTATCAGTAATTTTTTTCTTCTCTTGAGTCCCTCCCTAATCTCAACCTCAACTGGTTTTTTGCAGGTACTTGGAAGGTAAATTGTGACATGATAAAGTTTTGAAACCAAGAAGGTGGGATCCGAGAAATACATTTGTAACATGTTAAGCAATCAGATTAGGGAGAGTACAGGTAGCAGGAGAAGGAACTATGAGTGTACAACCCAAAAAATACAGGTTTGTTTTGACTATTTTTTACTCTTAACAGTTTCCTAAGTTCAAAAGAGGTTTAAAGGTGAGTTGTTGGGGTTTTTGGAGGGGGGTGGGATGTCTATTTATATTAGCAGGAAAACAATATGCATATGGAAACTTGGCCAGAGAGAATTTGCCACGGCTTGCCCCATAAGGTCCCAGGAAACCAGCTAACAATGAAGCAATGATGAACTTGGTTCTCCCCTTGAAGAAAAAAACCCCATATTACCAAAGGCTGACTAGTATCTACTCACAAAGAAAAATACTAATCCAATGTGAAGCAGGTCTACACCTCCAGGAAGGTTTCTAAGTAGGGTTGAAGTTTGTTCGAGCAAACACAAAAGTATTTAACATATGCATTAGATGTATTTGTGAAAGAGTGAGCACATGTAAAAATTTTGCATATCAATTCTGATTTTAAATATGCTAGAGGAACTCACTATTTACAGCAAACTTTTTTAGGGGTCAGGTACCTTTTTGGCTATCTAGTGAAAAGCTATCTAGTGAAACCTATGTAACTTATCTCCAAATAATATTTTAAACACATAAAATAAAATATGTAATATTGCAAATGATCATATTGAAATACAGTTATCAAAAAAATTTAAGTTCACTTATCTCAGGGTAAGCACCCCTGATTTAAACAAAGCCCTATATTACCTACCTCATAAGAGCCCTATGAGGCCTAAATGAAATGATACATGAAAAGTGCTTTATAATACCAGTCTCAAAGTTAATATACATGATAGCCTAATAAAGTATAATCTCAAAGCACTATATAAACATCAGCTATCCTGTAACAGATACCTTTTGGAAAGTTAAGGTGTGCTTTGTGGTTACCCCTCAACACAATTAATTTGTTTGTAAGATTAGATTTTCGAATATATGATTGGACTCACTTAAAGGAATATACCCTGTAATTAGCATTTTCAGAAATGTGAATTTTTAATGATGAGGGACTTAAAGTACATGAGCCACATAATAAGTCACTGCTCTAGAGTGGAAACTTCAGGAAATCTTTTAAATAATAATAAAAGAGGAATCTAACATTTTTAAATAGCATTTGATTAAAATTTCCCTTATGTAATATTTCAGTTACTTTTTAAAATACTTATAAGCTCTTGACAGCAGAGACTTTTTCTCTCTCCCAACTGCATGGATCACAGCACTAATCTTACTCTGTTGCTAAGATACATAATTAGTACATTGTTAAGTAAAAGTATCAATTTGATCCAAAGCTCCTCTACATATACTTTACACCTTATTTTTTAAAGTGTTGTCTCCCCTAAAAACCATTTTTAGTTCCAGAGTCAGCACTCCTTCCATCAACATCCCTCATAATTCCCAACCACTTGTTAGAAAGTTGCTGAGAGTCATTATGGCCATCAAAATTGCTAGCATCCGTTGTGATAAGCCTCTCCAAAATTTACCAAGGCTAGTCTTTAAACAACAAAGTCTGAAAGACAATTAAATAGGGGGAAAAGTCTAAGGAAGAAGTGAGGAAGAGGGTCACCAATCCCATAGTATCCTGTTTCCTATTTTTTGCTCCACACTGGTGTAAAAGAATAGTCATTAATAGATTTGATGTCAACTTGGAACCAAGGTCTTTGGGGAATGCCTCAAGAATCTGTCCTTTTCCCAGTGCTGCTTGGCAATTTTTTCAACAATTCAGACTGAGGCATAGATGGTGTGCTCAACAGATTTGCAAATGGCATGCAACTGTAATGTATCATTAAAATGTTGATTAACAGTCAGTAGCCAAAAAGATCTTGACAAGCTACAGTGGAGGCCTAAACTAGGACTAGAAGATTTAAGAGGGATACATATATAGTCCTACATGTGGATTCAGAAATTCAGCTCCATGAGTAGAGGATAATGGATTCATGACTAAACTGTGCATAACTAAACTGTTCCTGCAAAAAAAAACAAAAAAAAAAACAAAAAAAAAACAATTGAGAGCTTAATAGTCTAAATGCTTAATATGAGTCATCAGTGAGTTATGGGAGCCAAGAAAGAATAATGCTCTCATAGGCTTCATTGAGAGGCATTAGCATCTAGAATCCAGAAGGCGATAGTCTCTATGTACTCTATCCTAATTGGATCACATCTGGAGAGTTGTGCATAATTCTGGGTGCTACATTTTAGGAAGGACATTTATAAACAGGAGTGTGTTCAGAGAAATATAAGAAACCACTCCATAGAAGGATCATGGATGTTCAGCCTGGATAAGATCAAATTTAGAGTGGACATGACAGGGGTCTTCAAGTGTCTGAAAGGCTATCCTATAGAGATGTTCAAGATTTGTTCTCCTTGGCCCCATAGGAGCAGGACTAGAAGTCAGAGGTATCAATTTAAGCTTACTGTGAGGAGGAACTTCGTAACAATAAGAATAGTCCAAAAATGGAATGGACTCCCTTGGGAGGTAGTGGTCTTCAAAAAGAAGCTGAATACAGACTTGTCAGGAAAGCTGTAGAGGCAATTGCTCTTAAGGTAAAAGTTAAATGAGATGACTTTTAAAGGCCCCTTCCATTCCTGAGATCTTGTGATTCTGACCTATTTCCCTTTCTCTTCTGCTTGTGTGTAATAAGACATTAGCATATATACCCATGAATACCAATGTAGCATATGGGCCATCCTCCAGTTGTTTCTCATTTTCATTACATCATCAGCCCACCTGCATTACCAGACATACATCTCTCAAATGATGTCCTATATGTCTCTTGCTCTAGGTAATTCTTCACCAGTAAAATTAATTGAAACTGCTCATGCCCACCATGTTCCTCTCTACTGCCTTTTTGAGTGACCTGAAACCTCAATTCTTTTGAGATATTGTCAGACTTCCCAAACTACACCTTACCACTTATACCACCCCAGACTCAGATTTATTTCACCTTATACTCAGACATATTCATCTCATATTCATACCTCATACTCAGACCATCATTTCCACCCTTCACCATTGGTAACCAAGACTCCACCACTAGGTCCCTCCTCTGTGATAGGACAGCTTATGCCTTATATTGTTGGGTGACAGGAATTTGCAACACATTTAGACCACTCCACACCATGCTGCCTATGCTGCTCTTGTAACAACTCTCCATCCGTCTTTCCCATTTCCCTTTATATGTTATCTCCCCCCCATTCAAATCTAAGTTCCTGTGTAGTAAGAATTATCTTGCTTCTTTGTACTTGTACTCTTAGCTTGGCACAGCACCTGGCACATGGTAAGTAATTAATGTGTTCTATCTATCTATCAATTTATCTATCACATGAATCAGAACCATACAAACTCACTGGAAGAATATTAGTATTAAAGAGAATGAATTCTTGTTTCAGGGAGATACCTAGGGTAATTTAAGCAAATCAGACAATTTCTCAAAGACAATCCCATTTTTAAAGGTCCACAACTGACTGAATAGTAGAAAGACTACAAGATACAACTGCACTTATTACTTGTTGATCATTTTAAAATTCTAAGAGAAAAAATTCTAAGGACTTTCCACCATGGTCATGTTAAAAATCACATTTCCCCTAAAAGATATAAAAGAGATAAATGCTCAGTAATCTTTTGATTATAAATATCAAGCAAAGCACAAAAGAGAGAGGCATGATACTTAACCAGCATCTTGGAAAACATCCAGTAACAAGCTCAGAATGAAGAAGGATTTCCTGTGTAAATGGTGAAGTCCTTCAGATACTTTTCTTTGTGAATGCCATTGTGCTGATTGCTTTAGGCACAAAGACAACATGGAACCTCCTAAATAAGATCCACAATCACTAAAAACAGTTTTGACCTTACAATCCATACAGGAAAAACTAAGTGGCCAAAGAATGCTTATAGTCAAGACTATATTATTTAGGCTGACAATGGAGACTCCAGAGACAATCAATGCTGATTCATCATCTGGGACAGTCATCATAGATAGACAATAAACTTGCTGTGGAATTGAAAGGAAGGAGATGGGTAAACTCAGTTGTTTTTGGCATGTTCCATCTAATGCTACAATAAAACAATTATATTGCCCTGAGTGAGAGACATCCCACTGTACTATGCTTAATCAGACCACTCTGGGAATATTGTGTTCAGTTTGGGGCTTCACATTTGTGTCTTGAACTCCTTTTGAGGTCTCATTATGCCATAGAGGTGAGGCTGAGTTCTCACAGGTTATGCCAATATAAAGCAAATTCTCTCAAGTATTCTTGAGCTGAAAAGATTTTAAAGGACCAGACTAGCTAAGTCTCCTGAACCTCAGCTCCATGTTGGCCACAAGTCAAAGGATGTTTTTATCTATAAAAACCTCTGAAAATACCTAAAGTGTAAAGGGATCATAATCTTTCACTGGAAGGAGTATCCACACAAAGAAAATCAAAAGTCCTTAACACATTGGTGAATTAACGTATTGACAAACCACAGAATATCTAGAAAACAGTAATAAGGATAATGGTAAGAACCTAAATCATATTACACAAAAGTTGAATAAATTGATAATGTTTAGCCTGGATTAGAGAAAACTCAGGGAACATATGATAACTGTCTTTAAGTCTTTCAAGGGCAATCTATCCATCTTCCAAAAAAAAAATGAAACTTCTACTTGGCCCTAGGAAGCATAAGTAGGATCAATAGTTGAAAGTCAAAAAGAAGCTGATCATTGTTTAGTCTCAGAGAATATTAAGTTTGCCATCACTGGAAAACTTTGAGGATAGGATGAATGATATTAGGGCTTTTGTAGACAGGATTGGGGAAGGGTTTCTCTAGGTGACCTTGGAGTTCCCTTCCAAATCTAAGACTGTGAAACGTATGTCTCCAAGAATCGATCCATCAACAATCATTTAGCAAACATATTTTGTATGCCAAGCACTGTGCTACGCACTGAGGCTACAAAGAAAGAAAGTAAATGGAGTCCCTGCCTTCAGGAGGCTTACAGTCTAATAGGATAGACAACATGTATAAATCAGTACATGCAAAATAAACACAAAGTAGATGTGGGGGTAACTCTAGGGACTATGGTATTTTCAGCTGGGGGAAAGATGTCCTAAAGGAGATGGTTCTTGCCATTTTATTAAGTGCTGGGGGAGATATCAAAGAAGCGTAAGGTGTTTTAGACATATTCATCCTGCTATCCTGCCATCTGGGAGCCAATGATTTAACTAGAGTGATAAGATGCACACCAATAAAATAGTCAGCTTTAGTCAAGGATCAAAACAAGTGAAACAGACAATATGGAATTGGAGAGATCTTCAGGGGCTGGGGATGCCGTTTTTTCTAGTGTGGTGGAGAACTATCACCTCATGTCTCAAACTCTGGTATAGGACTTGCTTCTTGTGCCCTCTCAGCTCCTCTCAAGCCAGCAGTGCTATCACAGTCCCAGGGGGTAAGAGAGGTCTGCCAGTTATTCAGCATGGCGTGCTCATCTGTCTCTTTCTCCCTTGAAATGTTGACAGCCCCATAGCAATATGATTACCCAGAGAGCTGACACACAGGACAGCCAATCACTTTATCCCTTGTGGTAGATTGCTAGATGTTCTAGGGGGAGTGTTTGAAGGGGATTGATAGCTATGACACCCCAAGTGCCAGGAAACACCTCTTATCTGGGCCATGACAGTCAGCCCTCATGTCAGCTACGAGTTCTGAGTGTCAGCATTCTCTCTTTAATAGCCCCTTGGCTTCTGTCTGGCATGGTCTCATGGGATCTTTGAAATTATTTATGTTTTGGTGTGCTAAAACAGTGGGAGGAGGAAACATAAGAGTTGCCATTTCTCAGAGCTATAGGCAACAATGGTACTAGTCAAGAGGAATAGAGAACCCTCACCATTAACGTCTTTATTTTCCATTTACGTGAATGTTGTACATCCTCCTAACTGTGATCATATTTATTGCTTTGTATTGGTTGGGCTGTTGGGACAAGTGAATAGAGTTAATCAGACTAGCATGAAAGCCAAACAGAATTGAGACCCATACAACAGAGAAAAGTGCTAGGATTTTGGAGATATAAAGTGTTCCCAGCTTCTTCTAAGTAGTGGAATGTAGCTTATTCCCACTATCAGTCACAGGGATGGTTATGTCTCACCCATATTGGAAGACTTTTATTCAATTATTATATGTAAAGTGCTTT
Source organism: Bettongia penicillata ogilbyi (assembly GCA_023548195.1). NCBI lineage: Eukaryota > Metazoa > Chordata > Mammalia > Diprotodontia > Potoroidae > Bettongia > Bettongia penicillata. The sequence continues at coordinate 6,939,736 of JAJHZJ010000580.1, forward strand.
GAGATTTTTCAATTACATCTAACATAACTATACTTAATTACAAAATGTAATCCAGATCAACACTGCAAAACTGATGATGCAAGCTTCCCCATCTGTAAAATTTGGATAATACTTCTGTACCTTCTTTGACTCCAGGACTATTGGAAAAAATTAGCAAGATTATATGAGAAGCATTTTAAGTGCCCCAAAAGTCTTATATATAATTCAAAACGTTGTTTAGAGGATTGGTAGTTCTGCTTGGGAGGTTTTTCTTTATATTCAGACTCAGCTATCAAAGTGATCTGTCTAAAACACAGGTCTGACCATGTTACTCCTCTATTAAATAAACTCCAGTGGCTCCCTATTGCCTCCAGCATCTAACGTAAAATCCACCTACCTATCTTTTGGGGTGGTTATGAGGATAATAGGAGATTACATTTGTAAATTACTTTGCAAATCCTAGAGATCTGTATCAATACTAGTTATTATCATTGTTGATGTTGTTATTATAAGTAGGTTTGGTTTTTAAAGTCCTACATAATCTATCAGTTTATTACCTTTCTAGTCTTCTTACACCTTCCTCCCTGTCACATACTCTAAGATCCAGTCTTTGGCTGTCCCCACTGTCTAAAAGACAATCCCAAAGAACTTATGATGATGAAAAATGCTATCCACATCCAGAGAAAGAACTGATGAACTCTGAATGCAAATTGAAACACACTATTTTCACTGTGGGTATGGGTGGGGTTCTTTTGGTCTATTTCTTCTTGCAGAACAAGGCTCATATGAAAATGTTTCACGTGATTGCATATATAAAACCTATGGTAAGAGGTGAGGGAGGAAGGGAGAAAATTTGGAACTCAATTTTTTGAAAAATAAATGAGTGTTCAAAATTATCTTTACATGTAATTTGGGGAAAATACTATATTTTTCAAAAGATAATTGGAGTCATAGACAAAAAACAATAGAGTTTTGTGAAGATAACTCACTGATCAGAGTAAATACCTTTTTCAACAACCCAAAAAGTGACTGTACACATGCACATCACCAGATAGTCAGTATCAAAATCAATTGATTCTATACTTTGCAGCTAAAAGTGGAGAAGCTCTATACATCAGCAAAAACAAGAGTTGGAGCTGACTGTGGCTCAGATCATGAGCTTGTCATTGGAAAATTCAGACTCAAATTGAAGAAAGGAAGGGAAACCATCAAACTGTATAGGTATGATCTAAATAATGTCCCTTGTGAATATGAAGTAGAAGTGATGAATAGACTTAAGAGATGAGATCTTGGGGGGTAGAGCCAAGATGGTGGAGTAGAAAGATGCACGTACTTTAGCTCTTCCCCCATAGCCCATAAAATATGAGAGTCATAAAAATGACTCTCAACAAATTCTAGAGCAGCAGAAGCCACAGAATGACAAACTGAAAGAGATTTCCAGCCCAAGGTAACCTGGAAGGCTAACAGGAAAGGTCTATAACATGGGGCATGAAGTGGAGAGCAGCCCAGCCTTGTCCATATAGCACCAGGAGGAATGAGACTGGAATAGGCCTTGGGGTGGAATCCCAAGCAGCAGTAGAGTTTCTCAGATTCCCTCAACCCAGAAACACCACAGACAATTCAAAGGTCAGTGAGAGGGCTTTTTCAAGCAGGGTTCCCCCCTAGCCCCAGCCCCAGGTGGTGGTGGAAGCAGCAGCAGCAGCAACCAATTGTGGCAGGCAGCAACCAGTTGTGGCAGGCAGCAGCCAGTATCCATTTTTGGATCCCTCAGCTTAAAGTCCCTGAAGGAATTGAATAGCTGATCTGAATCTCAGCCGTGAGAATGGTCCTGGGGTGAGGAGGAGTGCTAGCCTGGCAAAACTGGAGGCTATTGTGGAGAAGGAATTTCTACTACTCACAGATTCTGGGTAGAAAAATTTTGGTTTCCCCAGACCAGGGCCCAGACCAGGAGAGGAATAAACTCCTCTCCCTTGATTGTGTCACCTTGAAGGAACTGAGAACTTACAGGTCCCCAGAGTATACCCTTCTCTTGACAAAGAATTCAAAAGTCAAATAACTAACTGGTAAAATACCCAAAAAGGGGGGGAAAAATAAGAATATAGAAGGTTACTTGCTTGGTGAACATGTATTTTCTTCCATCCTTTCAGATGAGGAAGAACAATGCATACCTTCAGAAGAAGTCAAGGCTTCCAAAACCTCCAAAGTAAATATTGCAGTGGTCTCAGGCCATGAAAAAGCTTAAAAAGGATTTTGAAAATCAAGTAAGAGAGGTTGAGAAAAAACTGGGATGAGAGTGATACAAGAAAATTATGAAAAGCAAGTCAACAGCTTGCCAAAGGAGACGCAAAAAAAGTGCTGAAGAAAATAACACCTTTAAAAATAGGCTAACTTAACTGGCAAAAGAGGTCCAAAAAGTCAATGAGGAGAAGAATGTTTTAAAAAGCAGAATCACCCAAATGAAAAAGGAGGTTCAAAAGCTTACTGAAGAAAATAGTTATTTAAAAATTAGAATGGAGATGGAAGCTAATGATTTTACGAGAAAGCAAAAAATTACAAAACAAAACTAAAAGAATGAAAAAATGGAAGATAATTTGAAATATCTCATTGGAAAAACAATTTACCTGGAAAATAGATTCAGGAGAGACAAATTAAAGATTATGGGACTACCTAAAAGCCATGATCAAGAAAAAAAAAGAGCCTAGACACCATCTTTCATGAAAGGGCAAAATAAATATTGAAAGAATCCACCAATCACTTCCTGAAAGAGATCCAAAAAGAGAAACTCCTAGTAATATTGTAGCCAATTCCAGAATTCCCAAGTCAAGGAGAACACATTGCAAGCAGCTAGAAAGAAACAATTTGAGTATTGTGGAAATACAATCAGGATAACACACGATCTAGCATCTTCTACATTAAGGGATCAAAGGGTTTGAAATATGATATGCCAGAAGTCAAAGGAGCTAGGATTAAAATCAAGAATCACCTATCCAGTGAAACTGAGTATAATACTTCAGGGGATGAAATGGTCATTCAATGAAATAGAGGAGTTTCAAACATTCTTGACAAAAACATAAGAGCTGAAAAGAAAATTTGACTTTCAAACACAAGAATCAGAGAAGCATGAAAAGGTAAATAGGAAAGAGAAATCATAAGGGACTTACTAAAGTTGAATCATTTATATTCCTACATGGAAAGATAATATTTGTAACTATTGAAACTTTTCTCAGTATTTGGGAAGTTGGAGGGATTACACACACACACACACACACACACACACACACACACACACACATACACACGCACATGTATATTTTATATGTATGTATGTATATGTATATGTATGTATGTATGTATATACATACATACATACATATATAGACAAAGAGCACAGGGTGAGTTGAATAGGAAGGGATCATATCTAAAAAAATAAAATTAAGGTGTGAGAGATTAATATATTGGGAGGAGAAACAAGAAATGAAATGGGGTAAATTATCTCTCATAAAAGAGGCAAGAAAAACCTTTTTCAATGGAGAGGAAAAGTGGGGATGTGAGAAAGAAAAAGTGAAGCTTACTCTCATTACATTTGGCTCAAGGAAGGAATAACATGCACATTCAATTAGGTATAAAAATCTATCTTATACTACGGGAAAGTAGGGGAAAAGGGGATATGCAGGGTTGGGGGGATGATGGAAGGGAGGGCAAATGGGAGGAGGAAGCAAGTAGAAGTAAACACTCTTAGGGCAGATTGGTGATAGGGGTAATTAGAATGCTTGGTGTTTTGGGATGGGGGAGGGGAGAAATAGGGAGAAAATTTGGAACCCAAAATTTTGTGGAAATGAATGTTGAAAACTTAAATAAATAAATTTAAATACAAAAAAAAGGAGCAAACACTCCTGGGGAGGGACAAGGTCAAAAGAAAGAACAGAAGAATTGTGGGGCAGGATAGGATGGAAGGAAATATAGTTAGTCTGACACAAGATGAGTATTGTGGAAGTCATTTGCAAAACTACACATATACAGCTTATATTGAATTGCTTGCTTTCTCAGTGGGGATGGGTGGGGAAGGAGGAAAGAAGAGAAGTTGGAACTCAAAGTTTTAGGAACAAATGTTGAAAATTGTTTTTGCATACAACTGGGAAATAAGAAATACAGTTAATGGGGTATAGAAATTTCTTGCCCTACAAGACAAGACAGAAGATGAGGATAAGGGAAGGGAGGGGTGTTAGAAGGGAGGGCAGATTGGTGGAAGGGGTAATCAGAATGTTCAACATTTTGGGATGGGGGAGGGGAGAGATGGGGAGAAAATTTGGAATGCAAAATTTTGTGGAAATGGATGTTGAAAACTTAAAATTAATAAATAAACATTAAAGAAATGTTCACAAAATAAACTGAAGGTAACTTTGTGGGTGAAAACAAAAAGAGATGAGATCTAATAGGTAGATTGCCTGAAGAACTGTGGACACAAGTTTGCAATATTGTACAGGAGGGAACAACAAAAAAAAATTCCAAAGGAAAGAAGAGTAGCAAGAAAGCAAAATGGCTGTCTGATGATACTTTACAAATAGCTGAGGAAAGAAGGGAAAGGAGAAAGAGAAAGATATACCCAACTGAAGGCAGAATTCCAGAGAATATTAAGGAAAGAAAAGATTTTCTTAAATGAACAATGTAAAGAAATAGAAGAAAATAATAGAATGAGAAAAACAGATCTCTTAAAGAAAATTAGAGATAGCAAGGGAATATTTCATACAAAAATTAACATGATAAAAGACAAGAATGATAGGGACTTAGAAGAAGAAGGGATTAAAAAGAGGTAGCAAAAATATACAGAATCGTACAAGAAAGATCTTAACTGATAATTGTGATGGTGTTGTTACTGATCTAGAAGCAGACATTCTGGAGAATGAAATCAAGTGAGTCTTAGGAAGTACTGCTAACATCAAGTTAGTGGAGGAGATGAAATTCCAGATGAACTATTTAAAATCCTAAAAGATGATGATAGTAAAATGCTGTAATCAATATTCCAGCAAATTTGAAAAACTCAACAGTGGCCACTATATTGGAAAAAATTAGTTTACATCCCAAACACCAAAGAAGGGCAACGCCAAAGAATGTTTAAATTACCAAACAATTGTGCTTATTTCACATGCCAGCAAAGTTATGCTTAATATTCTGCAAACTAGGCTTTAGCAATATATGAATCAAGAATTACCAGAATTACAGAATGGTTTTTGGAGAGGCAGAGGAACTAAAGACCAAATTACCAATATTTACTGGATTATGGAGAAGGCAAGGGAATTCCAGGGGAGAAAAGTCTATTTCTGCTTCATTGACTACAATAAAGCCTTTGACTGTGTGGATCACAACAAAATGTGGAAAGTTTTCAAAGAGATGGGAGTACTAGGTCAGCTTATTTTTCTCCTTAGGAACCTGTATGTGGGTCAAGAAGCAAGTTAGAACCAAACAAGGAACAACTGATTGAGTTAAGATTGGGAGAAAAGTGTGACAAGGCTGTATATTGTTACCTTATTTATTTAACTTATATGCAGTGTACATCCCGTGAAATATCAGACTGGACAAATCAAAAGCTGGAATTAAGGTTGCCAGGGAACGTATCAACAATCTCAGATATGCAGATAATATCACACTAATGGCAGAAAGTGAAGAAGAATTAGAAGTCTCTTAATGAGGATGAAAGAAAAGAGTGTAAAAGTGGGTTTGAAGCTGAATTTTTTAAAAAACTAAGACCATGGCAACTGGTTCATCACTTCCTGACAAATAAAAGGAGAAGAAATGAAAAGAGTAGGAGATTTTACATTCTTGAGCTCAAAGATCACCAAAGATAATGAATGCAACCTGGGTTTATCATTATCATTATTATTATTACTGTATGCTTCAATAGCTTTTGCCAAAGAAGTTGTGTCGCAGCATAAAGACTGTCCTGGAAAAGTTTGTTCATTCCTCACTTGTTTACTGAAATGTAGTAATTTGATGACAACTCTGCTCTCATCTTCAAATGGGGCATGGGCACATCTGCATTAAAGATGTTTGCTCCTTGGAAGGAAAGCTATTGCAAATCTGGACAGCACACTAAAAAGCAGAGATATCACCTTGCCAAGCAAGGTCCATATAGTCAAAACTATTACTTTTTTCCAGTGTATGCAATTGTAAGAAAAACTGAGTGCCACACAATTGATGCTTTCAAATTGTGATGCTGGAGTAGACTTTTCAGAATCCCTTGGACAGAAAGCAAGTAGATTAAATCAGTCAATACTTAAAGAAATTAATTCAGACTACTCATTTGGAGGACAAATACTGAAACTGAAGCTTAAATACTTCAGCTACATAATGAGAAGACAGCATTCATTGGAAAAGATCCTGATGTTGGGAAAGATTGAAAGGAAAAGGAGAAGGGAATGGCATAGGGTGAGCTGGATAGATAGTGTCATGGAAGCAAAGAACATGAGCTTGGACAGGCTATGGGAAATAGTGGAGGACAGAAGGATGTAGAGTAATATGGTCCATGGGGTCACAACAAGTTGGACACTACTCAACAAATGAACAATAACAATGAGTATTAAGGGGTTCTCTTAACCCAGCTTAATAGTTTATCTATTCTTCCTTTCTTGAATAATTCTCAATGCCTTAGTCACTTTCTTATCCTTTGATAGTTAGTACCAGTTGGATCACCTGTGACTATAGAATTCTTTTGTTCTCTGGTGACTGAACAACTCAGTCTTTCTCTCTTCCTTTTCTCCTCTTCTTTCGTTTCCTTCAACTTCTCTTTCCTTCTCCCTCTTTCCCTTTCTGTAAAGTCTAAAAGACGTTTCATAAAGGCTCTCTCCTAAGTACACTAGTGTCATCTATACCATTAAGGAACTTCCTCAAATAGCACTAGGCAAAGAAAATTAGTATAATGCCAGAAAGTATCACACTCCTAGACACTGCCTCAGTTCCATTCGGTTGTTGCTGTGCTGTGAAACAAGATACAGATGCAATAGCATTTTCTAGATTCAGTGTAAGCTCTCATATTCTCCCAGTTTTGTGATACAGTGTGATACAGTGATACATCCTTTCTTGCTAGTATAAACATATATCTTTGGGTTATTGATGTATGTCAGGAATTGCAGTGATACACTATTACCTCCTACAACATATCCTATGTGATCATGATCTTAACTGTTCATTGCCTCAATTGTCTCACCTGTGAAATCAGATGAGGTTCTTTAGTATAATGTACTCAGAGTGAAGAAGACCTGAGTTATTATTATTGTTACTGTATGCTTCAATAACTTTTGTTATTCACTATACGTTATTTATTATTTTTTCTATTGTGTCACAATAGAAGGATTATACTGGAAAGGGTTGTTCATTCCTCACTTGTGTACTGAAATTTAATAATTTGCTGACAACTCTGCCCTCATCTTCAAACTGTGCAGAGGTACATCTGCATATTAAAATGGAACTCTAATCATGACTCTGGGTTATATAACTTTGTGACAAATTTAGGGATGAGGAAGCCAAATCTCTGTGGCTCATTGATTTGCTCCAGATCACACAATGAGTAAATATACATTAATACATCTATTGCAAATTTCTCATTTCTGTTTTATGGGGGTTTTTTGACCCTCACATCTACTTCCACAAGTGCTTTCACTCAAAGCTAAATTCCCATTTTGCCCAAATGAAATTGGTAGTACTTTTTTCTTTCGCTGAGCTTTTGAAATCCCAGTGGCCAATTCTCGGACAGTCCGGCCTCATGTCCAGACTCCTCTCATTTGACCTTTTCTTGTCCCAAAAGATTCTACTGAAACTTGACTTGGTGCAGACTAAGGCTCAGAAGTAGAAATCAACTTTTATGCAATTGACAGAGGTAAAACAGACAATGAATTTGATTAACCCACTTCACTTTCTCCTCCAAGGCATTAAAGAAACGATGGCATGCTATGTGTCTGGCTCCAGTGGGATCTCAATTGGCAAGTCTTTTCATCTTGAATCTGAATCATTAGTCATTACTGTGTTTTCAGTTTGTAGAAGGTACTTCTATGGATAATGGTTCTACAGTGTTCTTACCTTGTCATGTAATTAAACTTAATGATCTATAATCCCTTCTTTAACTTTACCTGAAACTAGGCATGCATTTCCCTTTAATCTGATTTCCGAAATTATGTTACATTGGTAGTGATCATCATTTTGAGCCGATAGGTCTATATAAATATTGGTGTGGCACAAGGCACCAAATGTAGGAACAAAGGGGAAGGTTCTCTTCTGTTAGACTTATTTTTCTTAGCTCATTTTCTCCCTGTCAAAAAAAAATTTAAAAAAAGAGTATCAGGTCAAGACCAGAGCAAAGAGGTGCTGGATCTGTGAAATAACTCAATAGAAACTCTGCTAGTGTTTGATTTACCCCAAAGGGACAGAAGCAGTGTTTCAGAAAGTACAGTGCTGTACAAAAGGAATTGCATCTGGGTTCAGACTAGATGGATCCAAATCCTGACTCTGCTATTCGTTACCTATAAGATTTTTGGTAAGTCAATTCATCTTGCTAAACCTTACTTTCCTTACCTGAAAAATGAAAAGAATGAGCTAGATGGTCTCTAAAAATCACTCCAGCTCTCAATCCCCATTGTTGATCTCTGTTTATACACGTTGTAAGAACAGCGATTTGTATGTAACTATAAGAGCGTGGGACAAAGTGTGTAACTTCAACCTTCCTCTCTAATCTTGTACTAAAATGAAATTCCAGAGTAATCTACATGCCCAGTACTGCCTAGCAGAGTCATGTTTGGAGCATAAATGAATTTTCTCATCTCAATTTAAACATGAGACCAACCTAGGGGAAAGGGAAAGGGAAGGAGAGAAGCAAAAAAAAAAAAAAAAAAGTTTAAAAGAGACTTGACTTAAAGACTTCTGCTGTTGTATGCTGCTATAGAACTGACTCAGAAAAGAGATGAAATAGTCTCAGGTTTTAGGTGAACTCACTAAAGATCTCTGACCACTTCTCTCTGAGGAGAAGCAGAAAAACAGTTTCAATTTAGAGGATAACCAGAAAATGACAGCTCAGCCAGATACCAGTAGCCGTAATTCATTCAATAACCAAGAGATGGCAGTGCAGCAGAGAAGACAGCCCAAAACATGATACCAACAGCTCATAAGTCTGTGTGTGTGTGTATGTGTGTGTGTGTGTGTGTGCGTGTTTGTGTGTGTGCGTGTTTAGGAGGTGGAGGGAGAAGCTTGCAAGTTGATAGAGAAAATAGTCCAGAAGATGGCACCAATAAACCAGCAGTTGACATCAGCAGCTCTGTGCAGAAACAGCAAAAAACAATTTTGGCCATAGACAAGTGTTCCAAGTGAGATTTAGCCCTAGAAGCATGAGACGTGCTAATATTCAGACTATGTATGTGTTTCCTCTCCTATTCTTATTCCCACAGAGTATTAAAGTTAAAAACAGAAAGGCCTGAGTTTAAATTCTATCTCAGTCATTTGCTAGCTCTGTGACCTGGGCAAGTTACTTAACTTCTCAGTATCAGTTTCCTCATCTATAAAATTGGAATAATAATAACAATAATAATAGTACCTCCTTATATAATCATTGTGAAAATCAGATAAGATAACACACATAAAGCCGTTTGCAAAGTGATGTTATTATCATCATTAGGTTTTCCTGGTTTTTCACATGTGCTAATCTTATACCTTCTCTTAGTAATAGTGTAGGCATTTTGAGGGCAAGTGTACTATGAAAGAAATTTCTTTGTTATTTAACTTGTTTTTCTCTTTCAACTAAATTTCTTTCCCTTTGAATTAATTTGCCCTCTGGTTTTCTCTGATTGGGGAAAAAATAGTTGGGACTTTTGAGCAAATATAGACTCAAAACACACTTTTAACATGAACGTAGCTTTCGGGCATCCATATGTGAGGAGTCCATGAGCATGTGCTAGAAAGTCCAAAAAGTTCTACAGTTAATTATTTTCTAGGGACCTTCATTCAGTTTGATTGATGTTTGATCTCCACATGAACCTAAAAATTATTCAGCAGTCATGGAACATAGTATTGTAGAAGCATAAGCAAATCAAAATGTGTGAGAGTATGGCTGAATCTGGGGAACATCAGACTACTAAAGCATAGAAGACTGAAGTAACAATTTGTTCTCTCCTCAGCACAATAACAAATAATCATCTTGACTAAATTTAGCTATGAAATGTGCTGAATTGACACTGGGTTTTGTGGCTATAGGTAAAAGATTCCTAGTTATTCTCCAGCTATGAGAAAAGAGTGAACTTATTGGAACTTTCTAGAAGATCTGAAGTCTCACTTCAATCTTTTCCCAAATCTGGCCATTCCCATATCCTGTCCCCAGCCACATCACACACACACACACACACACACACACACATACACACACACACATTTTCCATCCTCCCTTCCAAGATCATTGTTATCATCACCTCCCTTCTTGAAGTCAAACCTGTCAGTAGGAAGTGGTATACTTAGAATATTTCTAAAATACATTCATGAGTCCTGAGACAATGGCTGAAGAATAAGGAAGTAGTCACAGGCTATGTATTAACAGGGTCACAACAAGGGCTTTTATCCTTGAATCCTCCTGTTCCTAGTGATGCATCTTTGAGGAGCAGAGGTCATATGGAAACTTGAGAGGGCAAGACTTGCCCTTGCTCTACATATACGTTGACCTCTCCTAAAACCAACATCCTCGTTTTCCTCCAACAAGACAGCCACTGCATATTGAGTGGGGGAAACAAAAAGAATAAAGCATGCATTGATGTTGGGACTAATAATTTTCCCTTAGAATGACCATATTCAACACCCTTTAACGAACCCCTGTGGTGTGTTCAGTAACTGTTGGGAGAGTGGAGGAAGAGAAGCTACAGTTAACAAGGCAAGATCTCCTGCAGCATATGCCATGCCCTCTGTCCATCTCCAAAGAGGTGCTCATATAACTTTGAACATATCCCTTAACTTTGATAGGTTGAACTTTCCTCATCTGAAAAATAAGGAGGTTCTACTGCATAATTTCTAATGGTCATCCCAGATTCCCATGGATTATCACATTTCAGACACCAGCTTTGAGGTTCTCCATCCTTGTACACGATATATGGACAAAATGGGACTGCTTTACTCCACTAATGATGGAAAATGGGTAAAAGACTCATTCACACTGATGTGATCCCAGCACGGTCCTAGATTCATACTGAATTTTCCCAAGCTGCAAAATTTGTATAGAAGCTTCCAGACCTTGGAACTCCTGATAATGTTGAAAAGTCAATAGACCCTGGGGGGTGGAGCCAAGATGGCAGAGTAAAAAGACTCATATACCCTAGCACTTCCCCTACAGCCCACAAAATACTTGTAGAAAATGACTCTCAACAAATTCTAGAGCAGCAGAAGCCACAGAACAACAGAGCAAAAGAGGTTTCCAGCCAAAGGTAACCTGGAAGGCAGACAGGAAAGGTCTATCACATGTGATGCTGAGCTGAACAGAGCCCAGCCCTGGCCACACAGCACTGGGAGGAAGAGAACCTGAACAGACCTCCAGGGCAGAGTTCCTGGCAGGGAGGGTCCCATAGATACCTCAATGCACAAGGGACAAAGAAAGCCTCAAAGGTCAGTGTGAGAGGGCTTTCGCAGTTGGGTGAGAGGGAAATGGGGTTCTTCCAGCAATAGCCCCAGGCAAAGGCAGCAATAGCAGCAGTAGATTGCAGACAGCTACAGTGGCCAAGAAGCAACCTGGATCCATTGTCCAGGCAGCTGAGCTTAAAGTCTCTAGTAGTAGGGAGCAGATATAAACCTCAGCCCTGAGTGATGGCCCCACCCCCACCCAAAGCCCTGGGAAATCAAGAAGCTGACTTGAATCTCAGCCTTGAACACAGCACTGGGGTGAGGAGGGACAATAAGGACTATCTTCTTGACAAAGGAATCAGAAGTCAAGTAACTGGCTGGGAAAATGCCCAAAAAAGGAAAAAAAAATAAGACCACAGAAAGTTACTTTCTTGGTCTACAGGTGTCTCCTCCCATCCTTTCAGATGAGGAAGAGCAAGGCATACTGTCACAGGAAGTCAAAGCCCCTGCCTCCAGGGTCTCCAAAGGGAACTTAAATTGGGCTCAGGCAATATAAGATCTTGAAAAGCAAGTTAGCAGCTTGCTAAAGGAGAACCAAAAAATGCTGAGGAAAATAACACCTTTAAAAAGAGGCTAACTCAATTGGAAAAAGAGGTCCAAAAAAGACAATGAGGAGAAGGAGGCTTTAAAAAGCAGAAATAGCCAAATGGAGGAGAAGGTTCGAAAACTCATTGAACAAAATAGTTCTTTGAAAGAGAGAATTGGGTTCAGGGAGGCTAATGGCTATGACATAAACCATGCAGTTGAAAAGCAAAACCAAAGGTTTGAAAAAATAGAACATAATGTGAAACATCTCATTGGAAAAACAATTGACCTGGAAAATAGATCCAGGAGAGACAATTTAAAAATTATGGGACTACTTGAAAGTCATGATCAAAAAAAGAGCATAGACATTATTTTGCATGAAATTATCAAGGAAAACTGTCCTGATATTCTAGAACCAGAGGGCAAAATAAATATTGAAAGGATCCACCAATCGCCTCCTGAAAGAGATCCAAAGAGAGAAACTCCTAGGAATATTGTGGCCAAATTTCAGAGTTCCCAGGTCAAGGAGAAAATACTGCAAGCAGCTAGAAAGAAACAATTTGAGTATTGTGGAAATACAATCAGGATAACATAGGATTTGGCAGCTTCTACATTAAGGGATCAAAGGGCTTGGAATAGGATATTCCAGAAGTCAAAGGAACTGGCATTAAAACCAAGAATCACCTGCCCAGCAAATCTGAGAATAATACTTCAAGGGAATGAATGGTCATTCAATCATACAGAGGGCTTTCAAACATTCATGATGGAAAGACCAGAACTGAAGAGAAAATTTGACTTTCTGACTTTCAAATACAAGAATCAAGAGAAGCATGAAATGGTAAAGCAGGAAAGAGAAATCATAAAGACTTTCTAAAGCTGAACTGTTTACATTCCTTCATGGAAAGAAAATATTTATAACTATTGAGCTTTTCTCAGTATTTGGATAGGTGGAGGGATTACACACACACACACACACACACACACACACACACATAGACAGAGAGTACAGGCTGTGTTGAATCAGAAGAGATGATATCCACAAAAAATAAAATAAAACAAAAACTAAGGGGTAAGGTGGCAAAATACTGGGAGGAGAAAGGGAGAACTGGAATGGGGAAGGCTGAAACTCATAGAAGAGATAAGAAACATCTTGTTCAATGGAGGAAAAAAGGGAGAAGGGGAGAGGGGAAAAGTGAAGCTACTCTCTCCACATATGGCTTAGGGAGGGAAGAACATGCTCACTAAATGTGGTATAAAAACCTATCTTACAGTACAGGAAAGTAGGGGAGGAGGTGACAAGTAGGGTGAAGGGAAGGATAGAAGGGAAGGCAAATGGGAGAAGGGAGTAACTAGAAAAAAACACTTTTGGGAAGGGACAAGGTCAAATGAGGGAATAAAAAATAAGGGAGGGTAGAGTAGGATAGAGGGCAATATAGTTAGTATTACACAACATGATTATTATGGAAGTCTTTTGCAAAACGACACATATTCAGTCTTTGCTTGCCTTCTCAGTGGGGATGGGGAGGGAGGCAGGGAGGGAGAGAAGTTGGAATTCAAAGTATTAGAAACGAATGTTGAGAATTATTATTGCATATAACCAGGAAATAAGAAACACAGGTAGTGGTGTATAGAAATTTATCTTGCCCTACAAGAAAAGAGAGAAGATGGGGATAAGGGAAGGGTGAGGTGTGATAGAAGGGAGGGTACATTGAGGGAAAGGGTAATCAGAATGCAGGTATTAGGAGGTGGGAGGAGGGGAGAGATAGGAAGAAACATTGGACATGTTATAAAATGATGTAAAAGCAATTAGTATTAAAACAATAATCTGAATTAATTACTAGAGACTAAATCACAGACATCTTTAGTTTCAGGAAAAGAATTTTAGCCTAAGTTTCCTAGAGGCAGGTAACCTTGGGCATAATTTGGCATTGATGGAAAAGTTAAGGTTTTAATGCTAAATTTGATTTTATGATTGTTATTTAATCAGGAACTAGAACATGTATAGAAAGGCATGTAAGTCACTTAAGACTTGCCTCAAAAGATGTTCCTTAGTCAATGTGAAATTATAGTCATATCTGAAACGTGATTATTGGAAGTTGCTATTTTAAGATTCTATGAGACTATTAACTGACTATTCCTCTGAGTCTAACTGCAGATATGGATAGCTAGGAAGGCAGTCTGAGCCTCCAATCCATGATGCCAGTAAGCCTGTGAGATGCTGGTATGAACTGCAAAAGGTGATCTCATGGGAAGTGTGGGAGAGCAGCTGTTCAGCCTGGGGTGAGGTAGGATTCTCCTGACTCAATTTCCCCACTGACACCTGGCAAACTTTAAGTCTGACTGAATGCAAGTTGACAATCTACTCTTGCCTGGAATTGACCTGAAGTTGGGGAGATATTGTTTCCCCACAATGTCCCTACTGTTAGTGGCAATTTCCCACAGTCAAAAGGTGTGTAAGCTTAATACCAGATCCATTAAATTATAGATTGTTGGTAGGAGAACATCCGAGGTTAAGTCTAAAATTAAGCTATCAGGCTTAGGACTTTAGACCAAAAAGAATAAGTTAGGGTCCTTTAATTCTTAGTAATAGTGTGGAGACATTTAGATCAAGGACTTGTGAAGTTAGCAAATACATAGTTATTATTTGTATCTCAATTGGTTAATGTTAAAAAAAATTCGTTTGTGGTCTATATTGTAAATACTTTAAAAGAAGTATTGCCTGACCAAAAGTTGGAATTGTTTTATGTGATATGAACTGTGTTAAAAATGAAAAATTTTAAAAATTTAAAAATTAAAAAAAATTAGAAAAGTCAATAGACCACCAGCTCTTACTAGGACAACCAAATCCTCAAGCATTTCAACGTAGAATGATGAGATAGAAAAAGAAGGTAAAAAAGAAAAGGAAGAAGAGTAAAGTAATATTAGCAACAATAATAGTAGTAATAATAACGAAAAATAACACTTGAGAAGCAGCTAGATTGTGCAATATACAGAGTACCGGGCTGAGGAAGACTCATCTTCCTGAGTTCAAATCTGGTCTCAGACACTAGCTGTGTGACCTTGGTTAAGTCACTGAACCCTGTTAGTCTCAGTTTTCTCATCTGTAAAATGAACTGGAGAAGGAAATGGCAAACCACTCCAGTATCTTTTGCCAAGAAAATCCCAAATGGGGTCACAAAGAACCAGACAGAGATGAAATTATTCAATAACATTTAATATACTTAAGGTTTATAAAGAGCTTTCTATCTATTGTCATTTCTATATAAAGGTTTATAAAGAGCTTTCTATCTATTGTCATTTCTTCCTTACAATAATCTTGTGAAGTAAGTGCTCTTATTATGCCCATTTTAGAGATAAGGAAACTGAGACTAAGGTTAAGTAATTTGCATCACAGTTAGTAATAACAATAAATGAAATAATAGCACCTTACGTTTATTGGAGCTTATAATTTAAAAAACATTTTCATATACTTTATTTGACTTGATCCTCATAACACTGTAAGGCAATTATTATTTTACAGGTGAGGAAACTGAGGGTCATAGAATAGTAATAACTTGCCCAAAATCCCTTTGGCACTGTGATGCAATGGAGAGTACTGACTATGAACTTAGAGAATCCAGAAAGAACACTTTCAACCATGTGAACTTGGACAAATGAATTAACCTCCATGGGCCTCAGTTTCCTCATTTGTAAAATCAGGGAGGTCAACTAAATGGCCCCTGAAGTCCTTTCCAGCTCCAGAGCATAGAGACTTGAAGAAACATTGTTGAGGTTAATTGTTGGACTTGGAATTTCTGGACCCAGGTTCAAATCCTGCCTCTGACACTTACTAATCATATTACCCTAAGCAAGTCACTTAACTTTCCTGAACCCCTTTCTTCATCTGTATTAAGATAGAAAATAATAATACTGGTGGTCTCTATCTCACAAAGAGCTTTTGAGACCCAAATGCAATTATGTATGTAAATCCCTCTTCAAAATTTAAAGTACCATTTAAAATGTCTATTGTCTCCAGAGAGGATAGTGCCCTATCCCTGAAGATGTTGCTATATCAGTCTTGGGCCTCAACTCTGCCATTCCCATACTTTCTTGGCTTCCTGTACCATACTCACTACACACACACACAAACACACACACACACACATCAAATGGCCTGACATAACAATGTGGCATGCTGCCTTAAGGGCACTTTCTTCCCTTTATCCCATCATGGATAAAAAAAAAAAGTGGTGGTCAAGCCAGTAAAAACCATTTAGATATCACTTTAGATATCACTTTAAGGTTTGTAAACCTTAGAAGAGAATCCTCAAAACAATCCTGTCAACTAGGTATTGCAGCAATTATCCCCATTTTCCAGAAACGGAATCTGAAATTTGGAGCAAATAAGTGATAGAGTTGGACCCAGAAACCAAGGTTTTCTCATTCTAAATCCAACAGTCTTTAGCATCTTCAGTGTTAATGGTGGGGAATAGTGATCCAAACTGTAAGGATTTTATTAAAGTACATTATTACTTTCTTGGATCATATTAAAATGAGCTTATAGCCCCTAAGTACCTATGCATAGGCTGGGAGAAAATGACGAGAATATGGTAAATGTCAGAGAGACATTTATCTAGAATAAAAACTGAAAGTGAAGACTGCAATGTTGCTAACTAACAGTTAAGTGTATTTTTAAAATACCTGGATGGTTGGCTTTTAAAATAATAAAGCAGTATTTGGGAATTCATATTATTTTCCTTTTAGTCACTTAGAAATACAACCTTTCGCTTTCTCTCTCTCTTTAGTTCTTCATGGCCTGCCACCTTTTTCAAGCACAGCTAAATTAAGTATCCTCAAGAAAGAGAAATATCTTTACTGGTAAATAACGAGTCTCCTGAAAGATATGAGGCAAGGATGTTATTGAGAGAATCTCAAATTATTTAAAAACAAAGCAAAATCACCTACGAGAAAATTCAAAAACACCCCAGCACTAATCTTGAACAAAATCCAAATTGTTTATGCATTCTAACTAACATCTTAGCTGCTTTTCAGTTTCTGATTCATTTACTTTCCAAATGGTCTGATTCCTAGAGTTAAAATATTGCTTAAACATCATCCATTTTAGTGTTTTAAGAAAATATGCTCTGGCTCTTGTGTCATGTTAATTTTACAGTATGTCATTACCACAAGTCATTCAGTACCAAGTAATGCTAATTCTCTGAAATAATAGCATATTTCCACCTTACTAGAGTATTAAATTCCTGTCCTCCACTATATTCACACATTAAGAATTAATATACCCTTTCAAGATTTTGTCATCAGCTTGCCATCAGTTATTGGGCACAGAGTTTGTATATTTCAGACAAACCTGCTTAATCTAATTCATTTTGCAGAGTAATCATATTTTTGAAAAATTCACATTAAAAATAGAGTCTCCTAGCTGGGATGTCAATGGTGGCTGTTGTGAGTATGAGACCCAAGATCCAGATACAGAAAATTAAGCTGGGCACCTATCCGCAGTTTCCACTGGGAAGCTGAGATAATTCAACATTGCTGTCTGCTCCTCCCCACTGTCCTGAGTTCTAGAAATAAGATATTCACAATCCTTGTCTGAAGGCCTCCTTCAGAAAAATTTCAACTTAACCATGCTTCCTGTGTAAAAAAGAACCACACTTAACTCAACCAAGAGCTTTTCTTCAAAGGCATAATCACCTGTTTAACTGCTGTATTTGAAGCCCTGACTTGAAGAGTCCGGTTTTGCATACAGCCAGACTGTGGGGCAACAGTAGCAGCAGGGAGCCATCTGTTCACCCCAGGTGTGTGTGCTCTGTGGCAATGCCAAATGAGAGGCCCACATCCCTGCTCCCTTCACTAAGTGAGAAGGTGGTTCCATATCTCAGCTTTTGTTTGTTTTTCATCTTTGAAAAAGTACATTCTAAGTGTGCTCTTTAAATGGAGGACTTGTCCCTAACCAGCTCATGGCAAAGTGCTGGCTGCAGAATGAGCTCAATTATTCATATTCATGGATGTGGATTTTCAGACCTTAATACAACCTTGATGCCTGCGTTCAAAAACACACTGTAGAGTTTCGTTCCAACATGGTAAAACCTAGACTATGATACCAGAAGGAACGACCTCCACGCCCAAGAAGTCATTCTAGCAGTAAAGGCTCCTTTGGAGAACAAGTTTTCTTTATGTATTTAGCAACTCCCCGTAAAGGACCACACCTCAATACCAGTAAGTGGAGGTGAGAGCATGTGTCTGGCCAACTTTAGAAACTGCTCAAAAACTAACACACCTCCAGGTTTTTTCAGGCTTGTGTTCTACTGGTTTTCCTCAGTTAGATGCGTCTTAACTTGTCCAGATATTAGTGAGGAAAATGCAACCATGGTGGTGGGGATATGGAGACAATTGTTGGAAGGAGGAGGAAAGGAAAGAAGAGAAGGATTCTAACAAGATAGGGATGAATTTCCATTAAAATATTCAAAGACGAGCCTTTTTAAAATCGTCAATGTAGTTTCCAATGTGGCTGTTTAAAGGGAGAATCTGGATGGCTTGCTTGTCAGACCAGCTTTTGAAAGAAGTAGAGTTCAGCTTTTGAAGCTTATTAAAATAGACTCACCTGGTTCACATGTAACAGATAAGTTTCACCAAAGAACATTTTCTTGAGTTAAAGATAAGTGGATCCAAACCAAACAGGTTGCATTTTCCTTAGATACATCTGACTGTGGTTATCATCTTGTCTCCTCACACCTCCTCTTCCCTGATCCCCTTTGCTTCTTTTCTCTTTTCTATCCTGTCCAGCCTAAGAATTTCTACCAAGACAAGTTCCCATTTTCCTGACTTTCCAACATCACCATTCTCCTCCACCAGTTCCCCGCTGCCTTCTGTAGCAATTTCAGACATCTGGTCCTCATCTTTAAGTTGCTTCTTCATGTTGCTTCTACATATCTCATCGCCTTCAATTCATCCCACTCCACTCTCACTTTCTTTGTCTCTTTCATTTCTATGTCTCCCCACCCTGGACCACTGCTGTCTATTACTGGAATAATCATCCCAAGCATAAGTCTGGGATCTTCCAGCACCAGTTTAAAGTGGGGGAAGGGGGAAGAAGTAGGAGGATTGGTAGGTCTCTTTATTTTTGTTTGCTTTATTTTGTTTATCCATTCTAAAAATATTATAGTATACAGTGATGGTAAGACAAGGAGAAAAAGAAATAAGTATTTATTAAATACTTACTAAAATTAAATTAAGCATTTTGCTAAGCACTTTACAAATATCTCATTTAATCAAGAAATAGCAAGGAAATATGTAAATCATCTACTTTTCTTAATAAAATCAGTAAAGCATACTGATAGACTTTAGGAAATATTGAATAGTAATAATACCGCTTAAAAATTTAGTGGTTGGAAACATAGCTAATTTTTTTTCTTTTCAAATTCTTAGAGGTGTGTAAAAAGAGCGTAGACTCCAACACAAAGACATTCACTTGCCTTTTTTAGTACTCGGTTGTTTCCAGGGTCTAAGTCACTGCCTAGAAACAGAGGAAGGCACATTCATTTCCCTGGAGCAGTGACAAAGAAGTAGTACACCAAACAGGACCCAAGAAACTTAATTACCATAGCAGTCTAGTACCAAGATCATAGAGTCATAAGTGACACTTGGTGGCCTCCTAATCCAACACCTTATTTTATAGATGAGAAAACTGAATCAGAGAGTTACAGAATGTTAGAGCTGAACATATCCTTACATGCGCCAAACCCTTTTATCCACAAAAGAAAAGATCTGGTGACAGAGCAGTAGAGACAGCATGGTGTAATAAGAGACTGGATTCAGAGTTGCCTGACTTAGTTTCCAAAGCTGACTTTGCTCTGTAGAATACATGTGGCAACCAAGTCACTTGACCTGTCTGTGTCTGTTTACTCATTTATAAATTGAAGGGGCTGGATTAAATTATCTCTAAGGTCCCTTTCAACTCTAAATCTACAATGCATGACTTGCTCAAAATCACACAGCTAGAGAAAAGGTATATAAATGTGAGCTAAGATTCTTATTAGTGGAAGGAAATATCAGGACAAAAATCCAGGTGCCTTGATTTTCATACCAGTGTTTTCTTTTTCACAAACCCTTACTTGGGAACCAACTGACCATACCTTAAAGTAAATAAAATATTCTGCAAAACCTTTTGAATAGAAAGAGAAAAATCACAATAAAATGAGGTCATGTCAAGGATAAGGAATTAAAAAAAAAAACTTCCATGGTATGTCCTGGATAAAAACAGATACAGCTTAGTTTTCAGTACCTTCTCTAGCTATAGTGCTATAAATGAGAAATTGTGGTTAGAATGATAATAACCTTGAGGAAGTAAAAAATCCTAGATGATCCAGGAAACATTGTTACCTCCAACGTACTATCATTACTACAGCAAGAGCGTGGACAAATTAGAGAGATTTTTCACAATAGGCTTTGAAACAAAAAGGACTTTCTGACACTAAGTTACTCTTAAAATGGAATTAACTACAATACCCAAGGCATTCTGATTAAATGAGACTTTGTTCTACCAAAGAGTGACTATGGAGTATCTTAAGAGTTGCTCTCAAGGTCCTCTACAATAGTTGATACCATGTTGTTATAGCAAACAAAATTCTTAAAACCCCTTAGAATAGCCAGTGGTGACAAAACTTCCTATCATCTTCTTTTAGGAGAAAAAAGAAAGTCTGACAAAACAACAGACAGAAAAGATAAAGCCCTCTAATTCATCCCCCGACTTTCAAACTGTCCATTATTTACTTTCAACCTAGAAGGTTATGAATTTCTCCAAAGTTCAGTGACTTTTCAAGAAGATATCATGGGCACTTATTTCAGTGTTTAACAGCCTTCACTTTCAGGAGCTCTGATATCTCATCTCACCTGAGTCCCTCATACTGTAGCAAACTAGCTTGTGGTATTCTTTCTGGAAAACAAAACAATTGATCATTGATTTAGATCCAAAAGGAGACTTATATTACCATTGTACATGACAGGAAACTGAGACCCAGACAAAAAAATATGACTCTCCTAAGAATACACAGGTCATAATTAGACAAGTTGGGGGTTTAACCCTTGTCTGACCACTGATCCAGCTATCTTTCTACTTCACAAAATTGCCTCCCTGTTTTCTTCATAATAATTACCTCTCATGTACTTTTAAGAACTATTCTAGTCTCCTCTCAACCTTTTCTTTCTCAGGAAAATAACAGCATTTTCTATATTATTCAGTAGCACCCTGATGCTACTATATGAATCTACAGAAACACACACTATATATGTAAGCCACCATAATCCATTATGATAATACTACTCCTAGCAAAGATTCCTTTTCTTTAAGGATTGAATAAATACCCCAACATGTTCATCAGAACACAAGCTCTTTCAAGATCTCATGACAGGCATTTTCCACATGCCCCTTTTTGATTCTAACCCTATTTCCTTGTTTGTAGAATGTCATTATCAAGTTTCCCTTCACTTCCTCAAAAACGCCTTGTATATGAGGTTTCTATTAAGGCAAATCTATCTAATTCTCCATGTCCTCTGCTACAAAATGAAGAACTTATCCTTGATAATCCCTAAGGTCTCTTCCTTAGCTATGATCTATCTTGGCACCTAACATGGAAGATGCATGGTGAGTATGCTGAAATTCAGGAGAATTTCATCATAACTTTCCAGAAACAAAAGCAACCGCAGCCTAAATGTTCTAGCTCTCCACACTGGGTCGAGGGAAAATCTAAATTTAACATCTGGCTGAAAATTACACTATTACACTAACAATGAAACGGTATTTCCCCCAGCATCTAAGCACAGGTTCAGTTAAATAAACAAACCTCTGAATACTATCTGTAACAGCTCCATCTGCTGGTTCCCAGATAATGTTACAGATTTGACAGGTGGTCATCAATCATATTGATCCAATAATAAACAGTGCATTATAATAGAAGTTTTTCTAAGCTTTACTTCTCAATTCAACCGGAAATGCTCCTGCACCAAACACTCTGATCTCTACACAAAACTAGCAAGTGCAGATACTCGAACAAAAAATGAGAATTGCATTGGAAGGAAGTGTAGCCAAGTGCATAATACATCTGTAAAATGGAAATAATAATAGCACTTACTTCCCATAGTTGTTGTGGGGGCCAAATGAGATAATAATTGTAAAGTACTTAGCACAGTACCTGGCACATAGTAGGCACTCTGTAAATGTTTGCTATCATTGTCATCATCATCATCATCATTACTATTATATCCTAGACTAAAGTTGGTAAACATAAGACATCCCAACTTTCTGGCCTCCCCATCCACCAACTTTCTGTGTGACCTTGGACAAGTCACCACCCATGCCTCAGTTTTTCCTTTAGCAAAAGGAAATGTGGGGGGTGGAGCCAAGATGGCAGAGTAGAAAGACTCACGTATGCTCGCTCCGAACCCACAGCCCATATATTTCCTACAAGAAGAACTCCCCACAAATTCTGGATCACTGCAAGGTGCACAGAAACACAGTGGAAGAGATTTCAGTTCCAAAGAGCCCTGGAGAGCCATCCCCAGGGTCTGTCGTGCTCCGGAAAGCAGAGTCCACCCCTGCCCTGCCCTGGTCGGGCGGCCCCAGAAGAGCAGATCTGAGCAGGCTTCAGGGACCGAACCTCCAGCGGCCGGGAAGGTCCCTCCGCCCACAGACGCTACAGGTCAGTGAGAGCGATGTCTGGGCTGGCTGAGAGAGGAGCGGGGTGTCTCCGTGGCTCAGACCCCTGAGGGAGCTGAGCCTGGGAGGTGGCCCCACCCCCACCCAAGCACCAGAACTTAAGCTCACATTGAATTGAATAGCAGCTGCTCCCACCGCGGATAGCCCTGAGATTGCGAAGCAGCATCTGAATCTCAGACCCCAAGCACTAGCTGGGTGGATCTAGGCGGGGGTGCAGAGGAATCTCAGAAGTCAAGTAACTGGATGGGAAAATGCCCAGAAAAAGGAAGCAAAATAGGACCATAGAGAGCTATTTTGATGGGGTGCAGATGTTCCCGCCTTTCAATTCTAATGAAGAGGAAATATTCTTACCATCAGGGAAAGACGTGGAGGGCGGGGCCTCTGTATCCCAGACACCCAAGGTGGATGTCTGGTGGACTCAGGCCATGGAAGAGCTCAAAAAGGATTTTGAAAAGGAAGTTAGACAGGTGGAGGAAAAACTGGGAAGAGAAATGAGAGAGATGCAAGAAAAGCATGAAAAACGGATCAATACCTTGGTAAAGGAGACCCAAAAAAATGCTGAAGAAAGTAACACCTTGAAAAGTAGGCTCACTCAATTGGGAAAAGAGGTTCAAAAAGCCAATGAGGAGAAGAAAGCTTTCAAAAGCAGAATTAGTCAAATGGAAAAAGAGGTTCAAAAGCTCACTGAAGATAATAGTTCTCTCAAAATTAGAATGGAACAGATGGAGGCTAATGACTTTCTGAGAAACCAAGAAATCACAAAACAAAACCAAAAGAATGAAAAAATGGAAGAGAATGTGAAATATCTCATGGAAAAAACAACTGACCTGGAAAATAGATCCAGGAGAGACAATTTAAAAATTATGGGACTACCTGAAAGTCATGATCAAAAAAAGAGCCTAGATATCATCTTCCATGAAATTATCGAGGGAAACTGCCCTGACATTCTACAACCAGAGGGCAAAATAAGTATTGAAAGAATCCATCGATCACCACCTGAAAGAGATCCAAAAAGAGAAACTCCTAGGAACATTGTGGCCAAATTCCAGAACTCCCAGCTCAAGGAGAAAATCTTACAAGCAGCTAGAAAGAAACAATTCCAGTATTGTGGAAATACAATCAGGATAACTCAAGATCTAGCAGCTTCTACATTAAGGGATCAAAGGGCATGGAATAGGATATTCCAGAAGTCAAAGGAACTAGGGCTCAAACCAAGAATCACCTACCCAGCAAAACTGAGTATAATACTTCAGGGGAAAATATGGTCTTTCAATGAAACAGAGGACTTTCAAGCATTCTTGATGAAAAGACCAGAGCTGAAAAGAAAATTTGACTTTCAAACACAAGAATGAGAAGAAGCATGAAAAAGTAAACAGCAAGAAGAAGTCATAAGAGACTTACCAAAAAGAACTGTTTACATTCCTACATGGAAAGACAATATTTGTAACTCTTAAAATTTTTCAGTATCTGGGTAGTTGGTGGGATTATACACACACACACATGTATATGCGTGCACGCACACACACATACACACATGCACGCACACACAGAGACAGAGAGCACAGAGTGAATTGAATAGGATGGGACCATAGCTTAAAAGAAATTAAGGTAAATGATGAGAGAGAAATGTAGTGGGAGGAAAGAGCGTGAAATGGAATGGGGTAAATTATCTCTCATTCAAGAGGCAAGCAGGAGACTTTTTAATGGAGGGGGAAAAGAGGAGAGCTGAGAAAAAAAAAAAACAAGAAGTTTACCCTCATCACATTTGACTAAAGGAAGGAATAAAATGCACACTCATTTTGGTATGAAAACCTATCTTACAATACAGGAAAGTGGGGGAGAAGGAGAAAGCAAGCGGGGGGATGATGGTAGGAAGGGCAATAGGAGGAGGGAGCAATTTGAAGTCAACACTTGGGGAGGGACAGGATCAAAAGACAGAATAGAAACAATGGGGGGCAGGATAGGATGGAGGGAAATAACAGTTAGTCTTACACAACATGACTATTATCGAAGTCATTTGCAAAACTACACAGATAGGGCCTATATTGAATTGCCTGCCTTCCCAAAGGGAATGGGTGGGGAGGGAGGGATGGGGAGAATTTGGAACTCAAAGTTTTAGGAACAACTGTTTAGTATTGTTGTTGCTACTAGGAAATAAGAAATACAGTTAATGGGGAATAGAAAGTCATCTGGCCCTACAGGACAAAAGAGAAGATGGGGACAAGAGAAGGGAGGGATGATAGAAGAGAGGGCAGATTGGTGATAGGGAAAATTAGAATGCTTGGTGTATTGGGGTGGGGAGAGGGGAGAAAAGGGGAGAAAATTTGGAACCCAAAATTTTGTGAAAATGAATGTAAAAAGTTAAATAAAAAAAAGAGAAAAAATAAAATAAAATGAAAATTAAAAAAAAGGAAATGTGATAGTTATTACTTCGATTCAAGTGCTTTTAAGAGGATTATAATAATGAAATAATGCTTAGTACATAAAAGATATGTAATGACAAAAGGTTATGCTCATCACTAATAATCTCATCTGCACAAAAAAAGAACACACTGTTAATTCCTGTATTTCTCATCTTCAGAAGACTTAGAACTAGAAGAGACCTATAGTCACATTCAGTGCTTTCATTTTGCAGAAAAGGAAAACGATGTCCAGAGAAATGATTTACCCAAGATGATATAGGAAATAGGAAGAACAAATGAAATTCAAACCCCCATCTCTGACTACAAATTCAATCCTCATCAATTTCAGTAAATGCAGACCCATGTTTCTTTCCTAGTTCCTACTTCCAATAATCCTTCTAAGCCTTGTAGCAATCCTGATAGCTTAAAACACCAGAATACTATCTTCACATACCCCATTCCAAACCAGGACATCTTAGTTACCCCTACAACATTCAGTGGAAATGTGTAAGATGAAAACATTTGTTTAGTCAAAATCAGCACCTGGCACAGTGCCTAACATGTTATAGATGCTTAATAAATGCTTTTTGAATTGAATTGAATTGAATTATCACATCCAGGCCACATAGCCATGGAAGAAGTAAGAAACGCATACATGATGGTCCCTGCTTCTCATAAACTAGTCTTCACAATCTACATCAAAGCACAAGGATAAAATCTTTTGATCAGCTCCAATACTGCCATGAGAAGGAAGATTAATATTCACTGTTGCTACAATGAAGGACTTGTCTTTGTATATTGTCAGAATCATCTTGATGGATTTGGAGTAGATCTAATAATGAATGAGCTTAGCACAGAGCAGCCACGTGAGTGAGTCCTAAGTCAATGTAGGGATGTCCTGATAAAAAAAAATATATAGTGTTCTCCTTAGGGACCACAAGGAGCCAGATGCCATGACGGATTCTCTCAGCTTAGGAAGAATCATGGAGGTGTGCAAAGTCCCAGAGAACTTTGGTTAAATAAATAAGTGTAAGTTTTTTAAACTATTGCTGTTGTTCAGTCTTCAAGACGTCACCCATGATGTCATTGGTTCTCTTGGGAAACAAAGGACAAATAGCAACAATAGGTGTAAACTGAGATTATGTAATAAAACTTACTTAGTATGTAATATGGTGGTGGGATGTGTTTTATCCAAATTTTTAATTTCTTTATCCCTATGTATTACTTCTAAATTTCTATGTTTCCTTTTCCTTTATAAATAAAGTCTTAAAATCCATTTCTCTAGTCTGGAATGAGAAGGGAAATGAGAGAATACCCACGTTAGCACCCAGTCATGGTGGCAGAGACAATGGGAGAAGGAGGAGAGAAAATCTGGGAAGCCAAGCATGCTGAGGGACAGAAATCTGTCAAAGTCTCCCTGCATCTAGTCAGAGTTTAGAATCCAAGATCATTTGGAAAGATAATAAAAGATGAAAGCCACCAATGTCCCCTGGATTGGTTTTAAGAGAGAGCTAACCGAGACTGACAAGACCCAAGACTAGATCTTTCACAGAGCATCCTACAAAGTCAGAACTAAGAGTGACCTTAGGAAGAAGGGGAAGAAGGAAAAGAATAAGCATTATATAGTACTCTACTATGTATGAGGCACTGTGTTAAGCACTTTACAAATATTATCTCGTTTCTGATCCAAGATGATTCCAAAAGATAAAAGATGCTCCCCAATATCCAAAGAAAGAAACAATGAACTCCAAATTCAAATTGAAGTATGATTTTTTCACTTTTATTTTCTTGCTTTTTTGCAACATGACTAAAATGTAAATATGCTTTGCATGATTTCACATGTATAACTAATATCACATCACTTGCTTTCTCAATGGGTGGGGGGAGGGGCTGGAAGAAGATAGAAAATTTGGAACTTAAATTTTTTAATGAATGTTTAAAATGTATAATTTTAAAATATATATATACATATATTATTTGATCTTCAAAACATTGCAAAGAGGGTTGTTATTTTTCCCATTTAAAGAATGAGGAAACGGAGGATAGCAAAATGTAACCACATGAATGTCCAGAAGCACATAGCCATAAGTATCTGAAGTTGGGTTTGAACTTAGATCTTTCTGACTCCAAGTCCAGATCTATGTCATCTAAATAGAGAAAAATCATGGTGGTCCCATTCCAAAAATGGGAAACTGGGGACAACGAATTTTATTCTTATTGAATGTAGTTGTTGACTGTAGTTTTCCCCATATTTGATACTTATTCCCTTGAGCCACTGTAATCAGTAGCCCCCACCATCTACCATTTCATTCTTTTCTGTCTTGTACTATTTCCTATTGTTTCAAATATGTTATTTATGTCTCCTCAACCAAAGCTCTGGTGGATTACAGAGCTTCTAGGAGACAAGGATTATGTTTTGGTTTGACTTTTTTAAGTTTCAATAATTCAATGAAAATACATTGTCTACTATATTCAAAACACACCTCTAATTCCCCAGTTGATAAATGGTCAAAGGATATGAACAGGTAGCTTTCAGATGAAGAAATTAAAGCTATCTATAGTCATATGAATAAATGCTCTAAATCACTATTGATCAGAGAAATGCTAATTAAAACAACTCTGAAATACCACCTCACACCTATCAGCTTGGCTAGTCGGTGGGAAGATGTGGGAAAACGGGACACTGATGCATTTTTGGTGGAGTTTTGAAATGATCCAACCATTCTCTAGTACAATTTGGAATTATGCCCAAAGGGCAACAAAACTGGGCATATCCTTTGATTCAGCAATACCACCACTACATCTGTATCCCAGAGACCATAAAAACGGAAAAGGGGGCAGAGCTAAGATGGCAGAGTAAAAGCAGGGACTTCCCTGAGCTCTCCTAAAAGCTCTCCAAATACCTGCAAAAAATGATTCTAAACAAATTCTAGAGCTATAGAATCCATAAAATGACAGAGTGAAACAAACCCCCAGCCCAAGAAAACCTGGAAAGTCGACAGGCAGGGTCTATCACACCAGGGAGGGGGCATAGCAGTCAAGCGTAGGCAGCACCAGCACATACAGGCTTGAGGAAGCCTCAGGGGACTAATTCATTGGCAGTTGTGGCAGTTTTCAGAGTTCTCAATGCACAAATACCATAAATTTCATTGGAAAAATTCTGTGGGACCTGGGTGAAAAAGGAACTCACTCTCTGGCTGGGTCTAGTCCCAACTGAGGCCCCAGCTGTGAGGGTAATGTGGCAGCAGCAGCAGCAGAGTCAGAGATTGCTTCCAGAGCTCTGGGCCCACAGACATTGTGATATAAAATCCCTGAAGTCTAGAACAGTACACCCACCCCCACACTAATAACCACTGGAAGCAGAGACCTACCTTGACAAAAAGTTAGAAAGTCAAGTATTTGACTGGGAAGATGGGTAAACATTGTAAAAGAACTCAGACTATAGAATCTTACTTTGGTGACAAAGAAGGTCAAAACATACAACCAGAAGAAGACAAAGTCAAAGCTCCTACATCAAAAGCCTCAAAGAAAAATACGACTTGGTCTCAGGCCATGAAAGAGCTCAAAAAGGATTTTGAAAATCAAGTAAGAAAAGTAGAGGAAAAAAATGGGTAGAGAAATGAGAGTGAAGCAAGAAAATCATGAAAATTGAGACAAGAGCTTGCTAAAGGAGATCCAAACAAATATTGAAGAAAATAACACCTTAAAAATAGGTTAACCCAAATGACCAAAAGAAGTCCAAAAAAAAACCTGTAAGGAGAAGAATGCCTTAAAAAAGCAGAATTGACCAAATGGAAAAGGACAAAAGCTCACTGCAGGAAATAATTCCTTCAAAATCAGAATGGAGCAAATGGAAGCTAATGACTTTATGAGAAATCAAGAAATTATATAGAACCAAAAGAATGAAAAAAATAGAAAACAGTATGAAATATCTCATTAGAAAAACCTCTGACCTGGAAAATAGTTCCAAGAAAGATAATTTAAAAAACTATTAGTCTATCTGAAAGCCATGATCAAAAAAGAGCCTAAACATCATCTTTCAAGAAATTATCAAGGAAAATTGTCCTTATATTCTAGAATAAGAAAGCAGAATAGAAATTTAAAGAATCTACTGATCACTCTGGAAAGAGATCTTAAAAGGAAAATTCCTAGGAATATGGTAGCCAAATTCCAGAGTTCCCAGGTCAAGGAGAAAATATGGCAGCAACCAAAAAGAAACAATTTGAGTATTGTAGGAATACAATCAGGATTACACAAGATCTAGCAGTTCTACATTAAAGAGTTGAAGGACTTGGAATATGATATTCCAGAGGTCAAAAGAGCTAGGATTAAAACCAAGAATCATCTATCCAGCAAAACTGAGAATAATTCTTCAGGGGGAAAAATAGTCATTCAGTGAAATAAAGGAGTTTTAAGCATTCTTGATGAAAAGACCAGAGCTGAATAGAAAATTTGACTTTCAAATACAAGAATCAAGAGAAGCATGAAAAGGTAAACAGGAAACAGAAATCATAGGAGACTTATTAAAGTTGAACTGTGCACATTCTCACATGGAAAGATGATATTTGTAACTCATGAGACCTTTCTTAGTATTAGGGTAGTTGGAGGAGATAGATAGATAGATAGATAGATAGATAGATAGATAGATAGATAGATAGCACAGGGTGAATTGAATATGAAGGGATGATATCAAAAAAATTAAACGGTGAGAAAGAATATATTGAGAGAAGTAGAAATGGGAAATAGAATGGGGTAAACTATATCACATAAAAGAGGCAAGAAAAAGTTTTCACAATGAAGCAGGGTGGGAAGTGAGAAGGAATAAGCGAACCTTACTCTCTTCAGATCTGCTTTAGGGAGGGAATAACACACACACTAAATTGGTATCTTACCCTACAGGAAAGTAGGGGAAATGGGATAAGAGAAGGGTGGGAGTAGGCAGAAGCAAACACTTTTATAAGGGACAGAGTCAAATGAGAAAATAGAATAATTGGGGGATGGGATGGGATGGAGGAAATACAGTTAATCTTTCACAATATGACTATTATGGAAGTGTTTTGCATAAGTACACATATGTAACATATATTGAATTTGTTGTCTTCTCAATGAGAGTTAGTAGGGAGGGAAGAAGGGAGAGAATTTGGAACTCAAAGTTTGTTTTTACATGCAATTAGGAAATAAGATATACAGGCAATGGGATACAGAAACCTATCTTGCCCTTCAAAAAAGTAAAGGGGAAGGTGATAAGGAAGAATGATAAAAGGGAGGGCATACTGGAGGAAGGGCTAATCAGAATGCAAGCCATCTCAGGGAATGGTGGAGGGAAGAGATGGGGAGAAAATTTGAAACTCAAAATCTTGTTGAAATGAATGCTGAAAAGTAAAAATAAATAAATTTTAAAAAAAAACAAAAAGAAAAAAGGGAAAGGTATCCACAGGTACAAATACACACACACACACACACACACATACACACATGTGCATGTATATGTGTGTATGCATATATATATGTATACAGATATATGTATATAAATATACACATATGTGGATGGATGGATGGATGGATGGATGGATGGATG
The DNA here is from genome assembly GCA_023548195.1 of Bettongia penicillata ogilbyi. Taxonomy (NCBI): domain Eukaryota; kingdom Metazoa; phylum Chordata; class Mammalia; order Diprotodontia; family Potoroidae; genus Bettongia; species Bettongia penicillata. Next base: position 6,970,565 of record JAJHZJ010000580.1, read on the forward strand.
GAATGCCCCTCAATTGGACAATAACTGAACAAGTTGTGGTATATGGATGAGATGAAAAATTGTTGTTCTGTAACAAATGATGAGCAGGCAGATTTCAGAAAAACTTGAAAAGACTTATGTGAATTGAGGCTGAGTGAAGTGAGTAGAACCAGGAGAACATTGTACAGAGTAACAGCAACATTGTACAATGATCAGCTATGACAGATTTAGCTCTTCTCAGCAAAACAATGATCCAAGACAATTCCAAATGAGTCATATTGGAAAATGCTATCCATATCCAGAGAAAGAACCATGGACTCTGAATGCAGATCAAAGCATACTATTTTCACTTTTGGGGGTTTTTTTGTTTGGGTTTTTTTTCTTTTTTGTGGTTTTCCTTTTTTTATTCTGATTCTTCTTTCACAACATGACTAATGTGTAAATATGTTTAACATGATTGCACATGTATGACCTATGTAAGATTGCTTGCTGTCCTAGGGAGGGGAAAGGGAGGGAAGGAAGAAGAAAATTTGGAGCTCAAAATCTTATGAAAGATGAATGTTGATAACTCTCTTTACATGTAATTGGGAAAAATAAAATACTATTTCAAAACCACAGTGCTAGGTGCTAAGGGAACTATTGATGTGGCCCCTGACTTTAAGGAGTTAACAGTCTCAAGAGTATTCGGCAAAGAAAGTAAATATCCATGATATAAAATGGAATATATGCCAAAGAGGTGTACAAAGTAAATTCTGAGACATGGAATTAGACAGGAAATTGTTGTTATTTCTGGGATTTAGAGTTGGAAGTGATCTTACAGAATATTTTGTCTATTAAACAAGATGTTTGTGTCATGAACTTCTTTAACAGTCCATTAAATCCTACAGACCCCTTCTCAGAGTAATATGTTTAAATTCATAAAATAAAACATAGAACTAAATTTTTTAATTACAGTAAAATACAGTTTTCCAATTATTAAGAAGATAATGGCCTGAGATTCACAAACCTCAATCTAAGAACTCCTGGTCTAGATATAGATATATAGAAATATAGGTATATATTTACAAGTGAGGAAAATGAGATACAGAGAGGTTAAGCAATTTATCCAAGGCCACATATGTAACAAGGGGAATGGTGAAGTTTGATCCAAATCTTCGATAGTACATGCATTATTCTTTCCACCATATCAAGCTTAACATTTTTTATTCTAATTTAATGTTTAAAATCCATATACCATCATTTTGTTTTGTTTATTTTAATACTTGTTTTTATCATGGTTACTTTGTTTGGAATAATGTCTGCACGAAATGTGAGAGTTAAAAAGAGTAAATGCAAAGGGTTACTTGTATTTCTGTGTTCCTCAGTGACCAGCACTTTGACCTGCATATACTAGCTACTCAATGAATACTTATTAATTGCTTAAGGAAAGAATTTATAGAATATTAAGAATATATACTCATTGGCATTCCATATTCAAAGAGACCTTATCATTAGAGAATTTTTTGTAAACATGGTAAATTCAAATCCACACACCCCTAGTCATTTTGACTATTATAAATGCACAAATTAAAAATAAAGGACATAGGAAGGAAGACACTGTGTATACAGAGAAAGAAATGATAAATAGAAGTATGTATAGAATGATTTTACATATATGTGTGTATGTATATATGTGTTTGTGCATATGTATATGTGTATCTATACCAATTTATGTCTAATGGTAGCCATTTCTAGGGCAGGGGGAAGAGAGGAAAAAATTTTAAAAAGAAATTTACACGATAACTTAGTTGTATATTTAGAAGGAATAGCGAGTTATATGTAGTAGCTTTGCAGTTTCATGTGAGATCATTTTTATTGTATTGTGTTATAGAAATGCTTGTTTTGCTCTGTGAATTGAAAATAAATACATTTTTAGAGATGCTAAATTAATTTTCAAGAGGTATTTGTATATATTTAGAACTGGAAGGAATTTCAAAAGCCATCTTGTCCACCTCCCTAATTTCACTGATGAGGAAACTGAGGCCATGAGAGATTAACAAACTCGCCCAAGATCAGACAGGTTGTATATGACAGAACTAGAATTTGAATCTGAATTGTCTGGCTCCATTCCAGCAGGTTTTCCACTATGCCACACTGACTCCTATGTGACATAAAGAGAGAATGATGTTAGGTATTAACTCCAACATGATTTTTAAATTCCAAAAAAAATATTTAAAACAACTACTTTCCTACGTACCAGCTACAAATTTTTCACAATTATATACTGCATCGAACTCTACAAATTCTCCTTCTAAAATGAAAAACCACCAAAAAAAATAACAGTTTTGATTTGAAATATTTGTTTTTCATGTGGCAATACCAGCCCCTGGTCAAAATCTGACAGTCAACCAACCAAAATTATCATTTGGCTCCTGAAGAGAAGTTGTGATTCCTCTGCAGTAGTGATCAACAAGAAGTTATCATTTAATTTGTTGGGCTACATCCTGAAATCATGATACTTCTTTCCACAAGATCACCCAAGGAGCTGAACTCACCAGGAGTCGATAAATATTAACTTCTCTAGGAAAATCTTAGTGTGCTCAGCAGGAAAACCTATAATTCAGGCAATAAATTACCTATCCATCTCCTTTGAACAGACTCACAGAGGAAATATGTTCAACCAAAAGTCATTTTCCACAATCATTGCCTTAGTCTTAATAATTTGTTAGGAAACCCATTTTCCTAGAGCCACAATAACTATAGGAGGATCAGATTCACTCAGCTTCTGTTTTTTATGTGAGTTCTATCCTAGTATTAGAGTTAAAAGTAGATTTTCCCTCTTTGCCACTATCCTCACCCAACCCACCTACACAGTATAGATCAAAGGTTCTTCATGGACCCCTTTGGCAGCCTGGTGAAGTCCATGGGACCCCTTCTCAGAATAATGCTTTAAAATGCATGAAATAAAATTAGAAAGGAAAATAATTATATTTCAATGCTTATTTAAAAATATTTTTCTAAAAAATAACAATTTCACAGAACCCCTAATCTAGATATATTTTTGAAGGCTGAATTACCCTAGCTTAAAACACTAGGAGGTGAACAAATGGAGGAAAGAAGCAGCTGAATCCCCCTTTCAAATAAAACCAATACACATAGTTCAAAAGAGATACAGAAAATAGGAGTGGGGAAAGATGAAAAAGCATTTAAAATGGCTGTGTTATCAAATAAGGAATAAATATGGGAAAGAGAAGACAATTTATTGGTGTGACAGGTATGGTAAAATAACCTTTGGAATGCCCTCTCTCTCGAATGCTACTGTCTTCAACGGCTGCCATGGGATTGCTGAAAAGATAATGATGTTGATGCTGGTGGTGGCTGTAGGGGTGACAATTAAACTGACACTATTTTTGTACAGCACTTCAAATTTTGAAATGTGTTTTTCTCCCAACATCCCTATGTAATGAAATATTATTGTCTCTTTTTCACAGAGAAGGAAACTGAGACTCCGAGAAACTAAATAACTTGCCCACAATTAATAATATCTGAGATGACATTCAAATCCATTTCTCCTGAGTCTGATTCCAATGCTATATCCACTAGGTATTCCTGTCTGGACACTTCTTTTTCTGGATGCCAGTCAAAAAATTGGTAGTTTCTCACCCACCCAAGAGAGACAAGTAATAACACAAAAGAGAAAATTCCCAAGTAGCAAAAGAATTTGATTCAAATTATATGTGAAATTTAGCAATTAGCTAAACCAAGTGATTTATTGCAAAGGAAAATAGGGATTGAGAAATTCGATTTTTTTTTCCTTTATAAACTTACATAACTTTGGGATAGATTCTTTAAATGAAGATACTATAGAAAAGCACAAGTCAACTCTAAAATCCTGGTTGTAGTGTGGAAGGAACTCTAAGTCCTGAAAATTGTTTTAATGCAGTAGAAGCTTTGGCAGGTCCTACCAAGATGAAAAGACTTTAGAAATAGCGATGTAACAACCTGTGTTTGCTGTCTGAGGATCAAACTAGTTAAGTTCGAAGTAGATCATCAGAGTAGTTGTGGGGTGATAGTTTTTTATCACAGAAACTCTTAAAGATTCTACTGAGTCATAGAGGGATTGTAATCTGTGATGTGTAGGAGGTAGTCACTCAGATAAAAATCATAAAACTTTGAAGTGTTGAAGTATCTTCAGTAGAGTCAAATATCCCCAGAGCCCCATGAAATACTATATGTAACTCACAACCCAAAGGTCTCTCCTAAGGTTTACATTGACGGAGTCCAATCTTGAGAACCTACCTCAAAAAGACCAAATTTATATTTTTGGCTAATTTTGCCCCTTCCTGGGGTTTACTCCATGAAATTTGTAATAGTTTAGGAAGATCCGATATGTTTTGCCAAATGTAAATAACTGAATTCCCAGCTCCTGTACAAGTTCTCAAGGTAATATATGCATATTAGGTGGGACAAATTTTGTTTCTCCTCAGTGTAAATGAAGAACACTCAAGGAATTCACAACATAAACAGATAAAGGAAACAAATAAAACATTCAACGAACTTATAGAACCTCATTAGTACATACCAAAACTACAAAGCACTCAAATAACCCGCACATTCCCTGTACAGGATTACAACAAAAAAGATGTTTTTCTTATCTCAGAAAAATGGACTCATATCCTAAGCTCATTTATTATCGGGATTGTGTGTTCATCCTTCTTTGCTGAAGAAGACCATGCCATCAGAGAAATGATGACATGACTTGCACTTGACTTTGTTTTCAGTGAGGGAGGGCTGTGCAGGTCACCAGCCTCACTTCTCCTCCAGGACCATCTAAATCCAGTGACCAGATATTCATCAGGATGCCTGGAGATGACCCAAGATGAGGCAACTGGGGTTAAGTGACTTTTCCAAGGTAGCACAGCTAGTGAGTGTCAAGTGTCTGAGGTGAGATTTGAACTCAGGTCCTCCTGACTCCTGCACTGGTGCTCTATCCACTGCACCACCTAGCTGCCCCTATTATTTGCATACTTATCCAATAGATCACAAACTCCCCTAAGTCACCCTTTTGTAAATCGTTAGTGGAGCAATAAGAAAAAAAAGAAATGCAAGGAAAAGTTAAGAGAAAATGAGGGAAGAAGAAAAAGGGGTTCACCTGGTGGAAGTGGCAGCAGAGTATCCCCCATAATTGCCGTAAGTGTAACTTCTTGACAGAGAGGTCATAGGTCACCAATAGTGAGGCTACAATATGGTCAGTTTGGGTTAGATCTTTAGGGCAAGGAAGCATTTGTGTAGGTGATCTCATCTTTGGGCACATTTATATTGTTTGCAAACACTTTCCATAAGAAGAAAATGTCATTCTAGTCTTAATCCTGGCCAGTATTTTCCTTTTCTCCTATTCCAGTCCTGGAAATCACCTACTTTGGCCAGTAATGTGTCTAAATAAGTATGGTATAGTCTTGTATTTTATGTCAGCTTTAAATACTGATATATTTAAATGTTAGTTTTAATTAAGACTTTGCCTCTTCCTGTGTGACCTTGGGCAAGTCATTTAACTTCTTTATGCCTGAGTTTTCTTTTGTCTAAAATGAAGGGGCAGGTTGGGTCCAACTTTAAAATACTACGTAAATGCTAGCTATTAATCTAATGTCATATTACAGTGGAAAGAGCACCAACTCTGGAGTCAGAAGACCTGGGTTCAAATCAGTGGCATGTTGGTGAATGTTTAACAACCAGCTTCCTGAAAACTCAGACATACTTTTCAATTTAATTGACATTATTAACAGTTTTTCCATCACTTTCTTAAAACTAGAACAGTTCCTCCCAAATCTAAATCTTGTTAACATCTTTCTGGGAGCTAAAATGACATCTTACTCGTACTTAGTAGTTTTTGTTATTATCATTGGCCTGTGGTCTCAGTTTTATTATTAGTCATTTTTCAATCATGTCTGACTCTTTGTGACCCTATTTGGGCTTTTCTTTCTGAAGATACTGGAGTAATGGTTTTACAGATGTAAGGGATGGGAAAACTGAGGCATAGAGGGTTAAGTGACTCACCTGGAGTCACACATAGTTAATGAGTATCTGAGGCAGGGTTTGAACTCAGGTCTTCCTGACACCAGGCCTGACACTCTATTCATTGTGCCACCCAGCTGCCCCTCAAAGAAAACACACATTGTGAGATTTTTTTGTTCAGTCATTTCCAACTCTTTCTGATCCTATTTGGGGTTTTCTTGACAGAGACATTTTCTTCTCTAGCTCATTTTACAAATGAGGAACTGAGGCAAACAGGGTTAAGTGACTAGTCCAGGGTCACACAACTAGTAAGTGTCTGGGGATGGATTTGAACTCACAGAGATGAGTTTTCCTGACTCCTGGCCCTACACTCTATCCACTGTGTCACTGTTTTGTTTTATAGTTACACAATTCCCTCACTATAGGTACTTGGAGTTCTGGGAAATAAATCTATTTTAAAGAAAGAAGCCACATAGCTTAAAAAGTTTGACAGAGGACCTCACACATTCAGAGAACAGGACAAAGACCCAACCTGTACCTTTCCCTCATATAACCCTGACCCTGGTAATATTCCCCAAGTATAGGATCCACTTACTGACCCATGAGTTTGCTCCAAAGGTGATGTTAGACATGAGAATTTTTCTCATTCACCCCCAGTAGGTCTTTACTTTGTCTTCTGAACCCAGGATATGCTCCTTGGTAATTTCCTCACCTACAAACCCTTGGATAATCTTATGAGCTGTGAATGGCATTATCTGAGCCACATTTGTTTGTTCTGAAAGAAGAGCACCCAATGGTTAATCCCAAAGATTGTTCCATGATGGATTATCCTGAACGGTATTTACCAGAAATGTTTCACAGCATGAATCCAGGCCAAAACCATGTAACAGGCAGCACAAGATTAGGGGGAAACAGTGTTATATGGCTGCAACTTCTAAGAAGCTTATATAGACTTCGCACATACCGAGATCCCGGGCTACTGTAGCAATATTCTCAACGGCAGGTAATCAGAACAGCTCCAAGCATGTACAACAAGGCTATATGCCTAATCATTATGGATCACAACATGATTCAGTGGATACTGCAGTATTTGGTGGATGTATCATGCCTGTCCCAAAATAGAAAGTTTGTCTGTCCTATACCTGCTTCCTTAGTAATAATATTTAGGATATTTAGGAGATAATTTTAATTTAGCCTTTTTTGCAAGCTGTACTATACTTTGGCCTCTCCTGGCTCTATAGAAATAACTTAGGGGAGGGGGATAGTAATTGATGAACCATTTTTCTGCAGCATATGACTTAAGAACTTTCCACAGCCTTACCTTCTAGCATGACTGGTAGGTTCATCAGAACCTGAGTGAGTGGCCACAATTAACTTAAAAATGCATTCAGCAGTGCAGTAGAGAAAGTGTCAGGCTTGGAGTCAGAAAGACCCGAGTTCAAATGCAGCCTCAGACATCTTATACCTAGGTAACCCTGGGCAAGTCATGCAAGTTTCCCTATTTGTAAAATGGGGATATTAATGAAAACAATAGAACATACCTCCTAAAATTATTGGGAGATTTAAGGAAGATAAAATTCTTCAAATTTTAAGTCACTACCTAAATGGTAGTTATTAATCTAATGTAATACTACAATGGAAAGAGCACTAACTTTGGAGTCAAAGTAGGTGATGTGCTTTTAAATGTTTAACAACCAGCTTTCTGAAAGTTCACACATACTTTTAAATTTAATTGACATTATTAACATTTTCTCTATCATTTCCTTATTAAGGTTAGACAATCAACAAAATAAATCAAGCCTAGATTTGTAAACTTTTGGTATTTTTTTGATGGATAAATGCTCACACTGAAAATTTAACAATCAGCCCTCACTAACTACTATATAGTCTCCCAAAATTCTACTCCCATTTATTAATAATAGCAACTCATGTTTATGTTCACTTTCCTCACAACTTGGTGAAGAACACTGAGATATATTCACTTATAGACCCGAAAACTAAATTTGAGAAGCTAAGTGATTTGCCCAGAGGCTCAGAGGCAGTTAGTAGTGGCATCAAACCGGACCAGAGGTCTTCTGCTTCCAAGTCCAGGGCTCTTTTTACTACCTCATCCTGCTTCTCCAGTATCCTTTCTGGATAGTCAAAGAGCCCTTCTAAAGAGCAGATGAATTTAACCACAGCTTCTAGGGTCTCTACTGAACACAGGAGGTATTTGCTGGACCCAGAAATTGATAGCCAATACCATAAACAAAAAACAGACCAGAGTAAATAATTCACATTCATGAGGAGCTATGGGATTTCTGGGGGGCTTTTTTCTTGGTCACCTCAGTACTTCTGAGATCCATCATCTTCCCACTTCTACCAAGAGTTTCTTGCCTGTCATCTTCTAAGGGAATGAAACTCAAATGCCACCTTTCCTTTCACAGTATCATAAAGAAAACACATCCCTAAATTTAGGGACCCTTTCTCGTGTTTTAGGAAAGCAATGTGTATTTTCTAGTATACCAGAGCACCTAGACCTTTCTTAGAGGAAGCAGGAATTTATCATTCTCCTCACGAGATCCTGAAGCTTCTAGAGACAGTGTCAAATACATTGCTAGAGTGCCAGCCATTCTTGCTTCTGAGAGGAACTGAAAGAAGAGAGTGAAGTTTGTCTAGCAGTATTGCACACGCTATTGGAGCAGAAGTCTATTTGCCAGATGAAAACATTACATATCTCCCTCTAAACCCTTGTCTGATTGAGGGCACTAAAAGGCGCACGACAAATCCAAAAGGTCTCCTTTGATGCTGGATTTTGCACTAAATCTCTGAGTATGTTTACAGATGCATTAAGCAAACTCACCTACCTTTCCATGGAAGCATAATTCAATTCTAACCAGGGATGCTCTTTCCAATTCAATTCAATAAACACTTATGAAGTACCTACTGCTGCAGAGCAATATGCTACTCTGGAAGAGATACAGAGATAAATAAGACCTCAATCCCCACCTTCATGCAGCTTTCAATTTAGAGGTACTTCAAAAGATCCATCATTGCATATTTTTCAAAGGGATAGATATAGAAAAACAATTACTATGCTAAACCATAGGATCACACATTTAGCTATGGAAAGGACATAAGAGGGCATCTGTTCCAACTGTCTTATTATACAGATGAGGAAACTGAGTCCTGGAGAGGTGAAATAATTTGCCTAAAGTCGCAGAGGTAATAAGATTACAAAATGGGATTTTAACATGGGTTCTCTGATTTCTAATCCAGTCATCTTTCCATTGTTCCATGCTTTCTTCCATGAGATGTGCATAAGAGAGGTATAAACAAGATTCAAAGGAGCTAGGCAGAGGAGAAATCAAAGAAAGTTTCTAAAAAAGAGTTAACAAATCAATCCATAAACATTCATTAAATGCCTACCATGTACCAGTCACTGTGCTAAGTACTAGTTATTAATTTAATGTAATACTACAGTGCAAAGAGCACTAACCTTGGAGTCAAAGGACCTAGGTTCAAACCAGTGACATGCTGATAAATGTTTAAGACGCAGTTTTCGGAAAACTCAGACATACTTTAAAATTTAATTGGCATTATTAATATTTTCCATCATTTTCTTAAGATTAGACAACCAACAAAATATAAAAAGAGGCAAAAGACAGTCCCCACCCCCAAGAATCTTAAAATCTAATGACATTTTAATGACAAGCAGGATTCAACAATCAGAAATGGTGGGGAAAGAGTATCCTGGTCGTACGAAATCTTAAGCAAAGACAAAGAGGATGTGTATAGGGACAATGGGGAACCCAATTTGTTTGAAGCATCTAAGAACAAAGGTGACTCTTTGAATGGAGGTGCCAGAACTTCTTGCCTATCACAGTGGCTTCCAAACTATGGGTCATGGACCTCTGCAGGAGTACAAGGGGTCATTAATCCACATGGGCACCAAAATTCATCATTTTCATTGTTAGCTCCAACAAAATATTCAGCCACTATGTGGAAGTCTCCTCAAAAATATTAGGACTAAAAAGGAATCCTCAAACTATAAAATTCACGAGACATTTCACATTATTTATTTATCTACTTATGTGCATTTCCTATTTTTTCCAACAAGAGTATAATTCTATAAAAGCACACCTACAAAGGGGCCCAAGAAGTTCACCTGCTAATGAAGATATATGCAAATTTTGCCTCTTTTCCATTAAGCCAAAAGTCCCAAAAAGGGACTTGGTGCTGAGAAAAATGTTTGTGGAAGTCAGCTTTTCCCAGTGCAAAAATTGTAAGGGTTTTGGGTCTCTGAGAATGATGGGGAAAGAGGAAGAGAGGAAAATTATATAGACATAGATATGTCTATTTAAAATAGTTCTTAATCTGGGGTTCCTGGACTCCCAAGAGGTTCATGAGTAAATTTCAAAGAGTCTACAAACTTGGATGGGGGCCGGGGGGGAACCCATGCTTATTTTCACTTATCTCTAACTGGAATTTAGTATTTCCTTTAATTATTTAAAAACATTATTCTGAGATGGGAGCTATCGGTTTCCTCAGACTGTCATGACATAAAAGAGGTTGAGAACCTCGATCTAGAGTCATTATACAATCACTGAATCTCAGAATTGGGAGGAATTTGGTTGGCTCCCTAGCCTAAACCTGAAAAATACTGTTCTCCACAACATACTTTGCAACTGATTCTCCCTGGTCACTATTGCCTTATATGTGTTCTTTCTCCCTCTTAGAATATATCTTCTTTGAGGACAGAGACTGTCTTTTTTTGTATTTATATTACCAACATCTAGCATAGTACTCAGCACAGAGTAACATTTACTAAATGCTTCCAAATTCAGAATTCATTCTTCAGGTCTTTGCTTGAAAACCTCAAGTGATCCACATGTACAAATATACTTAATAGTAGCTTTACTAGGGTAACACTTTAACAACTCGTTTAGTAACAACTAAACTAGGTAAACCTCAAGGGTAGTTTTATTGTAGGCACTCTTTCTACCATTATGTATTGTAATACCTCTATGCCTTGGCGCCTGGTCTTCTAGAATGTTTTGCAGCACACTGAAGTAAGTCTGTCCCTCCAAAATTAATTACTAGTCCTCAGATTGCAGACATGTGGAATCATAATCAAAACTTTTGCAGTTTGGTGGGATTCACCATTGGTATAATCTCCAAGAACCCAGGGCTGCCTTCATACAATAACTGAAATACAACTTTAATAAAAAAATGATGGTAAAC